>CM060318.1:74398589-74408589 GCA_030674155.1 Stramonita haemastoma
GTTAATGTCAGCCAGCTGTTGCACTAGATAAGTCATTGATAAATACAAATTTCCTGTACCGTTTATATGATAAGGGTAGGACATATCTCACAAGTCACAGCCACTCACATGCAAAAGCAAAAGTCAACAAGTATGTTTGGGGAATTTTTTCCTTATCTTCATATCCTGATCAAATGGCCACTATCTATAAAATATCCACATCCGTTTTTGTTTTGTTTTGTAAATGACATGTTGTTATCTTTGTGATGAGTGGGGAGGGATAGGCAGTATGGCTTCTCATTCTCTGAGTTCTTAAATCACAGGTTGGAGTCTTAGTGACATGTGTAGATTAAAGGGTGGAACATAATTACAATCTTCCATGTCAGCCTCTTCATTGTTTAATGCAGTAAACACATATTGGGAGTGGCAATGTACACTGGAGACTTGAGTACAGGCCTGAGAGAGTTACAACTTCCTTTATGTGCTGTGACTGGTGTGTGCTGGTAAAAGATCAAATACACATTAAAAAGATCCTGTCATGCAAATCAGCATTTGCTGGGGTGTATAAACATGAACAAATCCGGAAGAAAGAAATTTCTGGGGAAAAGCTACACAGCATAAGGTCTTCAAAGAAGAGACCTTCTGGTAAATATTTCAGCCCTTAACTGCTCACACTGTGGGACAGGGAGATAGCACATCCAGATCATGAACTCTGAACTCTGGATATTGTGTTTATCTAGAGTTTACAGAGAACATTGGCAATATATATATATATATATATATATATATATATATATATATATATATATATATATATATATATATATATATATATATATATATATATTTGCATTTGTCCATATATTACTTACTGAAAAAAATTGAGTGGGTTTTTTTATTATGTACAGTTGGGCTTACAGTGTACGGAATATTTGATATACAGTCACACTTCAGTCTTTGAGGAAACTGAACGCTGTCATAGTGACAGACAAGAGCATGCCAAAACAGAAAAAGAAAAACTCAGCTTCACTGAGGTCTGGTCACTTTTACTGACATGAACTGTATGCATTGGTGCAATAAAGCAAAACAATGACAAGTGAAACAAAGTCTGAATACTGTTGCTGTATCTATATGTGACAATGTATTAACAGATACCAAGTACATCAGCACACAAAGCATGTCTATGTATGTTACACATCTATGCACAAGAGATTCCACACATGCGAGCTTTGTAGCACTTTATATGTTTCACAAGACAGAGGTTCTAAGTGGCTATTTTTTTGTTTTATTTTGGTTTTTTGCTTCCATTCTTTTCAAAATGTTTTAAAGTGCCATACTTGACATTGTTTTTAACAACTGATGAGAACCATGACATTCCATACAATGTTTTTTTTACATGTTACATTATTTCACATTTCACATCATATTCCATCACATTTTCCTCAAGTTCTAATTAAAATCCCTAAACATATGCAAATGTCTTACACACAAAGCTAGAAGGTTTACAGGGATTTATCTGTACACAAACAGCTCTGCACATATCCTCCCCACAAACACACACACTAAACACACACACACACACACTTACACACACACACACACTTTACACACACACACACACTTTACACACACACACACACTTTACACACACACACACACACACACACACACACACACACACAACACACACACACACACACACAAAACACACACACACACACACACACACACACACACACACACACACACACACACACACACACACACACACACACACACACACACACACACACACACACACACACACACACACACACACACACACACACACACACACACACACACACACACACACACACACCACACACACACACACACACACACACACACACACACACACACACACTCCACATCTACACAGTGCCTCTAAGCCATACAAGCAAAGTATCCCATACCTCCACTTGCTGCAAACTGCCCAGGAGGGCAGGGCAGGCAGTAGCCCAGTCCTGCTGTGCTGTAGTACCCGGCAGAACAAGAGGAGGGTGATCCCCGGTTCGGGCATTCAGAGCCTGCTGGGCACTGGGAGCATGAGGTCTGACCTGCCCACAACAAACAGCATCAATATTGTAATGATATGTCATTATCGTCTTACTTTTTGTTACCTTCCTTCATCTACAAGAGACTCAACTGTATAGCTTATTTTCAAAATATTACAGCTTACAACTTATCAACCTTGTGAGAATCTCTTTACATATTATGATGCTAAGTAGTTTTTTTTTTTTTTAAAAACAAAAAAAACACCTGTATTATGACTAATAGAAAATGTTAATCATTACTGTGCCACTTTCTTCCTATGTCTTATACTGCACCCATTCATGAGAATGCAGAAATAAAGAGGCAGCTAAAAAGACAGGGTACCACTATGGCACAACAGAACACAAAAGCATTGAAAAATGGGACACACACACAAAAAGACAAAGATTACTATCTCCACGCATTAACAGACTTAAAACTGAATTACTAAACAAACAAAAGACAGAGACAAGAAGAATGAGAAAGGGGGAGGGGGACGGAAAGAGAGAGAGGAGTGGGAAAGAGATACTATAATCAGCCTTCCTTTTATCATCCATTAACTCATGTTGCTTAACCCACACTGTAGGGTAGGCTAGCCTACAGGTTGCTTTAAACAGGTTTTATCAAACAAAATACATTACACACACACACACACACACACACACACACACACACACACACACACACACCACACACAAACAACAATATATATATATATATATATATATATATATATATATATATATATATATATATATATATATATTATAATATAACACACCCAAAAGGTCTGACTCACCTGTGTTGGAGGTATACTTTCCAGCGTCACACTCAATGGCTGCAGAGGCGGTGCTAGGACACCGAGAGCCCACAGGACAGACTGTGCAGTCTGTAGCCCCGCCCAGGGAAAAGTAGCCCGACGAACAGCTGACGGGGCTGCTGGTGCCAGCACTGGGGCATTTCTGGCCTGCTGGACACGAGGAGCAGCTGGCCGAGCCATCTGTGTCACTGTACTGACCAGCAGGACAGTCCTGTGGCCAAAGAAACACTATTGCTCTAGTTGGGCATTCTCCAGCTTAACATCTCATGAGTCACCCAGAATGGGCACTCTCTCTCTCTCTCTCTCTCTCTCCTCTCTCTCTCTCTCTCTCTCTCTCTCTCTCTCCTCTCTCTCTCTCTCCACTCATCCCACCAACAAATCAGTGTGAGACTGTAAGTACAATCTGGATGAGTAGTCTGTGTGTATTGACTGTTTTAAGTACTTTGCTGTATCTGCAGCCTTCTTTCAACTTTAGAGGATTTTTTTTCTTGTGTTAAAGAGAGCGAGGATTATTGTACTAAGAGCTTGTCATGGCTGAAGACAATATCAAAACTGAACATAGTATTTCAAAACAAAAACAACATTTTAATGTAGGCCTTTGCTCTTAGCTTATAATTATAAGGTACAAAACTTTTGGCCTTGGCCAACAAAAGAAATAACATATACTGGAAAAAAATGTTACATCAATATTGTGGTCTTGGAGTCAACTCCATTTCAAATTTTCTAAAATTGATGAGCAAGATTGAAGAGAATAGAGACTTCTCAAGGGTGTGTTCCACTGCTGAATGTCATGAGTTGACAAATACTACAGCAAAGGGCTTAAGACCACTTGACTTCAATCCTGTGGGTCAGTCCATGAAGTCATGGGTACCAATCTTGGCAGCTGTGTCTGCTGAATTAGGAGTTGGGGGTGGGGAGGGGGGGGGGGGTCTATAATCTCCCAGATCAACTTTATCACAGACCTGCCAGTGACTCTATGCCCTTTATGTATGTATGTATATATATATATATATATATATATATATATATATATATATATATATATATATATATATATATATATATATATATATATATACACCTACAGAAGATCAAATATGCGTGCTAAAGATCCAAGTGTCCTGTGGGCTACAGAAACAGGAACAGACCCTGTGTGCATCCTGTACACAAAGCGAGATGTTCACAAGTGGGAACATGTCAGCTGAGGCCAGGGAACAGACCTGCAGACTTTCAAGCTGAGGAGAAGACATGGCACTCAGCATGCTAACCAGTAATGGAACACACACAGAGAATGGTTTCTGAATATAGTGTGGTGTGTGTGTGTGTGTGTGTGGTGTGTGTGTGTGTGTGTGTGTGTGTGTGTGTGTGTGTGTGTGTGTGTGTGTGTGTGTGTGTGTGTGTGTGTGTGTGGTGTGTGTGTGGTTTATGTGCAAGTAAGTGACCATATTATATGTACACATGCATATGGTTCTCTGTGTGTGTCTCCATATATATGTATGCAACTGTGTATACATACATGTAGGATACATTCCTCATGCCAGAATGCAGCCATCTTAACAGTGGGGATGAAAAACGGTCACATACACAAAAATCTCACAATTGGTAAACCTCAGAACCGTAGCTGGGAAAAGAAAAGAAAGAAAGAAAACCACACAGAAACAAAAAAGCATACTGCATGCATGTAATATGAATAAACTATGACAACTTACGACACATGTTGACGAACTGCTCCTCCCAGTGCCTGCACTGTACTTTCCTTTCACACACAGCACCTTTGGACTGGAGCCGCCCGGGCAACTGAACACAGAAAAAAAAAATGCATGCTCACATGTGCACGGAAATGTAACCACTATACTACTGAATGCAATGACTATCATCATCATTGTTACCAACAAATGGATGTTATAATGGTAATCAAGGGTAGAAATAGCAACAAGTGTTGGCATAGTTGGGTCTTGTTCATCATGCATCATAATTATCATATTCTGCATGGTATTTCAATTAAACCTACCCATTCCCAACCCCAACACACACACACACACACACACACACACACACACACACACACACACACACACACAACACACAACACACAAACACACACAAACATGCACGCACACACACACATGCATGCACACACGTATGCATGCTTGCACACATACATTCACACACACAGTGCACAGTCTCTCACGTCTCTCCTCTCTCTCTCTCTCTCTCTCTCTCTCTCTCTCTCTCTCACACACACACACACACACACACACACACACACACACACACACACACACACACACACACACACACACACACACACACATTAAACAGACATAACTGCCCTAACCTATTCAAGCACCACCCCAACCCCCAACCCCCACACAATGCAAACACTGTATACAGTTACAAAATATACCCACACAAGAACAACACACTCCACTCCATGCAGTCAGCCACAAACCTGTAAATGCTCAGAATGAACAATTACCCAGATCACTCTGATATATGTATCATGCCACATGCCACACACTCCAATAAAATCTGTCAGCAACCCTGGAGGTAGGTAACTGATACCTCTTTGTTGCTTCCTTACTTGGCTAGAGCTCCAAGGTTCACCAATGGCGAGATTTTGTGCACGCGACTGTATGTTTCCCACCATTTGGCAGCTGCATTCCAACTTTGGGGATTGATATTTCTGATATGGCTATGATTACAGTCATACGAAAAATTGTGAGATGCAGGAAGCAGAGAGAGGAGGGAGAAAGAGAGAACAAAGGAATTAATGAACAATCTATTATTTCTTGAGGATAATAGAATAGGCTTAGTAGGGTGGGGGTATTTTTTAGGGTGGGTTTTTTGTGTGTTTTTTTTTTTTGGGGGGGGTTGCATTCAGCCTTCTAATGTTCAACAATAATAATGATTATGAAGATAATGATAGTAATAATGATAATGACAATGATGATGATAACGACAACAACGACAATGATGATGATGATGATGATGATGACAATAATAGTAATAACAACAATAATAATAGCAAAAATAAAAACAACAACAAGCATGATGACATGATGATGATGATGATGATGATGAAGAAAAAGAAGGAGAAGATGCTGCTGATGATGACGATAACAACAATAGCAAAAATGACAGTGATAACAATGTGACAAAAACGAGAACAAACAAGAAGAAAGTCATCATTGCCCTCATAACTAACGGATAACAAAATTTTTTACAAAATAGCAGGTACACCTTGGGGACAGGATGTAAAAAAAAAGTGTTTGTGCCATTATCCTCGAAATAAAAGAATGAAGAAGAAAGTCTCCACTGTCCTAGTTCGCTCATCAGAAACACAGCTCTGGATAGGAGCCACAGAGCCTTATAGAAGAGAGAAAAAACCCAAACTGCTGCTGAAAGGACTCAAACTGACAACCCCCAGTCAAGAGTCTACAGTGTAAACCACTGCATTAATTACAGTGGGTGTCTAGGAAAACCCCTCCACAAATCAATCTCATTTTCTAGTATGAATGATGCATACTGTGCTCCTAGGAAGCCTTACCCTGCCATGCTGCTGTGTTTTGCTGAAACAGTTGGTAGATGATTGAAAACCATCCATGTGTGTGTGTGTGTGTGTGTGTGTGTGTGTGTGTGTGTGTGTGTGTGTGTGTGTGTGTGTGTGTGGTGTGTGCTTGTGTGTGTACGTGTGTGTGTGTGTGTGTGTGTGTGTGTGTGTGTGTGTGTGTGTGTGTGTGTGTGTGTGCGTGTGTGTGTGTGTGTGTAAGTGTGTGCGTGCATGCGTGCGTGCGTGCGTGTGGTGTGTGTTGTGTGTTGATCTAGAATCACATGTGTGAAAAGATGTTAAAAAAAAACACCTCCATCAGTCCATCAGCTGACATCCTAAAAACACTCAGTGTTTTGCTGTGATCTCATGAATTTGTAAAGACTGTCAATAAAATGCCACAGACCTGTCTAGTGTATTCTCTTGATTAAAACCTTTCACTTTATGCATGGAGTGTTTGATTACAGTGACTCGTGTTGAGTGTGTGTGAGTGTGTGTGTGTGTGTGTGTGTGTGTGTGTGTGTGTGTGTGTGTGTGTGTGTGTGTGTGTGTGTGTGTGTGTGTGTGTGTGTGTGTGTGTGGGGTTACATATCTGTATGTATCATGTATATATGTCTATTATATATGTATTCTCTCTTTTGTGTAGATGTGAAGTCATGCGAGTGTTGTGCACCAGCCTGTGCACACTTCCATGCAAATGACAATCCTCTTAACACTTTCCTATTTTTTTTACAATCACACCAGGACATGGGCATATAACAACACACAGGATAAACCAGCTTGAGAGAGGGAGAGGACTAGATAACTTTTCTTGAGAGCTTGATAGCCCATGCTTTAGTAGTACTGTCTGCACTTGTAAACTGAAGTGTTATTTGTAAACCTTAAAGCAGGGGGTTGTGTGTCCATAAATGCTGAATCAGAATGTTGCCACTTAGTAGTGAGTACTACTGTAAACTAACTGGGGTGATGACAATGAAGATATATTTGGAGGCAGGAGGAGGGGGGGGGGTTCATTTCTTGGTCAGAGCTCCTAGGTTCACCAGTGGTGAGAATAAGGTCACTGCATTCCGATTTTAGGATGATGTCAAAACATGACACGAGAGTGTGTTTTTTAAAAAAATTTCGTCATCCTTTCCTATCAACTCACAATGGTCTACTTGCCTGAAAGGTGGAACAAGTTTTAACCACCCCCACAAGCACACACATAAATGCTTATGTTTGTTTAAGAAAAAGTGTTTATATAGATTCTTTTTTTCCCTGAAGACTCTAACGCTATCTCAGAAACTAACCACTGTCTTCATTCTGCTTTTGCATGAAGTTAAAGAAAAAAAATCTGAAGGCAGGAGAATGTAATTTTAGCTGTTTTACAGTGTGAAAAGTGTAAGTGCTTCTCTTCCAAGATTTTGATTGTAAACAGTCACATTTCTAAGGCTCTTGAATCATTTTTATTCCAATGAACTCTTTTTTCTCTCTCCAAAAGTTAATGTAAGATGTCTTAACATTTCACGCATTCAGAATCGACATGCTGTATGAACTACAAGAAAACATCACATTAAGTTCCTTAGTCAGTAACATTAACATGATCCCCCATTCATCTCTTTTTTCCCCCCTAAAAATTAACATAACTTTTATCGTATCACTGAAAGAATCTTCTTTAACTCTTGCAAGCTGACTGTATCTCATGCATTACAAATAGGTTTTCACAGACCAGGAAGATGTTCTGTCTAGGCAGACACCATGTAGCTATGCTCTTGTCTATTGATCTGAAGCTTTAAAAACCTGAGCACAACAGTCCCCTCCCCCCCCCCCCCCCCCTCCCTCTAAGAATCCAGTTTGCTCTTTCAGGATTGGAACTATGGATCTTATTTTTACAGAGTGGGTTCTTTTTGTTTTCTGTTTCGTCTTTGGCTAGAGATCTAAGGTCCACCAAATGTGAGAATTTGCATATGCCACCATTTTTGCCCACCAAGAAGGTAGCTGCATTCCAAATTTGGGGATGCATGCTGGGTGTGTTCATGTTTTTGTAATCTACCAAACGCTAACATAAATCACTGGATCTTTAACATGCATATTTGATCATTTCTATGCGCACATCCACGAAGAGAATTAAGGCACTGGCAGGTCTGCACTTGAAGATGATCTAAGAGATTGTAAAAACCCCACCCTTAATTAACCAGACACCACTGAAATTCGAACCCACGACTTCAAGGGCCCATGGGATTGAAGTCTGATAGTCTTAACCACTCAGCTGTAGTGTCCATCTTTCTGAGACAGCATAGCTGAGTGGTTTTTAAAAGATCATTTGACTTAGTTCAATTCTGTGTGTCCATGAAGTTGTAGTATGAATCTTTGCAGATGTGCCTGCTGAATTAAGGGTAGCATTTTACAATCTCCAGTCAATCACTTCAAGTACAACTGCAGTGCTTTATTCCTATGTGTATATGCGATCAAAATATGCATGTTAAAGATGCTGTAATTCATGCCCAGCGTTCAGTGGGATACAGAAACAAAACATATCTAGCATGCATCTGCACCAAAAAATGAGCTAGCTGCTCTGAAATTGGAATGTATCAGCTGGGCCAGGACCTCCTGCAAGTGACAAGCACAGGAGAAGATCAGGCACTGTGCATCCCATACAGTAAGGGAAAGAAGAGAAGAGAGTGGGAACTAAGGACTGGTTCTTTCTGAATTTGAACATGAACCTGGTTCTTTCTGAATTTGAAACTGAACTGGTTCTTTTGGGTTTGAACTATAACCTGTTCTTTCAGAGTGTGAACTATGAACCTGGTTCTAACAGAGTGTGAACTATGAACATGGTCTCTTCAGAGTGTGAACTATGAATGTGTTCTTTCAGAGTGTGAACTATGAACCTGGTTCTTTCAGAATGTGAACTGTGAATGTGGTTCTTTCAGAGTGTGAACTATGAACCGGTTCTTTCAGAATTTGAACTATGAACCCGTTCTTCAGAGTGTGAACTATGAACATGGTTCTATTCAGAGTGTGAACTATGAATGTGGTTCTTTCAGAGTTTTGAACTATGACACCTGGTTCTTTCAGAATGTGAACTATGAACCTGGTTCTTTCAAAGTTTGAACTATGAACCTGGGTTTTTTTTTAGTGTGAACTATGAACCCAGTTCTTTCTCAGTTTGAACTATGAGCTGGGTTCTTTCTCGGTCTGAACTATGAACCTGGGTCTTTATCAGTTTGAACTATGAACCTGGTTCTTTCTGAGTTTGAACTATGAACCTAGTTCTTTCTGAGTGTGAATTATGAACCTGGTTCTTTTAGAGTATGAACTGTGGACCTAGTTTTTTGGGGGATTGAACAATAGACCTGGTACTTTCAGAGTTTGAACTATGATTGTATGAACCTAACTCTTTCTGATTTTGAACTATAACCTAGTTCTTTCAG
This sequence comes from Stramonita haemastoma, assembly GCA_030674155.1. NCBI lineage: Eukaryota > Metazoa > Mollusca > Gastropoda > Neogastropoda > Muricidae > Stramonita > Stramonita haemastoma. The sequence goes on from CM060318.1 coordinate 74,408,425, forward strand.
AATTTGACCTATGAATCTCATTCTTTCAGAAGTTAAACTATGAGTCTCATTCTTCCAGAAATTGAACTATGACCCTGGTTTCATTTAAGTTTTTAATGTATGCACCTAGTTTTGTTTTCCTGAGTTTGACCTATAGACAGGGGTCTTCCAGAGTTTGAATGACAG
>CM060318.1:74413589-74416089 GCA_030674155.1 Stramonita haemastoma
TGAGAACGGTTTCACTAATTGTTTGTCATTGCGACATATCAATACTTAAATCGTTTGTTTTTAATTTAGACTCTTTAAGTCTGACACTCCATGGCAACTTGAACTAAAAGCAGAAAAGGCCATTTTCTTTCAGTTTCATCAATGGGTCTAACTGAATCTTCTCACAATGACCTTTTTCTACAGATCTACGCCTAAGCCACTGACTAGAACTGGATACATATATATATACAAGATATCTTTAGCCAGCTACAGTTGTAGATCTAGTACCTACCTGTTCAATTTTATTATGAAGTCCACAGCTACTGTCAATTCCATTTAAGTTTTTCCATAAAATAACATCAACCAAACAATATCTTATGACAAATATATGGGGAATGTGAGGGACCTCATCAATATGCATCAACAAGCAGGATCTGCCTGAAGTATCCAGTATTTTCTATCTTTCTGTTAACAGTTGATCGATAGTTTTTGGATCTTATCACTGAGAAAACTCCTCCACACCCAATTCAAGACTCCAAACTTTCCTCTTTTTTTTTATTAGATGGAAAATCGGGTCTCTACGATGACTGCAGGAGTACGCTGCAGGTCCTCCATGTCACAAGATTCCAGCAAAAATTAAACAAACAAAAACCAATGAATTTTTTTTAAACAAACAAAAACCCAAACCAAACAGTTCTAGGATTGCAGGGGTATAGAATAATCTGGATCTGACCATCCAGAACTTTAAGAAAGAAACAGTAAATCTTGTTATTGGCCTGATCCAGACAGTTACAGCAATGATTCTCACAAGGCCTATTATTTTCCCGTGGAGTTAAAATCAGTGCCGACTCGACTCCCTCCCTCCCCCCCCCCCCCCCCCCAAATCCTTCGATGAGACTATAAACCGAGGTCCCATGTGCGAAAGCACGCAGAACATCTTGTGCACATGTTAAAACCTGTTCCACTTTTCCGAAGAATGGGCCATTGTGTGCCAGTGGGAACGGATGACAAAATTTACAAAACTGCATAGTCTACACGTGGGGACTGGATGTAAAAAAAAATTTTTAAAGAATAAATAAAAAGCACAAGAATGCTTATTCCATTATCCCCGAAATAAAAGAATAAATAAATACCTCAGTGACCAAGGCCAAACGGTTCTGGGCCAGGCAGCATCACTTTAGTCTGTGATAAAAGGTTCAAGAGAGATAGTACGACTGGACTCCATGAATTTTTTGTGCAAGATTCTCCTCCAATTTACCTCCCTTTGTCGACTGGTTCAGATCGAATTACTTTGTAGGTGGGATAGGCTATCTCTGGTTGATTTTTTTCTTTTGTGTTTATATTATCTTTCTCGTTTTAAATATACATTTGTAGTTATTGTTTTTCTTTATTTATTTTCTGTGTTTGAGGGCTGGGTGTAAAGAAAAATAAAAAGCTGCAGTGTGTGCATATTTCTTTCCCTTTAATAAAAAAAAAAAAAAAAAAAAGAGGGAAAAAAAGAATCGTTTGTTCGTTCTCTGCCAACTCATAATGATTTCTCCAGTCAATTAAAAAAATGTCTTACTGATTTCAATATTTTCCTTATCAGTGTAAGACACGACATCAAGCGCACGCACACACACACACACACACACACACACACACACACACACACACAACACACACACACACACACACACACACATTCTCTCTCTCTCTCCTCTCTCTCTCCTCTCTCTCTCTCTCTCTCTCTCTCTCTCTCTCTCTCTCTCTCTCTCTCTCTCTCCTTCCTTTTTTCTCCCTTCTGTTGCCCCCTTTTCTCTCTCTCTCTTGTTCCTTATTATTGGTTTATATTCCCTCATTCGTTCAGTGTTTTTCTTATTCTCTCCGTTCAACTTCTTTCCTTTTTATACAGCCTATCCTTGTCTGTTTTCTTTTAAATATTTTTCATTCTGCAGTTCTCTATTACTTCCTATCGTACTTTTAAAATTCTTTTCCGTCGTTGAAAGCTCTGACAGCAACTATTGTTGTCTGTCATATGTGCGAAAATGCGTTGCGGTGGTGTTAAGCGCCTGACTAGTCAGGCCCAGCGCATCCCGACTTTGACGTAGGACAAAATTGCTATAGATCTAATTATTCGTTTTTTTCTGAAAAAAAGGTGGCAGAATGGACCAAGAAGGTAAAAAATAGACAAGAAGGGGATGACAGGAAGAAACGGAATTACAAGGTAGAAACGAAGAGAGGGATAAAAAGAGGGAATTCCTAGCACAGAATTTCCAAAAGGTGGGGATGCTATTTATAATGACAGGCACCCGACATCCACACAGGGGAGTAGGACTACTTCTTGAAATAATTTTGCACGAGTTCTATTTCAACAATGCTTGTTGTTATTCATTTTTATATTATTCTCTCTCTCTCTCTCTCTCTCTCTCTCTCTCTCTCCTCTCTCTTCTCTCTCCTCTCTCTCTCTCTCTCTCTCTCTCTCTCTCTCTCTCTCTTGTCTTTTGTTCATTTCCATTTTGTATTTCTTTCTTTTTTTCTT
>CM060318.1:74426089-74446089 GCA_030674155.1 Stramonita haemastoma
CCCCCTAAAGAAAGAGAGAGAGAGAGAGGAGAGAGAGAGAGAGAGAGAGGAGAGAGAGAGGAGAGAGAGAGAGAGAGAGAGAGAGAGAGAGAGAGAGAGAGAGAGAGAGAGAGAGGAGAGAGAGATCCACAGAGGCCACGGCCCAGATCAGACAGATATACAATGGATCCCTCCCCTAAATGCCCCCCCCAAAAAAAAAGACAAGGGGGGGGGGGGGGGGGTTGGTGTGGGGTGGGAGAGGCACACACACACACACACACACACACACACACACACACACACACACACACACATTTTTTCTGAATAATATGATATACATACATATGATATATAATTATATATATATACATACATACATACATACATACATACATACATACATACATACATACATACATACATACATACATACATACATACATACATACATACATACATGATTATACATAACTTTATATGACGAAAAAAAAGAGAACTAATTATGTGCGTGTACTGGGTCGTGTAATACCACACCAATGGATCCTAATTATGGATCGTCAATCATTTAGAAGGGTGCTGACCTGCCAAGACAGCACTGAAACGCACCACACACACAACAACAAAAAAGTATGGAGCCTCCGCTTATCACGATCCACAGTTATGCAGCGCCGTCCTCTGCTATATTGAAATAGTTTTTTTTTTTCTTTTAAAAGAAATGGGCATGGCAGTGCAATAAAGAAAAAACAGGCTTATCGGGAGATTTTTTTTTTTAATCTTTCTTATAGATCTGACTGTATGCACGATCTGTCAACGCAATCGACCTATCATCTTTTCACGGGGTGGCAAGAACAGCCGAAACAACCTGTGGCTATAGTAGCAATTTGTTCTGCAAAGGAAACCGAGACAGTTTGTTATGTTCCTGAATGAGCAACGATTGGGAGTGGAGCATGAGGCCTTTACAAGGCACAAGCAGTGCATAAACAGGTAGGTAAGGCACTAGCAGTACACAAAAGAGGTGGGTATGGTCTACATTGTTGGAGATATGCTGGGTGAGGCAAGAGTAACCGGATGAATCAATCAGTATACCTTTAGACATGTAGACAGTAAATTTAGAATCTCTATCATCTTGACTTGACTTGACTTGACTTGCTCTGGCTTGACTACTTCCTATACTTCTCGAGGAGTGGAGGCACTGCGCTGCTCTTTTCAGGCAGTGTCTCATGGGCAAACCGAGCCTTGCGGAGCCTATCCCTCTCCTGGTACCAAAGTGCATGCTGTGTGCTCATGCCTTCCATGTCTCTGCCCATGGCTGGCCTACATTTCTTCACTTACTCTTTTCCGAAAATTCTTTGGATAAATGATAAACCAAGATCCTGTTTGCGATACACGCAAGACATCTGAAGCTCAGGGTTTCATTATCATTAAATATAAAAACTATCTAGGAAATTTCATAGCTGTGTGAGACTTTTAACGTGTTAAACTACAAATGTACCAGATTTCAGTTTTAAAGAAAACCAAACATAAAAACCGTAAAACTTGTGATTAAGTTCAGTCCAAAAATATCACAAACTGAGTTCCTTATTCCAATAAAAGTATACCTTTGTAGAATAAATTTCTTATAAACATAAGAGACAGGGAGTACAAATATATATTTTCTCAAACCACTTTTTCGGTTGCACACACAAACCCTTAACATTAGTGAACCTAGGAGCTCTAGCTGAGGAACGAAAATAAAAAAAACCGTGTTGGAAAGCTCTGAAAGATGGGACATAACCATTCAGAATGTCTTACTCAAAGTGAATGTTGTCTGCAGCCTGCAAAAGGTATTGGCTCCATGTCACCTCTTTCTGACCCAAGGCACACGGCCTGAGCATCTGTGCCGTGTTCCAGTGACTCCCAAGGGAGCTAAGAAAAAAGTCAAGACCCGACAGTGATGGGACTTCGATGTCATCATCCTCTGACAGGATCTGAAAATGATGATTACAGCTTTTCTTTCAATCCTGTCGTGTTGCTACTACAACCAGCCAGCAGATACTAACATGCCACATCTTGTAAGGGCTTTTACCTGGTCATAGCAACATGCCCACATCTTGTAAGGGCTTTTACTGGTCATAGCTGGGCTGCATAAACCTTAATCTATTGCATAGTAGGCTACCATCTATTACCATATATGTCACCTGTTTTTCAAAAATAGTCTTAGGTGCAAATGGGTCAAATTGAGTTGTTACATTTTCTGAAATCTACAGATCATAACCTGATCCATTGCTCTACCTCTAAAATTGACAAAGTTATAGGTGCTTGAAATGGGTGACACGGTGATTTCACATTCTGAGAAAGTCGGAATTAAAGTTTTCACAACTCTAGCTAACTAACACTTTAGCAAGTGAATAAAAAAAGCTTTGAAAACACATTTTTAACCAAATCTAACTTTTCAAAACATTAGGAAATTTTATACCTACAGATTCCATTTTTTGATCAACAGTCAAAATTGACAAAGCGACCCTACCTTACCTTCTTTGGGCCTCTCTCCTTTTTACTGCCTGCCAGTTTAGACTCACTCTGTAAAACAGGCCACATAATTATGTCTCTGAAATAATGTACACAGATAATCTTATACCTCCACTGGGACGCAAATGCATTGACGAAATGGCAGTGCCAGGAAACCGACACAGTGACTATCATATAATGTTTGATATGATATGTTTGATCTGTTTGAAATATGAAATGTACCTATCTTGTGTCTTTTGATTATAATTCGTAGGCCTATCAAAATGCCTGTCAGTATTGTAATTGCCTTTCAGGGATGATTAAAGTGTTTCTGACTTGACTTGACTTGACTTGACTTGACTTGACTTGACAGTGACGGCGGCAGTGGATCGGTGGTCTAGAGGTAACGTGCCTGTCTAGAAAGCGAAAAGTCTGGGTCGAAGCGTGTGGTGGTTCGAATCCCGTTAGGGCCCAAAACTTTTCCTCCATCCATTAGACCATGAGTGGTGGTATGGGTTCTAGTCTTCCGGATGAGACGACAAACCGAGGTCCCGTGTATTACACATAATTATTTAGTGCACGCAAAAGAACCCACTGTATCAAGAGAGTTGTCCCTGGCAAAATTCTGTAGAAAAAATCCACTGATAGGGAAACAAATACAGTTGCAGACAAGACAAAAAAAAAAAGGGTGGCGCTGAGCTTGTGGTGACGCCATCTCCCCGGGAGAGCAGCCCCAATTTCATGTAGGGAAATCCGCCGTGACTTAAAGTGGTGTAAAATGTGATAATATGTAAAGTGGCGGTTGCGATCCCACAACACCTCTCACTCCAGTCATAATCCCACTCTAAGTCTACTTCCATGTGTAGGCCTACATATTTGTTGTGCACGTGCATGCACACATATGTATGGATGGAAGTAAGTATGCATGCATGTACACACGCATATACACGTACACTCTCTCTCTCTCTCTCTCTTCTCTCTCTCTCTCTCTCTCCTCTCTCTCTCTCTCTCTCTCTCTCTCTCTCTCTCTCTCATTTACAGGACTAGTCAGGAGCAACAAAACAAATTCCGACGACATAAAATCATTCTGTATGCATGCAGCGTCATAGAAATCCATCAAAGACCTGCCCAGAGAAGAAATCAATCATCCCAGGGGCTTACACAGTGTCTGCACTGAATGGCAAGCACCAGGGCTGGGAAAGATCATTCCTTTTTGTTAGGACGTCTTCAACAGTGCCTTGACTGAAGCTTCTTTGGCAATGCACAACAGCACAAAAAAGCATGGTTAAACCCACGCACGCAGTCATTATTTTTTTCCTTACAGGAATACAGACCACCCTACTACACTGGTGCCCTGAGAGTGAAATGAACTGTCTACTACTTGTCTGGCAAAGGGATCAGTCTTGGTGAAGAGACCTGATTCAATTTCAGTATTCAAGTCACGTCTGGCCAACAGTGGTAATGATCTGTTACACTATGCACTGTGTATCTAAGTAGACGAGAGGACGGAGTTAAGCCCAGCTTGGGATGTCAGGACACGAGGGGATTCACCTCTTAGGCTGGCTATAGATCAGCTGCTGCTGGTTTTCAAAACACAACTGTTGAAAATGAGTGTTTCTGCCTTACAGCAAAGTACTTTACATCTCTTGTCCTTATTTTGGAGACTGGACATGGGGTAGAGTTGTTAATATTGTAAGACTGGTCAAGTCTTTTGTCATCAATTGGGGACTGGTTATAGGATAGTGCTGTAAATATTGTAGAGTTGTTAATATTGTAGACTGGTCACGTCTCTCGTTATATGGAGGACTGGACGTGGGAAAGAGTGTAAATATTGTAGACTGGTCATATCTCTTGCCATTATCTGGAGACTGGACATAGAGTAGAACTGTTGATATTGCAGACTGGTCCTGTCTTCAGTCGTTATTTGAAAACTGGACGTGATGTAAAGTTGTCAATATTGTAGACCAGCAATGGCCAGTTGTATGGACAACATGAACATGCTCAGCATGTAATATGTAAATGTCGCAGAGAGTGATGGACTCTGTGGAGTGCAGCTACCCCATGACACAAGCTGAAAAACTCAGCGCAGTACCCCACTTAGTCCTAAAGGAGTTATTAATGGAGATGTAAGTTAGTCAAACCAATCATCCTGGATGCTGACAGTGTTTGAGGTTTCTCCTTTCTTCCCCTTCATATTCCGTGTTTATCAGATTATCCAATAATAAAGCCATGCTATTACTGTAAAAAGGACAATACAAGGTATAACAAAATCAACAAAAGCAAAGAAAAGGAAAACTGGGTGGAGTTAGCCATTTGTCGTGAAGTAGACAGAATTTTGTAGTGGCAGTAAAGATATTTAATGTTGAGGTCCCAATGTTTCTGATTTCCAGATTTATACTTTTTTGGTTCCAGGTGTGTGTGTGGTGTGTGTGTGTGTGTGTGTGTGTGTGTGTGTGTGTGTGTGTGTGTGTGTGTGTGTGTGAAAGAGCCAAGCGGCGTGCATGCAAATGTGTGCGCACGTCAAACCGATATGCACACAAACACGCACATACACACGCGCACATGCGACCACGAAACTATATCTATCTAGTGGAAATACTGAAGACTATATTTTTTCATCTGCGTTACCTTATATTGGGTGGAATGCGTTGTGTCTGGTCTTCTCCTGTGCTTGTAACTCTGCAGGAGGTCTGCCCGCTGGCCTAAGCCAACATGTTCCGACTTGAAGGCAGGCGTTTTTTTTAAGTATGTAAAAAAAAAAGGGGGGGGGCAGAAAATATTTGAGAGATTTGCTTTAGAAAACAACTGGGGGGACAAAAAAATAAGCAAGAGAGAGAGAGAGAGAGGGATAGAAAAGGGTAAATTTCTTGCACACGATTGACAGAAGTTGGCAACGCTAGTCATACTGAAAGAGCCCTGGCCATCCCTAGGAATGCGGGGGGTGGGGTGGGGGCTGAACCAATAAAAGTCATATTCCTTTTAAATATTAAATATCCAGGATCGCAGTAACAACTGCAACGATGACACTATTGATAACACCAACAGTAACACATGATATATGTCCATTAAAACACCATTCCTGGAAAGGAAGAGAACAAAAAAAAGGGTGGGGTGCCTGCGTGCAAATCAATTGCCAATGGTATGAAAGCATTTGGCATAGGTGAAAGTCGACTGCAGGGACGTTTGCATTTAAATGGTGGCTTTCAACAGAAGACGAAATATGGCTTTTGTGCAGTTATACGCCCATAGGTAGCCTACACAATTATTTCTCGATCTCTCCGTGAATACACTCGTGTTAGCGACGCGCACAACAAGTACAAAACAGGCGAGCTATACACTTGGAACTCGGTTTTTCCATTCATTTCCCTCTTTTCTTCGTCACTTTTACACCACCCTCTGTATGTTTTTATGTGCTTTATAGTAGTGTAGTGCAGCCAAGGTTAAGCAGCATCGAGAGTGGTTACCAATTGGATGGGTGACTGTTTGCGCGCCTTGGCTTCAGTACAGTTCCCCAGTTCCCCCAGCTGTAAATGGGTACCTGCCCTCTTTAGGATCGGGGAAGGTAAACAGGAGGGAGAGGAGATGGGCGCTGTCCTCAATATGCTGGCCCATAGATAAGCTGAGGTTTCTGATGCCTCAATCCCTTACGACCACATAGGTTATAGGACACCTTTACCTTTACGTTTGTAGTGTAGTGTAGTGTAGTGTAGTGTAGTGTAGTGTAGTGTAGTGTAGTGTAGTGTAGTGTAGTGTAGTGTAGTGTAGTGTAGTGTAGTTCATTTTGTCATGGCAGATTTCTTGGGTGAAATGTAAGCCGTCTTCCCGTGAGGATAGCATCGCCACAAGCAGCCTACCCTTTTTTCGAATGTATATTTAGTTTACCTTAACGAGAGACTTTTTTCTCAGGTCGTTGCAGGGACAACTCTTACTGCCATACTCTTTACGTGTTGGACATGGAACTTCAGTTTAGTGTCTCATCGGAAAGACTAGCGCCGCAAAGGGTCCATGGATGAACAAACGTTCAGATTCAAACAGGGATCGAACATGACTGCTGTAGCTTTTTGCAGGAGAGGGCCTATCACCTTAGATCACTTTTTTTTAACCTAGGACATATGTTTATGTAATTGTCATTGGTAGTACTTCCCCAAATAAGATGTCTTGATTAGTGGGGGGGGTTGTTTGTTGTTTTTGTTTGTTTTTTGTTTTTGTTTGTTTCCCCTCTATTACCAAAATGTTATTATCTCTAGGGCTATGACTAATTTTGTTGACAGATGATGGTTTGATAATGTATCCTGTAGCTACTTGTTGTGTTTTATTTACTACTTTTGTTTGTTTGTTTGTTAATACTACTTACTTATTATCGATTTTCAGTTTCACTTTGTTTTTGTTTATTATACGATCATTTGATTGTTTATCATTAATTTTAGTTCACTGTATTGCGCCTTTGTTATTCATTATATCTTTGTACTTACATCTTGTCTCTGTTTATTACGGTCTTGTTGTTTGGCCTTGTTGTTTGGTTTATTAGTGTTGTAGTGGAGGTGTTCTTAAATGATGTAACCGATTAGGGCGGGACTGGACGTAATAAAGCACATGATGCTTATTCATTATCCTCGTATAAAGGATGTGATTTGATTTGATTTGTATCCATCTACAGCAACCAGCAATGTTCGACACAACCTACTTTTGCTTTCTTTTATCCTTTCTTCCAAGAGGCGTTACTTTATCTTGAGAATGAAAGCAAAAAGTAGGCCTACCTAATTCTTCCCTGTTCTATAAACAGACTTGAGCAGTTTGAATAGGAGATGAATAAGACCTTTGAAGCCATATTGTGAATAAGCATGTTACTTTTGTTGAAGACGTCGTCGAAGTTTTCGATAAATGTAAAAGGTTTTTTTTTTTTTTTTTTTTACATGAATTCAAATCTGTTCTTAGAAGAGAGAGAGAGAGAGAGAGGAGGAGAGAGAGAGAGAGAGAGAGAGAGAGAGAGAGAGGAGGGGGGGGGGGGGGGATCGCCCACACTCTTTAAACGATAGGCATATAACACATGCAGCCTACGTGAATGAGTTGAATGCATGCACTTTGATTTCTTTGCTTTTAAGATTCAGCGCAATAAAGATTCAATATATTATGATCGTTTTTATTATTATCATGACCAAAATGACAGATTTCACAGAAGACTTGGCTACACTCTTTCTTTCGCAACCAATGGATATTCATTCTAGATATTCTCCATTGAAACATTTTGTATACCCACAATGTGCATATTCTGTTTTGTATACCCCACAATGTGTATATTCTGTTTTGTTTCGGGTTTGTTTGTTGTTTGTTTGTTGTTGTTTTGTGGGGGCGGGGGGTTGTATTCTTCTTGATTTAAATGTTATGTTGATACTCGAAACATACCGCATGATATTATGTATGATTGTTTATCATATATCTAATTTTGCTTTATATTTTATGCTGTAAAATCTTTTATAACAGATTACTGGAAAAATAAGCAGTAAAAAAAAATAATAAAGTAAAGGTAAAGATGTCCCATTACCTGTGTGGTCGTAGGGAAGCGAGGTATTACAGACCTCAGCTTCTCTAGGGGCCAGTATATTGAGGGTGGCGCCCATCTCCTCTCCTCGCTGCTTTACCTTCCATGACCCTAAAGAGGGAGGTACCCATCTCCCAAGCAGAATGAAAATAAAAATGAAAAGAACGAGGTGCATGCCAAGATAACATTTAAGGAAAAGGACGTGGATGTGTTCAAAACTTAAGAAAACAAAACTTAAGGAAAAGTAAAACCAAACAAAAAATGTTGAGGAAGAGAAGAAAAAGAATTATTTGGTGGATCGGTGGTCTAGAGGTGACGCGCCTGCCTAGAAAGCGAAAACTCTGGGTGGAAAGCGCGCGGTGGTTCGAACCCCGTTCGGGCCCAAACCATCCATTAGACCACGAGTGGTGGTCTGGGTGCTAATCTTTCGGATAAAACGATAAACCGAGGTTCCGTGCGTTACGCATAATTATTTAGCGCACGTAAAAGTACCCATGGCAACATAGACAGTTGTCCATGGCAAAATTCTGTAGAAAAACCCACTCTTTTGAATCTCGATGACGTCAGGCAAATAAGGCGTGAGATTTTTACGATCTCCCAGGTCGATTTCAGGTGCAGACCTACCAATGCATTAATTTCCTTCGTGTGTGTAAACATGCAGAGGATCAAATATGCTCGTTAAAGATCACGGATTTTTCAGCGTTCGTGGTTCAGCATATCCCGAGCTCGGAATGCAGCTACTTTCATGATGGACACAAACGGTCTCATATGCAAAATCTCACCATTTGTGAAACCTCTAAAATCTAACCAAGGAAAATAATGGGGTCCTTTACACGCTTTCACCTGGTCATGTTTTTCCTGGACATTTTTTTTTCGAGGGGGGGGGGGGGGGGGCGGTCTTAAAATGTATTTTTAGCTCATCATACCTTACAAACACTTTATTTTATTCTTTTTATTCTTTTATATTGAGGCTAATGGAATAAGCACTCGTGTGCTTTTTTTCATCCAGTCCCCGTGTGTATGAAGTTTTGTAAATATTGTCATCTGTTCCCACCGGCACACAATAGCCTACTCTTATGAAAAGCGGAACAGGATTTACAGTCTCATCCGAAATACTTTTGGGGGGAGTGGAGTCAGCACTGGAGTTAACTTCAGGGGGAAAATCCCCTCGACGGGAATCGAACTCGGGTCGTCAAATAGCGAGCGCAATGTTCTGACCACTAGGCTATCCCGTCCTCCAATGTGCACATGAGTGTGCATACTCGCGCACGCGCGCGCGCGGTGCACACACACACACACACACACACACACACACACACACACACACACACACACACGGTACGTGGTCGCGTTTGCAGGTAGCCTCACTAAACCCTCCTCTATTCGAATCTTCCAGCCTTTGGCTTAATCCCAGATTCGTTTTTGTGTGTGTGGTGTGTGTGTGTGTGTGTGTGTGTGTGTGTGTGTGTGTGTGTGTGTGTGTGTGTGTGTGTGTGTGTGTGTGTGTGTGTGTGTGTGTGTGTGCGTGGGTGCATGCGTGCGTGTTTTGGGGTGCATTTTTTTTGTTTTTGTTCGTTTGGTTTTTTTTGTTTTTGTTTTGTTGGGGGTGGGGTGGGGTTGGGGGGTGTTCACGCATCTTTGCCCAAGGCTGAATGGCTGCTAGTTTATCATCAAATTCAATTATCGGTGGAAGTTCAACAAACCAATGTAAACAAAGTCAGCATTGCTTGTCGACGTTAACACTGCATGACGGCTGACAGATCAGTAAGTGTGTGTGTGTGTGTGTGTGTGTGTGTGTGTGTGTGTGTGTGTGTGTGTGTGTGTGTGTGTGTGTGTGTGTGTGTGTGTGTGTGTGTGTGTGTGTGTGTGTGTGTACGTGTGCGTGTGCGTGTGTGTGTGTGTGTGTGTGTGTTGAGAGAGAGAGAGGAGAGGAGAGAGAGGTGGGGGGGGGGGGGGTAGGTAGGTGCCACCGTGTAGTGCATTCCTGTGTGATTATGTGTGTGGGCGTGTTTGCCTACTTGAATGTGTGTGTGTCAATCTGTCTGTCTGTATCTACGTCTTTTTTTTTGTCTTTTTTTTTGTGTTCATCATGAAATTAAATCCACTGAACCAAACAAACTTTCCCATTGATCCTAAAATGGAAAACACCGTTGATCTGAATGAAATATTAACGGGTGTATAAAGGCTGACAAGAGCCATGGGAAACAAAACCTCCATTGCATGGCAGTACTGAACCATATTCAGCAATACTAACTTCCATTAGGGGGGATGGGGACGGATTGGCCTAGTGGTTAGCGTGTTGTGCTCTTGATCTGACTGCCCGAGATCAAGCCTACCCATTCAATGGGATTCTTCCCCCTGGAATTAACATCAGCACTGACTCAATTCCCCCAAAAGTCCTTTGGATGAAACTATAAACCAGGTCCCATATACGAACGCACGCATAACATTCTGTGCACACGTTAAAACCCGTTTTACATTTGGGAACAGTGGGCCATTCGTGGGAGTTAGAACAAATGACAAAAATATATAACTAAACGCATGTACACTGGTGTCGTGTTTAGGTTTAGACATCATCTCCAGAGTCGGAATGCAGCTACCTTAATGGTGCGTACAAAAAAAGGCCATACATGAAAATCTTATCAAGGTGCAGCTGTAGCCGAGGAACAATTAAGAAAGAAAAGAAAAAGAAAAAAACACACACAAAAAGACGCACATTACACACTATTTGATATTTAGATTAACAAGAAAATAGCTTATGATGTGCCCTTACATTAATGTCAAGATCATGCATATTCAGCAGCTCATATAGTTTCTCAGCCTCCTCAATCAGTAGAAAATCTAACTCTATCTGACAGTCATTCAGCAACTTATAGAGTGTTCCAGCCTTTTTCAGTCACTAAAAAGATTGATACATCTTCATCTGTTACATATATTGAACTTATCTTATTTTGTCATCGAGCTTTGACTGGAATATACATCTTCAGCTATTATAGATATTCAACTTGTATTGTCATTAAACTTTGACTGAGACATACAATATCAACCCTGAGAGACATATCTATCTGGTTTTAAGATAACTATCATTAGGATTAATCTGCGAAAGAGACACACAAGGTGTTGTATGTGCTCTATAGCTGTGAATACCATTTAGCGATTAAAGATGTTTGACTGGAATTTGAAATAATAATTTTTTTTAAAGATGTAATCATTGAAGACATTCAACTTGTTCAAGACTTCACCATTAATCTGTGATAATTTAAGTGTGTTTGTAGCCTGCATGCCCCTCAACAGCTATGAATCTTAACTGAAAATTCAGTGAAGACAGCCAAGACTTAAGAAAAGAAACCCCTTTGACATGAGAAATTCATGTTCACAGAGCGTCCAAAGGAGCAACTGCGTGTCCAAGATTTTGCTAAGATAAAGAGATTGACAGCTAGCTATCCTTGTATCAACAATTCCCTCGAGGTAAACTGTCTTCCCCAACTTGGCCAACCATGAGTTTTTCCCAGCAAAAGTCCTGGCAAACCAGCCCCAGCAGGATCCTACAGTCCGCCAAACAAGAGGACAATAACACAGGGGCCTTGTGTCAGACATTGGACAACATCCGTGTCTCAGAATCAGAAATGAGTATTACAGGGAGACTGAAGACTACCCAGGTATCATCAAGTTACCAAAAAATAGTTTAGCCCCATGAGTATAAAGTCAACACTCTCTTTTTGTGTGTGTGTGTGTGTGTGTGTGTGTGTGTGTGTGTGGTGTGTGTGTGTGTGTGTGTGTTGTGTTGTGTGTGTGTTTCTTCGGCTTGAACTCCCGAGGCTCACCGATGTTGAGGTTTTTGCGAATGCAAGATCCCCCCACCACCACCACCACCACCATTAAGGTAGCTGCATTCTGACTTCAGGAATATAGTTGGCAGTTGAACTTACTAATTTTGCCTGGACTTCCAGGAGGTATCTTCCTGCTGTTTCCGATTTTCAGCTGTTGTGGATTTTTTGACGTGCAAAAGACCGTAAGAACACGGTCCGACCGGTATAGAGTCTCCCTCAAAAGACTTGATAGCCTTGTTTGATTTTCCCGTCAAACAAGAAAGAAAGGGCACGGCTGGGAATCGAACCCAAAACTTCACGTTTTGCTTGTTAGGCAGTTGAATGTTTTACCCACCTTCCTTCTTACTGCTTTTTAAAGAAGGAACAAAGCCAGTGTAGACAGACCATGATTATTAGGTTGACTGAAGCACATATTTCCTGTGCTATCAAGATGCACAGAGATGGGGAGGAAACGCAAGCTCATTGGATGAAAGAGCCAGTCACTGGACCCAGACCTCACCAATCATGGGGGGTTCCGTTCTTTCCTTTGTACATCTTATTATTTGCCGATGGTTTTTCTCCGTCTGTCTGGTTTTTTTTCCTTTTCTTCGTCTGATTATTTGTTGATTACCGTTGCTTGTTTGTTTCATACCTTTTTTCCTTCCTCCTGTCTTGTGTTTGTTTACATGATATTGTATTTTTCGTTCCTCGGCTAGAGCTCGGAAGATCACCAATGGTCCGTTTTTCCCGCTATGGGTCTGTCCTTCCAGATGTCCTGACCTTATTCTCTTCTTTGCCCATGTCCGGGTCATGGCTGTAGGTATTTCTTGACCTTCCTTGTTTCCTCATTCCCTGTGCTCTTCATGTGGGGTTTTGCCATGTACAGTGATGCTAGTTCTGATGCCTTGGATGTTAAGTTCATAGTTCCGTATCCTGATGCCTGCTTCGGCAGTTTTGCTTTTTTTTCCAGTCCTGGTCTGAATGATTTATGTCTATGATGATGGCAGTGCAGGTCGATAGGATAGTCGTCATTTCAGTGATTTCCAAACCAGTCTTCCTTTCTGTGTTGCATCCTAGTTTTATACTTTGTTCAACAGCAGGTCTATCATCTCCCTGGACTGAAAATTTTCTTGAAATTATGATTGATTTTTTTGTTGCTGCTCTTTTTCAGAGTAGGTTTTTAACTATACACCAGTTCATTCTCCTTTGTTGTTCGGGTTTGGGACTGTAATGGCGAGACTACTAAAGGAAACGTGTTCGTGCATCATGTAACAGTGTTTGTGCCGGGTAAACAACCCCTCACCCCATCTGCACAGTCTCACCAAACACGTACTCAAGCAGGGGGAGCCCCCAATAAACGATGACGTTATCATACTGACTCTACGACTTAACCCCTCAAATCTAATCAATCAAATCAATTTTTTATTTCCAGATGATACATTGAATAAGCATTGATTTGCTTTTTTTCATCAAGCCATCTATCCAAAGAAAAGAAAAAAGTGTGTAAAGAATACAAATACGCGCAGACTTTCTGTGTGTGTGTATATATAAATTTGGGGTAGGTGTTGTGTAAACGTAAACATACATGCGGCATAGAACGTGCATTACATAATGTAATCTTTGAAAAAGACTCTTTCGTATAAGACTTTATAAAGCTGTTCATGCGTCACATTATAAGCAGACTAACAGTTGAAAACATAACAAGTCCTGAATAAACTGATTTCTTTAACAAAACAACCCCAACAGAACAGCAGAACTGTTTTCTTTACCAGCTGGTTCTTTCTCTGGACCCCGCTATTCGTCTTTAGTGAGAGACTTCTCTGTTGTCACGGCGGCACCAGTAGCCTATTCAGCGACTTCCAACGGTAAACAGAAGGAGACTGACACTTTAAAAGACACAAAAAACAATGGGGTTCTCACGTTCACAGGACAATAAATAACACAACATGTTTTCTCCAAAGCTACCATTGACACAAAGAAATCCAAAACTGGAAACAAAAATTACCCCCATCAAATATTTATGTGGAAAAAGGTTCGCAAAAAGAAATCCAATTGATTTCGTACCTTGTGGAATCAGCCGCCAAACAATCAATCAATCAATCAATCCTTTCAATTATTTAGGTTGACGGTTCGATAAGCAACAAGCACTTTCCTGCGTTTTAGAACCTGGGATGTAAAGAAGATGGCTAATGAAGTAAGCTACTGGTAAGGCCGAATGTAACTATATAAATAGCTCAATGGACAGCTGTAGTAAACTGTACTGTATCATGTCCTGTTGACAGCATGTGCGCTGTGTAGTTCGCTTGAACCAAGTGTATATGTTTATACCATAGTGCACTGCTGACAGCTTGAGTGTTTGGCTTGATTCAAATACGAAATAATACACCAACATTTTTGGGTATGGTCATGAGTTTCAGAGGTAAGTTTAATTCAGGTATACTGTATTGTACCATAACTGTATTCTTAAAAACGTGAGTGAACTCAATTAGTTTAATCTGTATCAGCACTAGCCATTTATCCCCGAAGTCGGAATGCAGCTTCCATAATTGTGGGCAAAAAACGGTCACATACGGCAAAATCTCACCATCGGTGAACCTCGGAGCTCTAACCGAGGAATGAAAACAAAAATTAACCGTTTAAAAAGTTATGTAAACAAAAGTAAACATTGGGATATCTGGTAGACAATTATTTTCCTCCCTTGTCAGTGCTTCAGAATCCAGCGGACTGCAAATAAAACTTTAATATCTCAATTCAGAACTTCAAATAGCTTCAGTCAAGTAACTGCCGAACACAATACCCTTTTGCTCGCTGCAGATTGGAAAAGCTTAACTCAAAAAAGCCTGTTGTTCCAGATTCAAGACAACTTTATTACCTCCTAGAGAGAAACTCTGGCAGGTGCAACACCACTGAGATAAGGTTGTGCCACCACTGAGCTGTTTAGAGTAGCAGGGTTTGTCTAAGACACAATATAGAGTATCATGATATTTAAATCTTATATCAACAGTGCAAAGGGTTAACTGAATCTAGCTGCATCGTTTTCTCTTTGTATTATTTTATTGTAATGTATTGGGTGTTGCTTTAATTGTGGTTGATGTTTCACCTATTGTATTGTACTAATAGTACTATTCTGTATTTACTGTACTGCGCTGTATTACTGTAGTGTACAGTGCTGTACTGCACATTACTGCATTGCGAGTATGTACTAGACCATACTGCACTGCACTGAGTGTAGTGTAGTGTAGTGTAGTGTAGTGTAGTGTAGTTGTTAGTGTAGTGTAGTGTAGTGTGTCAGTGCAGTGCGTGCAGTGCAGTGCAGTGCATGCAATGTAGTGTAGTGTAGTGTAGTGTAGTGTAGTGTAGTGTAGTGTAGTGTAGTGTAGTGTAGTAGCGCATGCAGTGCAGTGTAATGCAGTGCAATGATGAGTGTAGTGTAGTGTAGTGCAATGCAGTGCTTGGGTGTGGTGGT
The DNA here is from genome assembly GCA_030674155.1 of Stramonita haemastoma. Lineage (NCBI taxonomy): Eukaryota > Metazoa > Mollusca > Gastropoda > Neogastropoda > Muricidae > Stramonita > Stramonita haemastoma. The sequence goes on from CM060318.1 coordinate 74,441,370, forward strand.
GGTGCATATAGTGTAGTAAGTGTAGTGTAGTGTCATGTCCTGTCTTAATTGTCCTGTCTGTTGCATGTATGTTCTGTAGTTGCTGCAGGACGTCTGTATGTACTGACTGTATGTACGTATAGTACTGTACTGTATGTTCTTACTTACTGTACTTAACTGTACTGCTCTGTACTGTACTTCTGTACTGTACTGTACTGTTCTGTACCTGTACTGTACTGTACTGTACTGTACTGTACTGTTCTGTACTGTACTGTACTGTACTGTACCTGTACTGTACTGTACGTTCTGTACTGTACTGTTCTGTACTGTACCTGCTGCATGGACTGACTGTACTGTACTGTTCTGTACTGTACTGTACTTACTGTACTGTACTGTACTGTACTGTACTGTACTGTTCTGTACTGTACTGTATGTTCTGTACTTTATGTACTGTACTGTCTGCTGTCGACTGTACTGTACTGTACTGTACTGTACTGTACTGTACTGTCTAATCTGTCCTGTCCTGTCTTGCACTGTATTGTACTTGTACTGTAAGTACTGTACTGTACTGCACTGTACTGTACTGTACTGTATGTCTGTACTGTACTGTACTGTACTGTACTGTATGTCTCCTGTACTGTACTGTACAAGAAAGGAGAGGGGGAGAATGGAAATCGGATCCAGCACGCCACAAGGACTGCTGTATAAACACACCTGCGCCACACATAGCCTAACAGGAGTCTGTGCTATCTTCTCCTTGTCTCAAACTGTCCCAGGGGAATCCAGTTCCAGACATATATATCACGAATTGGCAAATTTCCAATGTATCTGTTATCAGTCTGTGTGTGTGTGTGTGTGTGTGTGTGTGTGTTTTGGTTGGTTAGTTTGTGCGGGGTTGTTATTTTATTTTTACAACAGGGGTAGTAACTCTAGACCAAAAACAACGAAGAACTGAAAAGATCAGCTTGTCGCACATGCACGCACACACAAAAGGGAGAGAGAGAGAGAGAGAGAGAGAGAGAGAGAGAGAGAGAGAGAGAGAGAGAGAGAGAACTGAACACACTGAACACTGAAATCATTTGTTGTACTTCGGCCTTTGGCCCCAATACATATGATATTATATATATATATATATATATATATATATATATATATATATATATATATATATATATATATATATATATATATATGGAGAGAGAGAGAGAGAGAGAGAGAGAGAGAGAGAAGAGAGAGAGAGAGAGAGAGAGAGAGAAGAGAGAGAGAGAGAGAGAGAGAGAGAGAGAGAGAAGATTAAATTGACAGCAAGCTAATAGTTCAGCAGACACTGAAAGCTATCAGTCAGGTGTGACAGTGAGAAGCGTCTTCTGAAACAGACAAGTTGGAAAAAAAGAAAACAACGAAAAACAACAACAAGAGGGGGAAAAATCCAGCTCCCAAACAAAGTATAAAAAAAACAGTGACCAGCTGACATTCGGTAAACAAGACGTTTTGACAGCTCATTCCAGGCTCCAGTAAACACTTCTTGACGTCAGAAGAGAGGGGGTAGATGGGGGAGGGAGAGGAGAGAGAGAGAGAGAGAGAGAGAGAGAGAGAGAGAGAGAGAGAGAGAGAGAGAGAGAGAGAGAGAGAGAGAGAGAGAGAGAAAAACTCTGCTGTCTGAAGTCTGAAAGAATCTATTCATAAAGAAGCCGTTAAACCACACATGAATGGAATTGCTAATCAATGCAATGATTAATGATAGGAATGCACGGCGATGTGCACTTGTGACAAACAAATGCAAACAAACTTTAATCCTCAGGGAAAAAAGAAACAAAATAAAACCTTATGACCATACAACAACATAATATCAAAGAGAGAGACAGACAACAACAGACAAACACACAGACAGAGACAGACACACAGTCTGCAGACAGACAGACACAGACAGAGTCAGATAGGCAGACAAAGACAAAGAAACAGAGTCAGACAGACAGACAAGCATGTAGAGACAAAATAAAAACAAAAAATAAGGTTAAGCAATGAAGGAATAGAAAAAAGAGTGTAACAACACACACACACACACACACACACACACACACACACACACACACACACACACACACACACACACACACACACACATGGAAAAAAAAAAGTTGTGTAAACTTAATCGATTCTTTTACACCCCTCAATAAGAATAATTTTGACTTGACTGTGACTGCAACACACACACACACACACACACACACACACACCACACACACACACACACACACACACACACACACACACACACACACACACACACACACACACACACACACACGGCATATAGAGAGAGACCCCCAATAAAAGAGGAGACTTCAAAAGAGATCGGAGCTGAGTGACGTGAGAGTAAATTGCGCACCGAGACATTTTACACCAACCAGCAATGACGATACACTTTGCTGCTGCCTGTATGTATGTAATTAATGGAGATAGGCCCGTCTCAGTGGTATGGTCCTGGCAAACTGCCAGAGTGTGACGCCACCTTAAGTAGTCTGTGTCATCGTGACTTGCTGGTAATGGTGATGGTGAGTAGATCTGCCTGATCTAACTGTAATGGCTTTGAGCTATAAACAGTCTTTTTAAAAAATAATACACCCAAGAACGTGCATTCAGTACATAAAAAGAATTCGTAACAAAAAAGATAAATGTCTCCTGGCAAAATTCAGTTTGGGAAAAAAGCCGCTTTGATAGTGGAATATAAAAACGTGTAGATAGCAAAAGAGGAGTGGGGAACATGGGTGACGCTGCTCCTTTTTGTTGTTGTTGTTGTCGTTGTCGTTGTTGTTGTTTGCCCAGGGAGAGTATGAAAGGGGTGTAAACAACGACGACGACAACAACAAAACAAACTAAACAAACAACAACACCACAACACACACCACACACACACACACACACACACACACACACACACACAACACCTATATATATATATATATTATCATTCTCGTCATCATCATCACATCACATCACATCACATTACATTGCATCACATCACATCATTTTGTATCATATGACAATCATAATCACAACCAAACTATCTGAACACAACATAACGTCTAGTTTGGTCAGCCTTCACCCTGAGCACACACACACACACACCCACACAGGATCAATAAAGCAATCAGGATGATCGATAAAGGAACCCTCAACAGATCAACTCCATTACCCAAACTGTTTTAGGAAGTGGTCCTAGAACACATCATGAACAGATCCAATAACTTCACTGCCCGAAACGGGCTGCGATCGATAAGCAAAACATCAGAGGATGGAGTCTCATCTCCCCATCTGATATCTGAGAAGGTAGCCTAGTTGACAGAAAAGGGGTGAGAGAGAGAGAGAGAGAGAGAGAGAGAGAGAGAGAGAGAGAGAGAGAGAGAGAGAGAGAGAGAGAGAGAGAGAGAGAGAGAGAGAGAGAGAGAGAGCAGCCTAGTGGTTAGGGCGTCGCGCTCGAAATCTGATGGCCCATGTTTGAGCCACCACTGAAGTGCCGTTCAAGGGGCCTTCCCCCTGGAGTTCACACCAGTATGGGCTCCACTTCCCTGAAAGTCCTTTGGGTGAGACAATTAACTGAGGTCCCGTGTGCGAACGCACGCAAAACATCTTGCACACAGGTTAAAACCCTTTCCACCTTTATTTTATTTTTATATTATTTGTTTATTCTTTAATATCGAGGATAATGGAATGAGTGTAATGTTCTGACCACTAGCTATCCTGTCCCCTTTCAGGAAAGCAGGCCAATGTGTGCTGAAGGGAATGGATGGAACATTTCAAAACTGCATGCACACTGGTGTCGTGTTGAGACATCATCCCCTAAGTCAGGTTTCGGCTACCTTAATGGGAATGGCGGTTACACGTCCGCATACACGAATATCTCACCATTAGTGAACATCGGGGCTCTAGCCCAGGACACACACCACACACACACACCACACACACACACACACACGCCCACCACACGCACACACACACACACACACACACACACACACACACACACACACACACACACACACACACACACACAAATTGACTTCTCCCTTTACGCCTTAAGAAGTCAATGGGAGTGCAGGGGGTGAAATTTTCAGACAGTGTGTCTCATGCACAAAAAAAGAACAAATCTAGCAGGGCCTATCCCTCTTTAGACTGTACACAGCATGTTGGACATGTGTGCGTCATCAATACTGGGGGCCTCTGAAGGTGAATGGTCTTGTATTATTTTATATATATATATATATATATATATATATAATATATATATATATATATATATATATATATATATATATATATGTGTGTGTGTGTGTGTGTGTGTGTGTGTGTGTGTGTGTGTGTGTGTGTGTGTGTGTGTGTGTGTGTGTGTGTGTGTGTGTGTACAGGATATTTTGCGTGCTCTTGAATGCAGGACCTCCGCTATAGCTTCTTGGAAAGGAAACCGGTTAAGACGGAAGGAAGGTGGCAGGATGGTTAAGCTGTTCGCCTGTCAATATGTAAACCGTGAGTTTCTGGGTTCGTACCCAGCCTCGCCCTTTCTTCCCAGTTTGACGAAAAATTCGAACTGAATGTCAAAGTCATTCGGATGAGACTAGAAACCGAGGCCCCGTGTGCGAACGCACTCAGAACATCTTGCGCACACGTTAAATTCCCGTTCCGCCTTTCGGAAGAGCAGGCCTCGTGTGCCGGTAGGAGCGGATGACAAATTTTTTTTTAAAAC
>CM060318.1:74451089-74458589 GCA_030674155.1 Stramonita haemastoma
AAAAGCGGAACAGGATTTAACGTGTGCGCAAGATGTACTGCGTGCGTTCGCACACGGGGCCTCGATTTAAAGTCTAATCCGAAGGACTTATGGGGAGAGTGGAGTCAGCACACAGAGAGAGAGAGAGAGAGAGAGAGAGAGAGAGAGAGAGAGAGAGAGAGAGAGGAGAGAGAGGGGAGAGGAGAGAGAGAGAGAGAGAGAGAGAGAGAGAGAGAGAGAGATTGATTGATGCCTTCATACTAATGCACTAATGGAATATTTCAGTAAATGGAAGGTCGATTGATCGGTGTTCTGTTCTACTGATCCCCCATAGGTCAGTTTAGGAAATGATGTTCGATCTCTTCGTCTTTTTTTCTATCGATTCCCGGTTTGGGTTCATCCGGAGGGCAGCTTCAACCATGCAAAGTCTTTTGGGGTCACTGAAAATATGGCACCCCCTTTACCGCCCGTTTTCGGGTACTTCGGCTATGGAATAAGCTGTGGGAGAGGGGGGGGGGTCGAGAGGGGACGACGGGAGCTATAGCCGAGTGGTCAAGACCATTCGTTTTCAATTCCATGTGTCCATGAAGTCGTGGATTCGATTCTCGGTGGTGTCTGGTAAACTACGGGTGAGGAGTTTTACCATCTCCCAGGTCAGCTTCAAGTACAGACCTTCCAGTGCCTTTATTCTCTTTGTGTATATACACATGCTGAAGATCAAATATGCACGTTAAAGATTCTGTGATTCATGTCAGCGTTGGGTGGGTTTCGAAAACACGAATATCATTTCTATGAGTTTGTGTTGATCAAACTAAATTCCAATGTGTAGATATTTCTTGCATTGCTTTGATTGTTCAAACAGCATTTTTATGTATTGACACTTTCTTGCATTGCTGTATTTGTTCAAACAGAATTCCTATCTGTTAAAATCTTCTTGTATTGCTTTGATTGTTCAAACATAATTTCTATGTGTTAATGCTTTTTCGTGTGTGTTGCTGTGATTGTTCAAACTGAATTACAACGTGTTCATACTTTCTTGCATTGCTTTGAGTGTTCAAACAAAATTCCTGTGTGTTAATACTTGCTAGCGTTGTTGTTTTACATCTTCAATACTTCATGCAGAAGTCAAAGGATTATTTTTTATGTGATTCTTGTGTGTGTGTGTGTGTGTGTGTGTGTGTGTGTGTGTGTGTGTGTGTGTGTGTGTGTGTGTGTGTGTGTGTGTGTGTGTGTGTGTGGAGAGAGAGGAGAGAGAGAGAGAGTGAGGCAAGGCAAGGCAAGGCAAGGCAAGGCAAGGCAAGGCAAGGCAAATTCTTTTAATCGAGGATAATAGATAAGTACACATGTGCTTTTTTACATCCAGTCCCCCCCCTTTCAGGATAACATCAAGATAAAAGACAGTGAGAGAAAGTATGAACACGTTGTAATTCAGTTTGAACAATCACAGCAACACACACGAAAAAGCATTAACACATAGAAATTATGTTTGAACAATGAGAGAGAGAGAGAGAGAGGAGGAGTGAGAGAGAGAGAGAGAGAGAGAGAGAGAGAGAGAGAGAGAGAGGAGAGAGAGAGAGAGAGAGAATGCACTCACTCACGGCTGCGTTTTGTTGCCATTAACGCAGACATAGCGGTGGTCCCAAAGGTCTTAACTTACATTATAGTACTGGTACGGAACGAGGGCACTGAAGAGAAGCCTACCTCGGTTATATAGCTGTCCACCGAACACATCATAAAACATGCAGGCAGGTAGGGAGTTTGCAAAACAGGAGATTAACACAGTTGAATATCCAGGCCCTCTGTTTTACAACAGCTACACTTCCTACGTAAGACAGACAGGGGGGGGGGGGGAGAGGAGAGAGAGAGAGAGAGGAGAGAGAGAGAGAGAGAGGAGAGAGAGAGAGAGAGAGAGACAGACAGACAGACAGACAGACAGACAGACAGAAAGAGGGACAGACAGAAAGAGGGACAGAGAGACACAGACAGACAGACAAACAAACAGGTAGATGGACAGAGAAAGAGAGAAGGGAGGGTGGTAAGAATGAGAGATCCACAGGCAGACAGACAGGCAGACTAACATAAAAGCTGACAGAAAACCAGAGAGACAAACACAGAGCAAGAGAGAGGATACATAAGCCAACTGGTTCACCTATTGGTCACTTGCCAACATCTGTATTTTACAAAGCAAATTAGCACGTCACAAAACAAGATTAACTTCGCCATAGTCCACTGCACTTGTAGGGTCAACCAAGACACTTTATGCTGTTCACCTCTCTCTCTCTCTCTCTCTCTCTCTCTCTCTCCTCTCTCTCTCTCTCTCTCTCTCTCTCTCTCTCTCTCTCTCTCTGTGGTGTGTGTGTGTGCTTGACTCCAAGTCCTACTCTTACCCCCACATAAGGTTAACAGGAGAGGGCTATTGTCAGAAGGCAATGGCAAACCACCGATGCAGATTTTTTGGCAAAAAACTCAACAGGTTGTTGCATTGATATACATTAAAGACTTAACAAAACTTGAAGAAGCAAAAAATTCTAACATAGGTGTATCATGACTGATCCATTAATAAGTGTAAACAATGTGAAAAATCAGTGATGTTACAATCAGCTAGTGATCCCTGTGTTGAATATGAAAGTTATGATGTACATCATTCCATGTTGTGGTAACCATGTCATGCATGATGATCATTGTGTTGCATGTATTGTTGGAAAGTTTCTGGATTTTTTCTGAATTGTTTCGTCCCTGACCCTCTGTCACCATGTGAAAGGGCTCCAAGCCCACCGTATTCTGTACAAGTTTGTACTGATGTGGTTTCCATGTCCACTTTTTCTCTCGTCACAGTTGGTTTTGTAGGCTACGTGAAGTACATTTCTAAACCACAAAAACGTGTGTACTGGGGACTCGCGTAACCCACCGCTCAATGGCTTATAAAGCGTTAACAGCAGTGAATCTTGTTCCCCCCCTTTTTTTTTTTAATCTCTCTGCTAGAAAAAAAATTAGAGTCATCATAGATAACAATATCCGTGTTTGTTGCAGCTGTTAAAGCACGATATGGAATTCATGCCATGATGATTATTTGAGCTGTTGTGATTAGCTTACGACAATAAACTATTGCCATTGTAAATGTTACTCTCTCTCTCTCTCTCTCTCTCTCTCTCTCTCTCTCAGTGGCTGGTATTGACAGGCAGGACAAGTAAGCCTGCATTAAATATTTCAGGGATGACGGACGCCCTGAACTCTGACGGTCCACCTCTTCATTGATTGGCCAGCCGGCAGTGCCAGGTGTCTGTCTCACACACCAAAAGCTCCCCCACAAAATCTTCCCCATGGTATCTTTATATAAAGAGTAGAAAGAAAAGCGTCGAGGAAATTGTCTGTGTGAAGGCAGGATAGATAGTGGTTGGAGCCTTGCGCTCGTGCTCTGATTGCCGGGGTTACGCCATCACAGAGGCACCCGTTTAGGGGATTTTCTCAGGAGTGAACTTATAGTACTGATTCCACTGCCCCGAATGTCTTTTTGGTTATACTATAAACCGAGACCCTGTGTGCCAACGCACACAGAGTGTATTGCACACATGTTAAAAACCCGTTCTTCCTTTCAGACGAGTAGGCCATTTCGTGCGGGAAAAACACTGACAAATTGTTTTAAAAAACACCAAAAAAACATACACACAGATATCGCGTTTAGACACCATCTCCGAAGTCGGAATGCAGCTACTTAATGGTGTGTTAAAACGGTTGCATACTCATAATCTCACCATTGGTGAACCTCTGAGCTCTAGCCGAGGAAGTAATGAAAATATCTTAGCTAAGAATATGAATAAACAACGAAAGGGATTTTTCAAACAGAACAAGAAATAATAATAATATAATATATAATATCAAATAATATAAAATAATAATAATATAATAAAAAGCCGAAGCTTAACTTGCTCCGTTACCTGACAAAAAGACGATGAACTTTTCAGCAGCAGGCTACAGAGCATTCGATGACATGACTGTAGTGGTGGCGGATTATTTTTTCTTTAAGATTTTTCCTGTATTTCCTGGCTAGTACTCCATAAACTGAGCACAATGAACAGCTTTAGGGATCTGGGTCAACTATAGCGGATAACATTATGCGCCGTTGAAATCCAGACCCTTTTTGAGAACTGTGCAAACACTGGCGAAATCCCTGTGGCTCCTAAGCGTCTCAGATATCCAACTTTATGGAGTGGCAATATTGTTATTGTTACTTTCAAAAGGAGATGTGTATGTATCCTGAAAAGATGTCATAGAACCTGAAAAGGTAGTCAAAAAATTATCATCATCATCATATATCATATCATCAATCATCATCATCATCATCGTCGGTGTTGTGTGTTGTTGTTTGTTGTTGTTGTTTTGTTTGTGTTTTGATTGTTTTATTATTATTATTTATTAATTGTTAAAGTCATGGCCCTAACTGTATCAATGTACCGACAAGTAGGAAGGAGAGAGAGAGAGAGAGGGGGAGGGGGGCGGCCATAGACAGACAGACAGACAGAGACAGAAAGACATACAGACACAAAGACAGTCTAGAAGGATGCAAAATGTCGGCACAGAAACCTTGTGACTGACTTTTGATCTTCCCACGGTCCTAATTTAGAACACATGCTTCACGGGCCATAGGCTGCCCCTCCATGCAGAAGGCTCTGCCTGCCTGACCCCTGGAGCCGTTACCCATTGTTGTTTTACCTGTGGGCCCTGTTGACAGTTCCCCTGGGCAACTACCTACCGGAACCCACATAACTGGGTTAATGTGTGTGTGTGTTGGGGGTGGGGGTGGGGGTGAGAGAGAGAGAGAGAATGTGTGTGTGTGTGTGTGTGTGTGTGTGTGTGTGTGTGTGTGTGTGTGTGTGTGTGTGGTGTGTGTGTGTGTGTGTGTGTGTGTGTGTGTGTGTGTGTGTGTGTGTGTGTGTGTGTGTGAGTGTGTGAAAAGAGAGAGTGTGTGTAGGGGTGAGTGTGTGGTAGGGGGGTGTGAGTGTGTGTGTGAGTGTGTGTGTTGTGTGTGTGTGTGTGTGTGTGTGTGTGTGTGTGTGTGTGTGTGTGTGTGGTGTGGTGTGTGTTATCAAACTGTGACGTCTGTGTGCGGTGCTGTTGTGTATTCACGACACACACAATATGACGATATAGGAAGAAGGAGGAAGTCAGAAGAAGAAACAAAGAAAAAGAGAACAAAGAAACAAAGAAAAGATAAAAAGTAAGAGGGAGGAGGATGAGAAGTAGGAGGAGGAAGGTAGTGTGTAGTAGTGTAGTAGTAGTAGTGTAGTAGTAGTAGTAGTAGTGTATAGTAAGTAGTAGTAGTAGTAGTAAAGACGGAGACGACGACAAGAATAAAAGGAAGAAGAAGACGAAGAAGAAGAAGAAGAGAGAAGGAGAGAAGAAGTAGAAGAGAAGAGAAGAAGAAGAAGAGAGAAGAAGAAGAAGAAGAAGAAGAAGAGAGAAGAACAACAACAACAAAAACAACAACAACAAACAACAACAACAACAAACAACAACGACAAGAAAGAATGACATAACAGCGAGAGCAATAGAACACTGAGGTCTCCAAGAAACCTCCTCCCTAGTGCTTCGTGGGAAAAAAAACAGAAGAAAAAAGAACAAGAGGAAGAGCAGGTGAGAAAAAAAAGCAAAGAAGAAACAAGAACAAAAACAGAACAAGAAAAAAAACACCAAGAACAAGAAATGTAGCTAGAACAACAGTAATGATAAATATAAAACAACAACAACACCCACAATATCAGGAACACCGATTATGCTTTCTCTGCAACCAAACTTAATTTGCACGCAAGTGATGTCCACATCATTTAATTATAGGTCCGAATGAAAGGTCTATATCCACCCGACTCGGGAGTTAGGAATGGGCAATCAAACAACAGCTGACAAGTACCATGCATAGCAGCAGAAGGCGTTAGGCCTACATAATAGATCAACAATGTGTCCCAAAATGCTTTCCGGAAAAGATGGCTAAATAATGCATACCAGTTACCTTAAAAGTCCCATCTGAACCAGAGAGAGAGAGAGAGAGAGAAGAGAGGAGAGGAGAGAGAGAGAGAGACACCACGCACACAGACACACACACACACACACACACGCGTGCGCGCGCCGCGCACGTGCACACACACACCATGCACCACACACACACACACACACACACACACACACACACACAGGATAGGCAGGAAGGCAGACAGGCAGACAAACAGACAAGAGACAGAGAGAGTATCTCCCACTTCGCATCTTTTGCTGGCATGTCGTCTTAAAAGTATTAGGTAACCGCCACTCTAAAGAAGACTTTGCTTCTTTACAACCATATAATCACCAACCAAAAGACCACAAACTTAAATTGAGTTGAATAAATGTATCAGCGCCATCAAAGCAAGTTAAGGCAGACACCTGTGGACCAAAAAGGAAAAAAAAGACCCTCAAAACTATCTGTCCAAAAAATTTACTTTAGGACATTTTCAACTATTCGAGAGAATCAAGCTTTTTGTTTGTATGAATGAAGATGTAAAGTTAGTCACTATGGACAAAGTTTTTTTTTAGAATCTGGTTTGATCTCATTGTGTGTGCATTGATGTGGTTTTTCCCACAACGTGGTGACCGTCCTGGATTGACCCTTATGGTTGTTGCCAAGGCGTTGGTAGAGGAATGTCAGAAGAGTTGGTTTTAAACCTTTTTTTTATACACTTTCATAATTTCAATCTGAGATTTTAAAGACTAACAAAAATGACAGCCCTGATATGGCCCCGTGGTGGGCAGGGCTATAAACAACAAGACTGGATTGTGTTGGATCTGAGAGAATCCGGATTCCATGGGCATGTGTTTGTTCGGACACGTAGCACTCAGCAGTCAGTCTTCGCCAAGAACAACAGGAAGGTGAATAGAAATAGACTAAAACACAGCGACAACAACAGCGACAACAGATCTATCATCAATCCTAAAAGCCTTTAATTACCACCTGTCTGTCCACTATCTGTTTATCTTTCCTTAGATATGTGTCTTCTTAGAAATGTAGGCCTATCTCTCTTTCTCTCCCACTGCGCTCCTTTGTTTTGCTCTGCTTATCTTTGTTTCTGTTCGTCAGGTACACAGAAAATATGTACACAAGCTGCCACGAACGACCCACAGCCTGTAGGTTCAGTGTTGGAGTTTAGCTCTAGAGGATTATCCAGTTATCAAGTACGATCGAGTTCATTAATTAGGTGGACGCGGAATACTGACCGTAGATCCGCTTAAGTAACAACTGACCAGAAAGCTACGTGACAAATTTTTTATTTATTTATTCTATTCTTTTATTTCGAGGATAATGGAACAAAAAAACTCCTGTGCATTTTTACACGCAGCTCCCGTGTGTATGCAGTTTTGTTAACTTTGTCATCCATTCCCACCGGTACACAATGGCCTACTCTTCCGAAAAGCGGATCAGGGTTTAACGTGTGCACAAAATGTTCTGCTTGCGTTCGCACACGGGACGTCGAGAGAGAGAGAGAGAGAGAGAGAGAG
>CM060318.1:74461089-74491089 GCA_030674155.1 Stramonita haemastoma
TGTGTGTGTGTGTGTGTGTGGTGGCGTGGCGTGTGTGTGCGTGTGTGTGTGTGTGTGTGCGTGTGTGTGTGCACGCATATGTACATCCATATGCGTACGTGTGTGTAACCACTTGTCAGAAATCGCATTAAAACCCAATGAAGTGTTTCTTTCCTCTCTTTCTTTCATCTCTGGCAGTCATGGTTTTGCTTTGATATTTGTGTCTACTCAGAAAACATATCCGTCAGTGGTTCAAGGCTACCGACTTTTAACCTGAAATACCAGGCAAGAGCCTGAGGGCTTTCTCACTCACTCCTGCCCATGCACTCGTAAACTTCCCTCGAGATCAGCAGCAAACTCGTAGCGTAAATAATCCTTTACAATATCAGACCTGCGTAGGTTTATATAACTACTACAGTACAGGCTACATACAGTGTTGGCATGGGGAGGGCCTAGGGGCCAGGGTGGTGAACACTGGGAAGAATTTAAATTCTGAAAAGTGGCAGTCTGCATATACAGCCTCCGATTGTATGCTGCACCATGAATTTTTACTTTTTGTTAAGGTTATCTTTTTTTGTTAAGAGTCTTTTAGGGGAGGGGTTAGGTTGGTTGTTTCTTCTTATTGTTGCTGTTTTATTAATTGAGCGGCATGTAATACCACCAGCAGATATCTAAAAGCTTACATGGCTTTTGATTTATCTACCATCCGTCCTGGAATCACACATCGTATCCAGCCACGAAGGAAAAAGCTGGACTATGCATTATGCAGGCCTATCGAAAGCGTACGTTTTTGTGCCCTTTGGTGCTGCCACAGAGAGAGAGAGAGGAGAGAGAGAGAGAGAGAGAGAGAGAGAGAGAGAGAGAGAGAGAGAGAGGGGGGGGGGGGGGGGGGGGGGGGAGGGGGGGGAGAGAGAGAGAGAGGGAAGACAGACAGACAGAAGACAGACAGAGAGAGAGAGAGAGAGAGAGAGAGAGAGAGAGAGAGAGAGAGAGAGAGAGAGAGAGAGAAGAGAGAGAGAGAGAGAGAGAGAGAGGAGAGAGGAGAGGAGATGTCATGGGAAAAGCTGGCCCCTTTCAAAGTCACCCAGGATTTACACGCAAGACGTAAAATCATATAGATCTCTAAGATCTACTTAACAGTCCAGTGACCAATGTCTTAGAAAGTAAGAATTTGGCCAGGTTTAAATCCTGGACAAAGCAAGAAGTGTACCTTAGTCTTGATTCTGAGATGTAGGCTATGGGGTCATAGCTTTTGCAATTGTTGACAAGGTTGGCACGTGTACTGTAAATACCTCCATGAAAACAAGCGACAAAAAAAAGACAGGACTGCCATAGATTCTAGATGTAGAAAGCGTTTAAAAGCAAGTACCTTCTGGTTTTAACACAACACCATCACCACCACCAGAATCACTTAAAGGAATCACTGGTATCACGTCTTTAGCCATCTAACCACCTTGTGAAACCCATCAGATCTCCAACAACAAAAGAGACTGGAGGTTAAATAAATAAACATCAACTTGATATCCCTAGCAACATTCATGAATGTTTAGCGTGGTTTTCCCATCTCTCCTCCTTCATCCAGAGAGAGTTCACGGATTCTATTTGGGAAGGGGGGGGGGGGGGGGGGGGGGCATTCTTGATTGTTGGAATAAAAAATAAGTTGCACACACATTGCTGCTGTAGCCCAGATCTACACGAGGAAGTGACATGCGCTAATATCGCAGTGATCTCCCCTAGGAAGTGGGGCTCAAACAGGGATATATTCTGGAAAGTTTACAGTGTTCAGATCAGGTAGCACCGCTAACAGCCTGATGGCTGTCCCGTTTACTGGACTCACGTCACGTCTCTGGTAGATGTCCGTAACTTGCTTTTGGCAGAGATACGCAAACAGATCGGCCATATTGGATGAACAGTGCAGATACCTGTTATCTGTTTCGGCAATCTCTTTGGTACTCTTGCCACACTTTGCCAGCAAGAGAGACCAGAGAGAGAGAGAGAGAGAGAGGAGAGAGAGAGAGAGAGAGAGAGAGAGAGAAATGTTCGTCATACTTTCAACTGAGAGATATCAACCATTCATTCACTAGATATACCTCAGAGCTAGGCCTAACCAGATGAAAATTGTATGGAGATGTACTTTATACATATGTATACACTTCAGGGGGAAATTGTGGACTTTTTTCTTTAATGAAATCACAAGAATAGAAAGAAAGAAGCAAATAAACAAACAAAATATTTTTTTAACTTGCATAACAAAACAAACTAACAAACAGAACAGAGAAAACACACACAAAAAAACCCCTTCAGTTATTTTCATAGACACTTTTTAAAAAGCAACGTAGTATAAACGATATAAAACTGGAGCTCATATATACCCAGTATTTCTCTTCGGGTAGGTCTGAAGATTTACAGGTGTAATAAAAGTAGGGTCAACACAGCTCTTCAGGTGGAGTGGCACGGATCTGTCACTTACAGACCTGACCCACAGTCACGCCAGAGTTTTCCACCCAGATATCTTGAAGATTTATGTCTGAAACCTGAGATAGTCTGCTAAAGTTACCCCCACCTCAATTCTGACCCCTGGAGCGATCTATACGAAACAGAGTATAGATTTTTCTTGTTAAAGATAAGAGAGGCTATGTGCTTTGGCTGTACTGACCAGTGCTCATGGGGCAGGTTGGGATTTGAACTCTCGAAGAGTTAGGTAGGTTTTTGTCTTCAGCCCGTGTCTCTTGGGTAGTGTCACATGGCGGAACCTATCCCTCTCCATGCCAAGATCAGACTGATGTGTTCCCTAATCATGTCCATATTCATTTGTATAGCCTATATATGACACATGGACCATAACAGCAGATACTGAAAGAAGAATACAGGCAATGGAGATGAGACGCTTTCGCAAACTCATTAGTATCTCATACAGAGATCATATCACAAATTAAGTGAAAACCAGAATTTAAAATGCCATAGGACCGACCATATGATGACCTCCTTACTTCAGTGAAAAAAGGCAAACTAAAGCAGTATGGGCACATCACACGAACATCTGGACTGACCAAGACTGTCAAACAGGGAACAGTACAAGGAGGGTAAGGAAGAAGCAGACAGAGAAAACGATGGGAAGACAACTTTTAAGAGCGCACTGGCCTTAGGTGGAACGACTTGCTACGGAAAGCAGAAGAACTTTTTCAATCAGAAATATTCCCTCCAGATGAATTTATCAGGGGTAGGGGGATCGTTTTAACACCGCCACTCACTTGTTTCATAAAACCTTGCAGGTGGGGGGTGGGGGTCTAAAGGTGGGGGGAAAAGGGAGGGGGGGGTAGAAAAGGGGAGGTCAGTGCGGAAAGACGGTGGGGGGGGGGGGGTGCCAAGGGCTAAGCCAGAGACTGAAAGGAAGGGCTTTTTAGCTGAAGTGTCCTATACCACACTACTCTGTGCCAGACATTGTATTTTCTTCAGCTCTGACCCCAGTTGGGGGGTGAAGGCAGCCCCCCCCCCCCCCCCCCCCCCCCCTCAATCTTTGCTTTATTCTTGACAGGCTGACATGTTCACAGAGATATATATAGAGAGAGAGAGAGAGAGTCGTTTTTGTTGAAAATATTTTTAGGTATAGTGAAAAATTTATGTTGTTGTCGTGTTGTGTTTGAGTTACAGGTGCTATGTAAATATGGTGATGAAAGTGGTATTTTTTTTATGTTACAGAGAGGGGAGTTATGGGGTGTGTGTGTGTGTGTGTGTGTGTGTGTGTGTGTGTGTGTGTTAATGACGTAGGTAGAGTAGAAGCTTGTCATTGATCCTGCTATGAGTGTGGTGATAGCGTCAGCGATTGTTGTAGCTTTTTATTTGTTTGTTTTGTTCTTGTTACATGCAGATGGGTATCTGTTCTTGATTTCTTGATGTCACAGATTGTATTGTGGTTGTTAGTGCAGTGATGGTGGTGATGAAGGTGTTGGTGACTGTTGTTGTTGAAAATCTGATTGTGGGGGTGTGGCTAATTCAGTGTTGTTGGTGTTTATGTGGTCACAGAAATAGCAGACTATATAGTCTGAGATAGCTGCTCACTTATGATGGTTGGTTGATACAGTCCCTAAATCGGATAACCCGGCTGGGACTCTAATGAAATCAACAAACAAGGACAAGGAACCTCAGTCAGTTCATGGGCTTCTTTAAAATCTAAACTAACACCCAGACCAACACTAGAGTCAAGTGTCATAGGTAGGGGAAGTGGGGAGCTTCAAACAGGTTTCAAATTGTGGATCTACCCCTTTCAACTAGACAGGTGCTTTGTCCCCAAACTATCCAACACAGGCAAAAATGACGTCAGGTCCAACTCAGTCCCACCTGCTAAAAGGTTATGACAATATACAGTCCCTTCTCTTTGTTATTCCCTAAATTACAAAACCAAAAAAAAGAGTCCCACTTGTTACAAAACCCCACCCTTTTCATATTATACAAAAACCCTTGTTACCAAATGCCTGATTTCCACGCTTTAACAGTTCTTCCACTTTACCTATATATCTTCAATACAGACAAACTCGGGGAGTTCTGTTTTGTGTAGATTTTTCCTCCAAGAGACTACCTGAACCGTGAAAAGTCTCTTGTTCACCAGGACTGAGGCCATTAAAAGAGGAATTCCGGCAAACTGTCAACCTGAGACCTTTGAGCAGGAAAGCCATTTTAATAACAGTTAGGTCTTTTCCCACAGAGGTGAGTGCACTAATGAAAGGTATGTTCACACCTGAAGACTTAAGAGCTGGCGGTGAAGGCCTCTCTGGAATTGGGGAGAAGAAAGGCCAAGCGGGAAGGTAGGAAACGGTGGTGGTGGCTGTGGTGGTGGTGGTGGTGGTAGTATGTGTGTGTTGGGTGGAGGGTTGGGGGAGTGGGTGGTTGGGAGAGGGGGACGTGGGTATGGTGGTGGTGGTGGTGGTGGCGGTGTTTTGTGTGTGTGTGTTGTGTGTGTGTTTTTCTGCCGCGCTTGCCCCGCGTGAATACTTGAGTGTGTGTGTGGGGGGGGGGGGGGGGGGGGGGGTTCTGTATTTATGGAAACACGTCACAGGTGGTTGGTTCCAGCCTGGTGGTGTTGTGTGAAGGGGAGGTGGTGACAGTTGGGGAGAGACCCCCTGGGGCGCAGTGCAAAGACCGGAGGCTTTCTGCTTTGCCCTCCCTGGATTAGCATAGAAGCCGTAGGTCTGACCTAGCTGAATAGCTCAATGACGTGTGTGTGTGTGTGTGTGTGTGTGTGTGTGTGTGTGTGTGTGTGTGTGGTGTGGTGTGTGTGTGTTTTGGGTGGCGGTGGTAGTAGTGGTGTGATTGTAGCGTGTATGTGCGTGTGTATGTGTGTGCCTCTCCGCGCCGCGCGCGCGCGTTGTGTGTGTTCCTGCACGCATTGTACGTGTGTGTAATGCTGAGTGTGCGCACGCACTCGCTTGGCCTTGGACAATATATAATGCTTTTCTTCTTTACTGGCCTATAGCGGGAGTCAACAGAGGAGGTCAACTCGTGGCAGTGCTTTTCGGTCTGCAGAGCGGTGTTTGTGTAGCTGCAGGCACACAGACACCACAGGACGGCTGAACAACAGACTGTGGTAAATTTGTTATCAGTGCTTCCTAGTTTGTGTTCTCCCCTGCTGAAACACACAACGGCATGAACCTGAATCCCAACATATAAAAATATATATAATAGTTGAGGTATACAGGACAAAACCAGAATACCAAAAACACAGCAGTTGAGCCGTACCTGCTGAACCCTAAAGCTTAACCACACAGATGAACTGTACACACATAACCCTAAACTAACACAGACACGAACCAGTCCTCTGTCTTCATGTTTTTATTATATTTTTCTCTTCACGAATCTATCACGGAGACATAGCAAGCTTTTCGAATCAAACGCATAACATAATTTGACAGCTCCATTGATACCACAAAGGACGAATAAAATTAAAATGGTTTTTAAAAGACTGCTTGACATTTTTCACCAAACGAACACCACAACACGAATAATCCACGAAGAAAACGCTTTTCTGGTTTGTCTAAAGTCTCTTAGCCTTATGGAGGAAAAACAAAAGAACAACAATGACAAAAGACAAGAAACACCAGTTAGAAGAGAGGAGAAATGATAACAATAAGAACAGAAAAAAACAAAAACAAACAAATAATAAAACAAACAGAATATCTACCCCCCGTTACTCTGCTCATCTTCAATTCTTTCTGGTGGGTTTTAGTTATGTGGACCAACGCTTGCATCTAATAAATATAATAGTCGCTTCAAAGCTGCCTATTAATCGTGTCACTCATTCTTGTGAAGTTTTCAAACAGGCGTGTCACTCCAAAAAAATGAATAAAGCCGTGAAGAACACGTCTTTTTTTTCATTCAGCTTATCAACAGCAATCATGGTTTTCAATTTGTTTGTTTTGTAGGCTTTTGTTTTGGGGTTTTTTGTTTTTTATTTGGTGTTCTTTTCTCAAAGAATTACCAGTATCAACACTTCTTATTGAGCATTAGCCTAAGAGGCGATAAAAGCGAATATTAAAAAAGAACGTCTATCTCAGGTCATCGACATTCTTTAAAGGACAGACCCAGTTTGGTGACAGCATGTCTCCACCCCTCCCTGTAAAGGGCGAGAGTAATGCTGACACCCCCTTCATCTCCATCCTCCGCTCCCACCTGTCTTATTCTGCACTGAATCAGGATCTAGGGAAGAACCACATCTTCCTCCTCTATCTCTCCCTCGTCACCACCTCTCCCGACCTCCTAAAAAGTTGAATGTCAAACTGTAACCATTCAGTGTGAGGACAGACCTAAACCATGATAAACCTATTCCTATGGTAAGTATCCTAGTTCTATACAGACTTGGCTCATATTGTATACAACCTGTTCCCGTCTAGGTATACTGTACGGCTCCTCAAAATTCAACATTTTGCCATATTTATGAATAAGAGCAGAAATGGAAGATTATGGTGTACCTCTTCAGAAACATCGGCATGGCCTTTGAAAGCTGTTTGTATTCACTATGGGACTGGAGTCATTGAACCAGTTTCTTTTCTCCTCAAATGTCAACCTGCTCCCTTTCCACAACAAAGCTGCTGTAGCCGCTTCTTACTTTTTCCTTCAGGATATTTTTGAAAGGTGTGTTTACACCCCCAGAACTGTTGTTGTTGATGTTTGTTGTAGTCTCTTCACACCTGGTGATTCTGCACTAGAAACAAAACAAGACCAAGCACAAAAAGGGGAGGGGGAAGGATAGGAGAGACAAGACTTAGGGGATGTTACAATAAAGCATTAACAACAAACTGAAAATTACAAATCAGTTAATCTGGTCTATGAACAAATGTTATACATCGGTTTCTTTGCCTAATTTCACTGCAGTTTTTGGGACACTGAGATAAAATGGAAGGACGAAGTTGTTTGTGTAGAGTGAAGAGTAAAGAATCAAAAGGCAACAGTTTCCATATCAAAACATGAAACAGATGAAAGGCTTCGGGGTTTTCTCACTGATCTGACTGATAGAAGAAAGACCTCAATAGGATTCAGTGGAGAGATCAACAGCCTCATAGAACTTGTGGAATGGAACCCTGCAAGCTGAATGGCTGAATGCTGTGTTTGGTTGCAGCAGATAGTAATGGCCGCACTCCTTGGCCCCTAGTTGTTGGAGAAGAGAATCAACAGGGTTGGTGAATTCATTATCGCTATGGATCTGTCCATTGAACTTGGATGGAGATGAACTCTGACACACACTACAGAGCATAAAGTTGTACTTTGTGATATCTCTTCTGCTGAGTGTTTAGTTTTACACATGCAACAGACAACAGTATGGAGTGCTAAGCATGACAATAATTAAATCATGTGAACGTGGATGAAAGAATATAGATACAATTATGCATAGAATGATATAATATTCCATGATGACATTTTCACAAACTAATGGAGATGACGATGGGAGTTAAAATAAAACTGACTAAAGTTCCATCTAAGGTCAATGACATTTTGAATGAACAGAATGAGATCAGCGGTACATCTGACCGAATATCAATACCTGACTGAACTGTGAGATCAATGCTGATATTTTTCTTCACCATAACATATCTGTCTCCACTCTCATCCATTATTTGCTGAAAAGTGGTGCTGGCACCTTCCCCGCCGCACCTGTCTCTTGTCACCACCACTCCTGCCCTCTTCAAAAATTGACAACATACTCTCACCTTTCAGCTCAGAAACAGACCCAACTAACAAACCTATTCCCTTGTATTAGTGCTCTTAGTTCTACGCTTTCATCATGCACAATACAACCTGTTCCCACCCAGGCATACAGCTGCCTCTCTTTCCCAAAATTCAACAGTTTACAACTTTTTTGCAAGAAGATTATAAGTTCAAGATTATGAGTGTGTCTTTTTTCAAACCTGACCTCTGAACTTTGTATTCACTGGTTGAGGCCATTAAACGAGTTATTTTTTCCCCTTGTGAAGTGTAAATCTGCAACCCTTCAGCAAAAAGCTTCTGTAATTGTAATACTTGTTTCCTTCAGGTCACTGTCAAGGGTGTGTTAACACCTGAAAATAAAAACTGGAAGATTAAGATGCTTTGTGAAGGAGGAATGAGGAGTGAGGAACCAAAAGTAAAATCTCCAGAACCATGTTACAGATGACTGGTGCCAGTGTGTTTTGTTAAGGAGCTCACCAACAGACGAGGATCCAGTGGAGAGACTAGTAGCCTCCGAACTTCTGAGAACGAATCCCTGACAAGCTGAACAGCTAAATGCTAGGTGTGGTTGGCAGTGGATAGTGACTGACCTCACTCCTTTCTTCCTAGTTGATTTGGAATCAACGGAATTGATGAATTCATCATGTTGTGGATTTATCCTTGAATTTGGCTGGAGATGAACTTTGAAATCAAACCATACAGAAAATGCTGCTTCATTTTGTTCTTTATTCTGGCGAGCATTCTGGTTTTACACATGCAACATTCTACGGTTGGTTTTTACTGGAAAACAGCATAACTAAATCATATAAAATGGATAAAATGACGGTGATAAACTCTTTTATAAAATGGCTAATATTCCATGACCCTCCTATAAAGAAATTCATATGGTAAGGGAAGTAAAATCAATTAAATAAAGTTCGGTGTAAGGTTAATGACATTTGTTGTGACAGAACCGATTAGATATAACATAGAACTGTGATGACCCAAAGGAGTGTGAGGTCAATGCTGACATTTCCCTCCACCACATACACACCTTCCCCCTCACCTGTCCTGTCTTATGAATCTGTGCTGAATAGTGGGACTAGTACCTCCCCCTCCATCCTCCTCCCATCTGTCTCTTGCCACTACCTCTCCTGGACTCTTCCAACATTTGGTGTCATATTCAGTTATTTCAGTCAGCAACTGACCAAACTCATAAACCTGTATACCATTATCATTTTTGAAATATAGCTCTATACTTTGCTGACGTACTATGTGGCCTGTTCTCATTCACTTATATGGCTCCCTTTCTCCCTTTCTCAAAGTTTGACAGTTCACGACTTCTTGCAAGACTAGAAGTTGAAGGTTATGTGGGTACCTTTTCTAAAAGGGGCTACGTGACTTGTGAAATATCGCACATGTTTACTGATTGCGGCCTTTAAACAAGGTTTTCCCCCTGCATAATGTAATGTAAACCTACAGCCTTTCAGCCACAAAGCTGCTATTATGGTGATTTCGTTTCTATTTTGAGCCACTTTTGGAGTTGTTTTTGCTCATGAAAATAAAAGCTGAAAGATGAGGGTGCTTCATGCGAAAGTGGAGGAGGGAAAAGGAGTGAGGAATCAATAGCAACAGCCGCCATACCAAACCCTGTTACAGATGACTGGTGTCAGAGTGTTTTTTGATAACAAGCTCACGAACAGGAGAGGATCCCAAAAGGATCCAGTGGCAAGATCAACAACTTCATTGAACGTTTTGATTAGAATCCCTGCATGTTGAATAGCTGAGTGTCCTCTGTTGTGTGTGTGTGTGTGTGTGTGTGTGTGTGTGTGTGTGGTGTGTGTGGTGTGTGTGTGTGTGTGTGTCAGTGGACAGGGAATGACCATGCCCTTTTCTCCTGTGTTGGCACAGTCAACAGTCTTTCTGAATTCACTTTTCTTTGGCCTAGGTTTGTCTACCCTAGAACCTGGCTGGGAATGAAATCTGAAACCAAAGCACACCCGGCACTTTTTACTGGTTTTTTCCCCTCTTACTTTTCCTGTTAGATGGCTTCGTCCCCCACATGCAACCGTCAGCTCTTAAAATATCATGAGGATGATATTGTATAATAATAATAATAAATAACAGGTTTTGAACATTTAAAAGTCTTCTGTAAATTAGTATTGTCATTCAGAAAACGGAACAGTCCGATACTGAACAAAATAGCCACACCTTTATCTAAGTCAACACTATGTTTGGAAGAACAGATCAGACCAGTGCCTGACAGAAGTGACAGTAGTTTGGCATCCCCTGTTACCGCACCACCCCATTTCCATATGTCTTATTCTGTGCTAAATGGTGGGACTGCCATATTGCCTTCCTCTCCCATCTCAGTCTCCCTCGCCACACCACTTCCAGCCTTTGCAAAATCTGATGTCATACTCAGACCTTTCAGACGGTTGATAGACCAAAGTAAGACATGTACATTCTATTAGCATTACTTCTGAAACAGACAAAGTAAGACATGCATATTCTGTTAGCATTTAGCT
Source organism: Stramonita haemastoma (assembly GCA_030674155.1). Taxonomy (NCBI): domain Eukaryota; kingdom Metazoa; phylum Mollusca; class Gastropoda; order Neogastropoda; family Muricidae; genus Stramonita; species Stramonita haemastoma. The sequence goes on from CM060318.1 coordinate 74,471,772, forward strand.
CTGCAGTTCACTCCTACACTACCAGCCTGTTTCTAGCCACCAGGTTCCCTTCTCAAAATTCAACTGTTTATGGATGACTAAAAATGGGGACTGTGGTGTACTTCACAAAAAGAACCCAGCCACATAACCCATGTACATTGTTTGTACTCATGACGAGACAAGTAAACAATTTTTTTCTGTGAAAATTCAAACCTTTTTGGTGTTTATCTTTTGTTATTATTCTTGTTGTTTGTTTGTTTGTTATTTGCCGCCACATTCTCCGTGACATTTTTTTCCTGTTGTTCCCCAAACTGCTGAGCCCTTCTGATCTCATTGTCACAGCCATGTCTGTGCTCATCTATCATAATTATCCTGTGAGTCAGAAGTCATGGGACTTTATGATGCATGGCCACTCTGAGCAGGCCACCAACCCAAAGAGCTTGGACATTGCTGCTGGGTCACTTTGGTGGTGTTCAGTGGTCCCTGTTTTGAGCCACCATACACAGGACACCACTTCCTAAGCCCCTTACCAACGACAATAATCAATTAGTTGTAGAGCCAGACTGGATGAGACACCCACATGAGGTGGTGATCACAACATCTTTCCAACAACCTTCCTCCATGAATTGCCGATCCTAGGGCATTGACAACCATTCACCACGGGCACAGAACTTTATTGGGAACCAAAACTGAGGTCACTATGAAACCAGAGCATCAAAGGCCACCGAACCAGAGACCGTTTTCTTTTATTGCATGATGGTCGATGGTATGAGGAGGGTGTAATCATGCTGCATGAAAGAGCATATGCTTTGAGACTGCTGGACAGGACTATACTCTACGCTTTCTATCATAACACATTCCGGTGTAAACCAGGCCCGAAGATTGCAGACACATGTAGTGTTCGTGAAATTACTTGAATAACATCCTCAACCCTGAGACTAAAAACTGAAAGATGGAGGACCTTCATGCGAAAGAGAAGGGGGAATACAGGAGCGGGGAATCAATAGCAACAGTCTCTCGATCAAAACATGTTTCACATGACTGGTGCCAGTGTGTTTTGTTAACGAGCTCACTAACAGAAAAAAGATCCCAGTGGAGAGACCCCACTTTTGGACTACAATCCCTGCAGGCTGACTGGCTAAATGGTGTGGGTGTTTGGCAGTGGACAATAAACTGCCACACTCCTTTCTCCATGTCCATAGAGTCAACAGCGTTATTGAAAGGCAGGCCTGGGTCCACCCCTGGCTGGACTTGGCTGGACAGGAAATCTGAAGCCAAAGCACACAGACGGCAACATCATTACTGTTTTCCTCTTCTCTGCTGGTAAGTTTGCTGTTCAGACGTAACTATGTAGTCATGAAAAATAATTAAGGAAGCTAAAACAAAGCCTAGCACAAAAAGCATACAAAAAATTAAAATAAAGTAAAAGCAACACAAAAACTATAAAAGGAAGGTAACTATCATTTTCGATCTTTGTTATACAAAGAATACGCAAACATTAGGTTCTATTGACTAATATCTAGATAAGTGTTGTAACCAAATTTTATTTGAAAAAAAATGGTCATTTTGCAAAGAAATTCACAGAATTGCATTGTCCTCCATCACTCTTGACATTCACATTTCATTCTCCCTAAGCTCTAATGAACAAGAAATTGGAGACAAGCATTTGCTACAACTTCTCGGTTGTTGCTGAATTTGAATGTTTAAAAAATATCAGTACCACTTGCAGAAAGTATTCAAAATAAATGACAACACCAGTCAACGATTGACTTGTCATGGTTACGGCTTTCTTAGCAATTTATCAGTGTGCAAGCTACCTCTAGTGTCGTCGCCATACTAGACAGAGTGACAAGTAAAAGTGTTCTATCTGTACTGTTCTTTTAGCTCTGTAAAAGTCACAGCAAGACTCAGAGCTAACTAACTACAATCTGCCACTATCATCTTCCATCATTTATACCATAGTTTTCCTAGAGTCGGAATGAGGCCGCCTTTAATGGTAGGCCAAAACAAACAAACAAAAACGGTGGCATACACAAACTCTTAGCATTGGTGAACCTCGAAACTAGCCAAGGAACAAAACAAAAATCTTAAATGCTGCAGTCTGCCAACTGATCAGATTTTTTCAGTCAAAGAAACTGTTGTTGCAGAAGGTTCCCCAGCTTAAGCACCCTAGGGGAGGGGGTCACCCAGACTGTGAATGTTGTCTCACTCCCGGTGTCCTGGAAATCTCTGAGACTAGACACGTGCTGAAAGAGAAGGGACCCAGGCTTAATGCTTTATCAAGTATTGACGTAAGCACAGTGCCAATGTATCTATCAAAATGTCATGCTTTCAATGTCATACTGACACTGTCTCCAACCATGACAAGCTCTTAGCATAGCAATGTTTACTCTCCATTCAGGGAGAACAAATCCTCTGGAGTCATGGCTGTCTATTATGGCCAGGTGCTACTTAAAACAGCCATACACGCAGCACTTTCCATCCAGTGTGTACTAACGATCTTACAATGATTCCCACTGTGTGACCAGTGCGACAGTGAGTTACCCCCCATGGTGTTAAGTTGGAAACATCAACAACAGCAGCACGTGGCAAAGAAGATTACGTGTGTGGTGTGGTAGGCTAGAGTTAAGATATCTCACCATATAGGCAGCTGTACTACGACGAAACAGTGAACACTGAAAAGCCATTGTGCCCCTCTTTTAAAAACACACACACAACACACAAAAACATGAACGGGGCATTTCAGCAAAGTAAACGTGTGCTAGTCATTAACAAAATTGAAGTCTCTCCTAAAGACTAATCTCAAAAGAACACCTGGGGGGAAATAATAAGACTATTGACTGTGGAGGGTACTTTTTCATAATGTGAAGTAGGGAACGGAGGAGGAGGAGAAAAATAAAAGGGGGTCCCCAAACATGTGACGTACAGCCGGTTCCAGAGTATTCCAGAGTAAAGCAGGCAATTGTCGTCAGGCAGAGGTCTCCTGGGACCTAAAGTAAATACGGAACTGTCAGAGCCAATCCTCAGAATGGAAGCCATACATGTTGAATAGCCAGTCTGTGTGCTCTTGAACAAAGAAAACCCACACTCCTCTTTCCCTTCTTGACAGTCAGTCAACAGATGTGTTGTCTTCACTGCGGTGTCAAGTGTCAACGGACATGTTGTATTCGGCATAATGTCAAGTGTTATACTTGAACCTGCTTGCAGGCAAAGCTACATGGCATTGCAGACTGAGAATTGCTGAAAAGACTAGAAGTGGTTTGGATGTAAATTAATCAGCAAAACAGACACCTTTTGCTTTGGAAACTTGAAAAAGAAAAGTATCTGGAGCCGATGATGGCTTCGTGAATTAAATAAAAACTACTAATTGAAAACAAATTAGAAATTGTAATCAGGCTTTACTAGTCAGTATTACTGACTGTTTGAAATCATGCACTGTTTCCCCTACTGGAAATACACACACACACACACACACACACACACACACACACACACACACACACACACACACACACACACACCACCACCACCACCACCACCACCACCACCACCACCACCACCATCACCAACACACCACCACCAACAACAAACAAACAAAGCTTGTGATCCATACTTATGTCCTCTTTTACACCCTCTCCACCTTTTAGTGTTCTATCTATTGGTAAAGTGTGGGACTGTGACCCCCCCCCCCCCCAACCCACCCCTTCTTCCTCTCACATCTGCCCCCCCCCCCCCCCCCCCCCCCATCACAAATCCTGGCCTGCCCTCAACAAAATAAAACATCCATAATGATTCAGTCAGCCTTGCCAGCAATAAACCCCCAAACAATCCATCTTCAAATTCAGGGTTTGACAAAGTGCTCTCCTATCCTGTACACACAACCTGTTCAGATACAACTAAGTGCCGTCAGGTCTTATTCATAGGTCCTCACAAAAGTTCAGCATGATTTGCCAGAGGGTTTTTTTTTTCAATACGATTTGGACTAAGAAAGCTTTAAGAAGTTGAAAAGCGGTTTGAATAGGCATTGAAAACTACTTGAATGAACACTGGGGGGCTGTTTCAAACAAGGTGTTCTGGCAAATGTACTGGTGAATCAACTGACTCACAAAGCTCTTTCAATAACAGAAGACTGTTCTTGTACCTTCCACACACACACCGTTAAACGTATGTTCACACCTGGAAACACAATTAGGACTTGTGGGGGGGGGGGAGGCTTTGTGGTAGAGTGAGTGAGGAAGATGGGGGGGGGGGGGGTTGGAGACGGGGGAGAAGGCAAAATCTGGCAGTAGAAGGAAAGTGTGGGAAATGGAGGGGGGAGGGGGTCAAATCTAAAACAGTGTCTCCATTGCTGGTTCCATAGTGCTCTTTTAACGAGACAACAATTAGACTGAAGTCCTCTGGTCTCTGAGAGTTCAGTGCCATGACTGGAAAAGCCTTAGGTGCTCAGTATCGAGTTATCTGTCTAGGATCAGAAGCCTTATAGGCGGAATTGTTCGACCGTGTGTGTGTGTGTGTGCATGTGTGTGTGTATGTGTGTGCGTGTGTGTGTGCGTGTGTGTGTGTGTGTGTGTGTGTGTGTGTGTGTGTGTGTGTGTGTGTGTGTGTGTGTGTGTGTGTGTGTGGGTGGGTGGGTGTGCTCACGCGCGTGCGCGTGTGTCTGTGTGTCTGTGTGTGAGATGTACACATATCAGTAAGGCCATTGCACTTTCCTGTCTCTTGTTGACGCAAGTAAACACTGTCTGCATTTGCCACTGTCTACACTTGAACCCGCTCTTAAATCTGTCTGCTGACAAAGCTGACAAAGTCTAAAGCCAAACCACGCATTGCGCAACGTCACGTTGCGCGCCTTGGCTACAGTACAGTTCCCCCAGTTCCATTTCCCGTTGCTACTTGTTCCCCTTGCCTTTCGTTTCGGTGAACTCGTAATTGGAGCCTGTTAGGAAATATAACAGGGGCGCATGGAATCTAAAACCCTAAAAGCTGTCAGTTGTAAAGTTGTCTCATGACTAACTTGCAATGACTGACTGTCTGGTGATGTGTCAGTGCTATGTCCCAGAGACTTCTGGAGGAGTTTAAAGGAGAAGTCAAGCCATTCAAATCATGTTTTGTTTGTTTGTCCATCGTGTTCGACAATGACCTCCAAAACAGCAGAGGAGGCAGCTGCTGTTTTGGAAACTGGGCACAAATTTGATTATAGTAGAGATGCCTTGCCCACAGCACACCCCACTCTCTTGGCCAAGAGGGCATAAGAACAGTCAGCGTTGGAGATGTTCTCCAAGGCCAACTAGCCCCCAGGGCTGCAGCAGCACACAAGGACTGTGCAAGTCAAGCCTCCTAGTCAGAGAGTCATAGTCGATCACTAAAGACTAAGCTGTAAAGTGGAATTCCATGAGTGGGAAAGAAAACCACTGATCATACAACCTCTCACTTTGTTGTTGCCCCCAGCGTCATTGGTTTAATCAAGAATTGTGATAAAGCCCTTTCTTCCCAGTTTGACGAAAAAATCGAACTGAATGTCAAAGTCATTCGGATGAGACTCGAAACCGAGGCCCCGTGTGCGAATGCACGCAGAACATCTTGCGCACACGTTAAAACCCCGTTCCACCTTTCGGAAGAGTAGGCCATCGTGTGCCGGTAGGAGCGGATGACAAAATTATAACAAACCAGCATGCACACTGGTGTCGTGTTTACCATCCCTGAGGAAAAATCGGGGAGTTGGAGTCCCAGAGCGTCTCGGGGCTGTAGGTATATGGCAACGTTCTGGTGGCTCCTGCGACAGTACTGGAACCATTCGTATCGGTCAATGCCCTTCCAATGGATCATTCCAGTGCCGTGGAGAGGGGGGGTCTGCTGCATGGGTAACAGCTTGCCCTCCATACATACTTGCCCAGGCTTTGCGCTCTAAAGACTAGAGCGCAACTCCATAGTCTTCCGAGACTGATGAGTGCCTACTACTATATATACATATATATATATATATATATATATATATATATATATATATATATATATATGTGTGTGTGTGTGTGTGTGTGTGTGTGTGTGTGTGGTGTGTGTGTGTGTGTGTGTGTGTGTGTGTGTGTGTGTGTGTGTATGTATGTATGTATGTACTCTCCAGAACCCACTATTACTGCATGCCTGCACGCACTGTTTCTCTCCATCTTCCTGTATATAGTCTATGCCACTCCTGGACTCTTAACAGCAGACCTGCAAAGAAAAATCCAAGTAGTAGAAAAGCAGCCATACCAAAGTCCTTGGAATCTTCCTCCTGGACCATGTGACAAAGAAAGAAGTGTGGAACATCATCAAACAGACCACAGAGTGCTCTGGAGACCTGACAATAGTCAAGAAGAGAAAACTGAAGTGGTATGGTTGTGTCAACAGATTGGACAGTCTTTCCAAGATTAGCCTACACAGTCCTGGAAGGTAGAAACAGAGGCAGACAGAGAAAGAAATAGGTGGACATCACTTAAAGGACTCAAAAGAGCTTTTACTGAGATCAAAGTAATAGCATGCGTATTGCCACTAAGATCTGTTGGAGAAACCTGTTTTCGTCAGTATGACCCCCTTCTGTTACACTGCACTACACTACGTAGTAGTGTAGTACATAGTAACGTAGTACGTAGTACGTGGGTAGTGTAGTGTAGTGTAGTGTAGTGTAGTGTAGTGTAGTGTAGTGTAGTGTAGTGTAGTGTAGTGTAGTGTAGGTAGGGTAGGTAGCGTAGTGTAGTGTAGTGTGGTGTGGTGTGGTGTGGTGTGGTGTAGTGTGGTGTAGTGTAGTGTAGTGTAGTGTGGTGTGGTGTGTGGTGTGTGTGGTGTGGTGTAATGTAGTGCAGTGTAGTGTAGTGTAGTGTAATGTAGTGTAGTGTAGTGTAGTGTAGTGTAGTGTAGTGTAGTGTAGTGTAGTGTAGTGTAGTGTAGTGTAGTGTGGTGTGGTGTGGTGTGGTGTGGTGTGGTGTGGTGTAGTGTAGTGTACAGCACACAGTGACCCTCGTTTCTATCTTTTCTTCTGTAGGAAGCCCCGCACAAGTGTTCATTCTATTCAGATTGAGGGGTTGGGTGAGGGTAAGCTGGGGCTGAAGTCATTTGTTCTGGCTGCAACTGTGGACGTCACTGCAGAAGGTTTGTTGTTAGCAACTGTTCCGCTCTTATGAATAACGGCAAAACACCCAGGGGTGATTAACCGCATATCCTACTACTCCCTACCCCTCACCCCCCCCCCCCCCTTTCTCCATTCCCCCCCCCCCCCCTCCAAATCTTCCCCTTTTAACTCTTTCTCAGCACAGCTGTCCAGTTTCTTTTTCGCTTTCATTCATTCAGTCTTTATTGCCCTTTGAAAAGTTTTCTTTCTAAACTTAAAAGAGATGATTGTGCTGCGTTTGTTTGCGTTGAGTTTTTCCTTGGTTGTATTGTTCATTCGTTACTTGGTTGGATTGTCGCTTGGTTGTTTTGTTTTGTTTTGTTTTGTTTTGTTTTGTCATGCATTCATTTGCCTTTGATCTGTCTAGTTCTCCTTTGATCTTTGGACTGTGTCAAAAATTCTGTTTTTGGTTTTCTGAAGTGATGATGGAGCCGCTCTGTACCTTGTTCATTATTCATGAAGGGATTCCATTGCTGGTGTTCTGATCGTTGTTGTTTCCTTTGCTTGTTTGTTTTACAGTTTTGTTGTTGTTGTTTTAAAATCATGCTGTGTGCTTGAAGTGAGAGGTTTGTCTGTTGGGTTGTTGTTTGTTTGTTTGTTTGTTTGTTTTGGGGGGAGGAGTGGTTAGCCAATACTGTTTTTGTCATGGTTTGCATTTTAATTCTGATGTTTTTCCTGAGAAAAAAGATTGGGACAAGCTGAGGGGGGGCTAGGTAGGAATGGGGGAAGGAGTCTGTTGAAGGTGATTGCAACTAATTAAATGTAAAAAAAGAACGCCTACTTTATAGTATTACTATGTTTTATATGACTTTTTTCCCCCTCTCTCTTTAGTTTATGATCAATTTAAAACAGCTCAGGAGACAACTTCAAGTGAGGATGCACATGAAACCCAGCTAGTGACAGATTTACTGGATTACATAATCGAGCAATGAGGTGCGGTGATCAACAGTGTCATGAATATCAGTCCAATCCAATCTTTTTTTCTTCTTCTTTTTGTGGCTGCCTCATCTTCTGTGACGTTCCTGTCCAGCTGTTGTTAGACCGCTCATTTCAGTCTCCCCGCCACAGCCACACCCAGATTCATCATGTCGCATCCTCAGGGTCAGAAGTCAACAGCTCACTCTACCCTTACTATCATAAAATAATTATCCGGGCATCAACCGGGCAGAGATACAGACACACGCAGTGTTTATCAGGTAATTTGAGCAACACTCAAACTCGCATCAGTAAAGTGGATGAAGCTCGACTGTGTGGTCCCAGTCTTCCCAATGAGCCCACAGGTAGTCTGGGAAGACTCTGAAGTCACTCCAAACCGGTACTGGTAGTTCTCTAATGGTGGTCGATAGACTGCCAACAAAAAATTTTGCTTTATAGCCAGACCAGGTCTGGCACAATGACACTGGCAGCTTTCAGCTTCATTCACCCCTAAACAGGAGTAGCCTGTTTGCTTTACTGGACATGGTTAAACACTTGCCCTCTAGGAATTCGTATGGTTCCTCTTCGGGGATGACATAACATCTGGCCTCCATATTAGGAGAAAAGAGGTCTGCACACAATAAATTTGTCACAACCCATTGGGGGAAGTGGTGCTTTTTTCTCTTGTAGTTGGCTGAAACCACGGGAAAAACACGATAAATGTAGGCTATAGTAGCATACATTTTATAGGCAGTCGGCAAACCAGTTGGTACTCCACGTCTGCAATTACCCCTAATCAGCCTATATAGCATACCAAAATAGTGTGTAACTGTTACCACCCTTCTATTATGTGATCAGAAGGTTACAGTGACCTTTCATTCCTGGTCATAATGATATATTCATTAGATTTTCGGCAATTCTGTCTTGAAATGTAGAAATACTAGTTATCCACTATGCGACACCAAGAGACGCTCCTATTGTCAGCATTTTGGAAGGTTTTTTTTATGAGCGGAGTTTTATAAACTAAAGAATAGGGCACATATTGAACTTGTCTTCACAAAGCTGGTAATGGGTGGTTTATTTGTTTGATTTCGCAGTGTATCATATTCAACCAATTGGATAATAATAGACAAATTAACATCTTTGATGCTCTGCAAAGATCTCACACTCTTTCTGGGTCAGGAATGAACTTCATAGTCATACCTCCATGCCACGGTAATGTGAATATTCTTTCTCCTGTATAACGCCTGTCCACTATCAGTGATATCAAAAGTGGGGATGTTCTCTTGATGGAGACATGGGGCAGGGTGGCAACAGCCTCAAACTGTGGTGAACACACCTCAGGCACAGAGGACCAAAGCGATAACAAAACTACCTCTTAGCATCTTTCACCAGAGGGGTCGCAGGCTAGACTGGTCATGAATCAGTGCTGACTCCACTCTCCCCAAAAGTCTTTCGGATGAGACTATAAACTGAGGCCCCGTATGCGCTCCACGCAGAACATCTTGTGCACACGTTAAATCCTGTTCCGCTTTTCGTAAGAGCAGGCCATTGTGTGCCGGTGGGAACAGATGACAAGATTTACAAAACTGCATACACACGGGGACGGGATGTAAAAAAAAAAAAAAAAAGCACATGATTGCTTATTCCATTAACCTCGATAAAAAAATAATAAATAAATAAAATAAATAAATGAACTCCTCTGAAGTGGTGATGAGTGGTCTGAGGCCAGTAGGCAGACCTCCTGCAGAGTGGCAAGCACAGAAGGCCAGGCACTGCGCATCCCAATACAAAAGAAAAAACCTCTTCAGTACCTCCTGACATCTTCTGCTGTCGTGTCTACCTGCCTGACAGTGCCCTTTGACAGGAAAAACCGTCATCACTGACAAAAAGTGCCACTGCTCCCTCTTCAGACCACAGTTTCCCAATACCGATGTTTACTGTCTGTGTGAAGTGCTTATGCGCAGCAAGATTCAGTCACACTTCAAACGACACTTCGTAGGCGTTTACATTTTGGAAAAGATCTAACCAAAGTTCTTGATTTGTGTATGCACTGTCACAGTGTTACGTTTTTACCCACCCAAATTTCTCAACGTTGACATGATAAAGTGTTTATATTCGTGTACTTATATCATAGATATCTGGAAAGTTTTGTTGTTGTAAATCAGTGTGTGTGTGTGTGTGTGTGTGTGTGTGTGTGTGTGTGTGTGTGTGTGTGTGTGTATCTGTGTGTGTCTGTGTCTGTGAGTGTGTGTCTGTGTGTTACTCTGTGTAAGTGCATGTGTGTGCGACTGTAATTATGCATGCATACGTGTGTATGTGAACAAACTTGAGAGTTGTATGCATTTTGGTATTTTTTTTTTTTTTTTTTTTTTTTTTTTTTTTTTGCTGCCTCGTCTTCTGTGACGTTCCCGTACTGCTGTTCCCACGCCGCTCATTTCAATCTCCCGCCACAGCCACACCCAGATTCGTTGTGTTTCACCCCCGGGGTCGGGAGTCCACAGGGAGCTCATCAATATTAGGCCGCCGCGGGGCCACCAGCCAGAGGGGCCCTGCACTTCTGCTGGGTCACTTTGGTGGTGTTCAGTGGTGCCTGTTCTGAGCTAACATACGCAGGACACCACCTACTAAGCCCCCTACTAACGACAGTATTAGCTCAGTCGCGGAGCCAGACTGAGTGAGTCACCCACCCAAGGTGGCGACCACCACAACGTCCCTCCAACGACTGCCTCCCCACGAACCCCCAACCCCAAAGGCTTTGACACAAATTCACCACAGGCACAGAAGCGTATGGGGAAACTGAATCTGAGGTCACCATGTGACCAGAGCAACGGAGGCCACCGAATCAGAGGCAATTTTTATTATTGCATGATGATCAATGATGATGAGGATGATGTAATGATGCTGCTGTGGAGGTGCATCCGCTTTGAGACTACTTGACAGGGTTGTTCTCTACGCTTACTGTCATAATATATCCCGGCGTCAACCAGGCCCGAGAGATACAGACACCTGCAGTGTTGGTCAGGTAATTTGAGCAACACTCTCAAATTCGCATCCGTAAAGTGGATGAAGCTCGACTGTGTGGTCCCAGTCTCCCCACTGAGCCCACAGCACACTCACTCTGGGTAGGAGCCGGCCGGAGCCCGAAAAAATCCCTATGACTTATGGGATTCGAACCCGCGACCTTCCAGTCCGGAATCCACGGCGCTAACCACTGCGCCATGGCGGCTGGTGCATTTTGGTATTTAGATGATGGAGGAAAGGACTAAAACTGCAAGACGTCTTTTCTGCTTCCTTTCATGTCCCAAGTGTGTCACACACACACACACACACACACACACACACACACACACACACACACACACACACACACACACACCACTAGAAACAAGCAAAAGAGAATCAGATCAACAGGTAGACAGGAAGAGAAAAAGACAGGCAGGCAAGAAACCTGACAGACCTTCACAAACACATAAAAAAAACTCCACAAAATACACAGAGCAACATTTGTTTCAACAATTTTTTTCACTGATATCTTTTTTTTTAAAGATATGTCAACTTTCCAATTCACAGGCAATGGCCTTTAATTTTCACAAGAAAAGACTTTTCATTTGTCACTTTTTTTTAAAGACTGAAACAAATGACAAGGATTCCACAAAAAGAAATGCATGAATAAAGGATTATTCCCTTAAATCAAGTACAAGACAGTGACAAGCATTTGAAAAATTGCTCCCACTGACATTTCCACAATCATATTATTCAAACAATGAAGAAGCAAAAACATGTAACCCCCCACAAAAAAACAACAAAAAACCCAACTATTTCTTTGTCCACAGTTCACCAGTTGCAACAAAAGCAGAAAGGAAAAAAATCTACAGACATATAGATAAAACCATCCAGATAGAGGATATGGTAGATCAGCAGACAATTATTAGCTATGAAAAAAATATTTTTTAAAAAGACCATGTCCTAGAGGGATCCACAATTACAATTAAATCACATGACAAAAGTATTCAGATATAGGGGTATCCTGTGAAGTCAGAGTGCGGCTGCCTCAAAAGCAAAGTAATTAAAAACAGTCATGTGCATACGTAAAACTTCTCTGATTCAGCGTGGGGTTTTTTTATCTCATGCTATTCCCAGGTGAGATGAGTGAGACAGAGTGCAGATTCCAAGTCACCCACCCCCAGCATGTTTAATTAAGCTTGGAAACATGCAACAACAATAAATACAACAATGAAATTTACAAAGACTTACAGCACAAAATGGCCTACTCTTCCAAAAGGCATACTGTGGGCTTTTAACCTGCGTGCAAGATGTTCTGCGAGCATTCCCAAATGGGACCTTGTTTCATAGTCTCATCTGATGGGCTTTGACATTCAGTTTGATTTTCTTATCAAACTAGGAAGAAAGGGTGAGGCTGGGAATTGTACCCAGAACTTCACAGTTTACTTTTTTTTATTTTTTTTAATTCTCACAGTTTACTTGTTTGGCAGGTGAATGTCTTAACTGTCCTGTCACTTCCTTCCTCAGTTTTCCATTCCAAAGAGGCTGCAGATTCAAAGAAAAGCTACTTAATTAAAGAGAGATAACCTCCCTTTTTACATTTGAAAATCTGGATCATTGCCCCTGAAAATGAGAGATTGGGTGTGTGTGTGTGTGTGTGTGTGTGTGTGTGTGTGTGTGTGTGTAAGTGTGTGGTGCAAATGAGGGCATGAGTGTGTGTCATCTAAAATGGGGAACAGAACAAAACAAAGGCAAGAGATCTAAAGAGAGAGATAAAAGGAAAATTCATGAAAGCAAATAGTGCTATTCTGTGCCACCCTTAAAATACAATTCTATATTATATGACTGCTAACATTTGCCTGTTTCGGAAACTATATGAACCAAGCAAAATTATACATGACTATGAACCTATAATAGAATGACATGAAGAAACATATTCATATTATGCAAGCAAAGACTAGACCCAAGACAGAAATAATACCTTCACCTTCACCTGTCCTGTAGTCCCGAGGACCACGGAAGCACAACTGAAGATTTTGCAACCAGCTTCCTCCACTCCTCATGGTCCTCCACCCTCTGCAGCAGATCACTCCAGCCAAGGCCAGTCCACTCTCTGATGTTGACTACCTATCACCTTCCTCTCCGATGGGAGAAATAATTACTACTTGTTAAAACACACGTTCGTGTACACAACCATACATTTTCCAACAGAACCTTGGATACCTTCATGTAGTGTTGTTTATATGTAACTTGGTGGAATTTTTTTTTAGTATCAACATTAAAAAAAAAAAAAACTCTCACAGTTATTCCCTCCCAGCCATGAGGAATGAGACAGAAAGCATTTTCAGGGTAGCCACCCAGATGTTTAGTAGGAGAATACCCTACATCAACAACAACTTTTTTTTAAAGTTTAAGACATTTCATTCTCTACATCCGCAAGAATAAAGTGAGGTGCAGCTTTTTTCTTTTTTTTTAAATCAGTTTGCTTATGCATTTATTTTAAGGAAGAAGGGGATCTTGCTCCAACTAAGAAAAAAAAATGTTTTTAACCCTTCATTTAAACTGACCTGTTACTTTACATTTCAAAGCCAATAATTCTGAGCTAATAATAATAATAATGATAACAACAACAACAACAACAACAACAACAACAAAACCCTTCCTTCCATGTATATAATAACGAAATCTATGAATATGTGCCTAAATACTTATCAGCCTTGTATTCCCTTGTGTAAAGTTAAAACATAAAACAACCCCCCCCCACCCCCACCCCACCCCCCCTCCCCCCCCCCCCCCCCTAAATTTCTTTTTTCCAATGGACAAAAACAAGTGAAGGTATCCAAACTTTCATTATCAAGGGTACAACTCTTGCACAGACTAACAAATGTAGAAAAACAAGAAGAACAAGAACAATAACAACAACAACCAAATCAAATGGGCGAACAATGACGCAAGTTAAAGTCAACATGATTTTCTTCTCGAACAGAGAGACATCCTTTTTCCAAAGACAGAACAAAGATTTTCCTGAGCATTTTCTTTTTGTTAAAGCTGTATCAGCCATATTTCCCGTTACCAAAATTGCTGTCAATATTTTTTTAAGCACAAAAAATATGAATGACTTTGCTTAATTTTCAGTGTTACATAAAAACATACAAGCTCATCATAACATATTTCTGTTGTTTTTGTTTTGTTTTTGTAAGAAACAATAGCAAAAGGGGCAGAACAGAAACTGCAATCACTGCCTAATGATCAAGCAAAATAACTGACACACTTCAGTATGGTACAAACAGCAATTACTATTATTATTGACCGCAATAACAACAACAACTATAACAATAATCAAATTAACCCCCACATCAGCATCAGCATCATCATCATCAACATTATCACCATGATCATTGTCACCACCACCACCACACCATCACCTCCTCCTCCTCCTCCACTCTCCTCCTCTCCTCCTCCTCCTCCTCCTCATCATCATCATCAAATCTTCATCAGCATCATATTGCATTTCTTCCCAAGTATCAATAAAAAGATTAGGTGCTGCATTTTACACCAGGAGTTAAAACAATCCTGGCTGGAAACAAAGATCTCAGCAGTAAGGTTGTGAAGCACACTGATGAAATATAGCTAATCACACAGCATAAGAAACACATCTGGACTAAAAGCCAATGTCAAGGGTAACGTCAAACAAAATGAATAATTACATCCTGTCACTAGATAGCACACAAACCTGATATCCAAACCAATTATGTGACATATTAATCAATTGTTCCTTTAACATTTTTACTAAATAATGCACAACACTCAAAGATGTTAGGTTTCAAATGTCAAATGGACATTTTACTTATGAATAACACAGCAAGCTAAGAAAAACAACAACAAACAAACAAACAAAAAACACAGCAATATTTATTGTACTCTCTCTCTCTCTCTCTCTCTCTCTCTCTCTCTCTCTCTCTCTCTCTCTCACCTACCCCACCACCCACCCCACAGCTCACACACACACACCACACACACACACACACACACACACACACACACACACACACACACACACACACACACACTAATTTCACAGCACAGCAGTCTGAATTTCATGCAGAAATCTGCAGTGAATCCCAACAAAACAATACGATGTATAGAAAAAGAAATGCTCCCATAACCCATGCGGTCATTGAGCAGCAAGGTGACAGAGTCCTCAGCTTCTCCAGGGGCCAGCACATTGAGGGCGTGCCCATCTCCTCTCCCTTACTGCCTTTGCCTAAAGAGGACAGGTATCCATTTACATCTGGGTGAACAGGGGGACTGTACTGAAGCCAAAGTGCATGAACAGACACCATCCAAGAGATAAGTAACCAAGCTCAGTATTGCTTACCTTAGCTTGGGGAGAGTGAGTGTTCTGACCACTGATCTGTCCAGCCCCAAAGTACAGCTACAGTGCACAAATCACAATTTAACAACATAAAAAAAAAAAACCCACAATTTAATGACATAATCAGAAGAAAAGAGGGAAAAGAAAAACACCATTAGAATCCCCTTCCCCTTCCCCCCAACCCCCACGCCCCCACCCCACCCCTAGAAAAACCCAAAAGACTGGTACATCAAAGATAAAGTCAAACCAAAAAAGGGAAAAAATTCAGATGAAGTGGAAGATCAACATAAAAGAAAAAACACAAAAAAGTGTTTTTAAAAAGCACAAACACAATAGTGAAATAATGCAAGGAAAAAGAAACATGCAGATGAACTAGATCAGAAAAACATGTAAGACTGGATATGGAAAAAGACAAAAATGAATTTAGTCAAAAGAAAACATTTGTGTCAAAGAAGATATGCTTTTGGAGGGGGGGTAAAGGGGGGGGGGGAATTGTGGGTGGAGATGAGAGGCAATGAATAGGGGGGGGGGGGGGGGGTAGATATAGTATACATGTGCGTATGTGTGTGTGTGTATATATGTGGTGCTACATATCAACAATGGAAGCCCTAAAAATGCAGTATACTGTGATGAGTCATGTAAGTAGATTTCAGCAAAACTATGCACAAATCAAGTCACAGTTTGATGTTTGTGAGTTGTGATGTGTGTGTGTGTGTGTGTGTGTGTGTGTGTGTGTGTGTGTGTGTGTGTGTGTGTGTGTGTGTGTGTGTGTATGTGTGTGTGTGTGTGTGTGGTGTGTGTGTGTGTGCTGTGTGGTGCGTGTGTACATGCTGTGCGTTGCATGTGTGCTGTTGTGCATGTGCATGTGTGTGCATGTGCATGTGTGTATCTGTGTGTACATGTATTCAAGTATATGGATATCAAAGGTGTATATAATCATGCAAATGTATCATAATATGTATACATGTATGTATACCCAGTATATACACAAAAAATTAGATATGCTCATTCATTTATATACATTTGTATTCATTTACAAGTAAGTAGAAAATTCTACACCCATAAGCAGTCATAACAAAAACATGATGCTGGAACAACTAGCAGTACTGTCTGATGCAGCAGTAACTCACACTAGATTAACAAAGAGACAGCAACAAGACTTCACATGTTAGAATTGAACCCATATAGATAGATTTAAACATAGGGCAGTTTTCTTTTTTTTTTTTTTTTTTAGCTCCTCAGCTAGCTGGTGTTTACCAATGGTGAGATTTTGTGTATGCAACATTTTTGCCCTCCCTATGGTAGCCACATTCAGACTTTCATGATGTCTTTTTAATCAAACCCTTTCAAATCTTCGAAAACAACAACAACAAGTTTAACCCATGGACTTGCCATCATGGTTCCACACAATTGCTTTGTTTTTTTTTGATAACAGAATGAATACCCATGAAGTGCAATATCCTCGAAACATAAAGAAAGAGACAAAAGAGAAAATGTTTCACGTGAACAAGAACCTACAAAGATTTTCTTTAAAAAATGGGTACAAAATAAACTCTTGAATGGTAACAATCTAAGACTACCAATTTTTTTCATTGGAATTTCAGTATCTCTTCACTTCTCTGTGTTCCCTTTCTGTGAGGGGTGCATAGTGCCTGATCTTTCCTGTGATTGTCACTCTGCAGGACTCTGTCTGCCCAGCCTCAGCTGACAATTCTGGTTTCAGAGCAGCTCAGTTTTTTTGGGTACTGGATGCATGAGAGTATGTTTGTGTTTGTGTAACCCACCAAAAGTGACTTAATACTGGATCTCTAACCCGCATATTTATTTTCTAATGTGTTAAATATACACGAAGGAATTAAGGTACAGATAGATTTGTCACTTTAAGTTGACATGGGAGATAAAATATATACCCCACCTTTAAGTCACCAGACATTTATTTTTAAAAAAAAGTCACCAGACATTCCTACGGAGACTCAAAAGTACAACTTCATGGACCCACATGGACTGACATCAAACACTCTTAACCACTCTGCTATAGTGTCTGTTACACTTTGGTATAAGTGCTCTCTCTCTGGATGAAGCCTTTTACGAGTGGGTGCACTGATGCATTGCGGCTTACTCTGAAACAATGTGTTATGATATTTCCATGCACACATATATACAATGGATAACAAACTGTAATTCTATTCCTGATTTCAGAATGTGGCTACCTTAATGGTGGGTAAAAATGGTTGTAGACATAAAATCTCACCACTCATGAACCTTGCAGCCCTAGCCCAAGAACCAAAAACCAACAATAAAAACTGTGGTCCACAACTTTCCCCAAAGATGCCATGGATATCCATATGCACACATATCATTTCCCTTGTGGGGTCTTGTGGTTTAAAGGCAAAACACCAATCTACAGGGTGGAAGAGTCTGTGGTTTAAATGCCATCTAAAGTTAAAATCTGTTCCTCATCCACTACACTTGAGAGGAAGTTTGGGCACCAGTCATTCACAGACACAGAACTGACTTACGGTGTGCAATGTATTCACACCAAAACACATCGAAGAACCAGTATCAATGAGACAGTTGTTTCTGAAAAAGTTTTGTAAAAAAAAAAAATGATAAAAAATAAAAACAGCAGCTGCATAAACATACACCAAGAGACTAAAGAAAAAAAGAACAGAAAAAACAAATGAGAAAAGATATCCCAAGAAGAAAAGAAAAAAAACATGTTGTGTAATAACAACATCGATTCTCAAGAAGAGCAGGGTATGTAAAGTCTGATGCAGTCCAATGCAAGACAACAGTTTGCATATTTTTGTAAAAGCAAAAACTATTCACATATTTCTTTTGACAACATTAAAGTTAGAAATACAAAAAACCCTCATCAATGACTGCTGAATTGCTATAGACTTGCGCAGAATTGTTTGCACAGTGGTTTTTCAAGAATTAAAACACTTCCTTCCAATTAGGAAAAAAAAAGTATTATTGTTTACAATTCAAAATACAAACATGTATGTAAACAAACATACACATACACATGCATACACGCATGCATGCATGCGCGCGCCACACACACACACACACACACACACACACACACACACACACACACACACACACACACACACACACACACACTTTAAACATTAGAGACTCCCCAGCTGCTCACAGTCGGGACTTTCATAAATTCAATTTGTCAGAGTTACCTGATGAAAAATCAATAATCTCTATCCCATACATGTCTGAATGTATCCAACACCTGTTAAAACTAAAGGGACTAAAAGTACACTGAAACCCCAAAAATCTATTTTTAGACAATGATATAAGACCAGTCTTTATGGTACTCTTTTAACACAGCCCATAGCAACAACTGTTATTCTTTGCATTTTTTTTTCAAAAACTGAAACAGCCCAAAGTTCATGTAGAGTATATATACATGTTACACATAACCTGATTTGAATGACTATATATCAGCTAAGGCTTTAAAGATTAAACTGAATTCTGTCTTCAATCTGATCATAACTGAACAGTAAAAAAAAAAAAAAAAAAAAAGATAAAAGAGAAATTGATGCATAGTACATATCTCAAATCTGTGTTATCTATCATATGCCCTTCTGTGTTATTTTTTTTTCTTTTCTCTCTTTTTTCAAAGTGATCCTTGGTTAAAGCTGAAAAACAGTCCAAGTGAGCTGTTACCTTGCATAATATGTCTGTCTATATATCGTTGCCTTTTTGTTGTTTTTAATTCTAAACCAGACATGCAAAAAGACAGGCATGTGTCTTCCATGTGTCTTCCACAAACATAGATTTGTCATGAATATGAATGTACAAATCCAACCCCATGTTCTTGGAATTATTATGATTTTTGTTATCTATTCAGAACATAAGTACTCTAATGTTACTGCAAACTT
>CM060318.1:74493589-74521089 GCA_030674155.1 Stramonita haemastoma
GAAGACCCCCTGACTGTCTATCTCTACTGTCGGCACCTGGGCCAGTTTGGCATTGACTGGAGCTGTTACCCCTGGCATCCTGAGGGTCACGGCTGCAGTCACATCACACTTCGGCAACACAGTTCTTTCTGATCCTTGGCGTTAGTTGGGGGATGAATGGTCTAGGTACACTGTGGGAAGGTCTTTTGCTGAACTTCTGAAGTGTCTGTTTGCTACAGACAGGTCTTTATTCTTCTATGATGAAAGTTTATGCGCAAAAAGGTCCATTTGGTATGGAAGTGGTCTATTTTATACTTCTACAATGAAAGTTTAAGTTTTGGAAGGTATATTTGCAGAGCAATGGTTTATACTCATGTGATGGTCAAGCATATGTGCTGTCTCCTTCAAGTTCCAGTTCTCTTGTTCAATGTTCCTGACTTGATGCTGTATAAAAATAAAGTTCAGTCGGTGTGAGTTTATTCCATACTGACCTGAAAACACACAGTGGCTTGAATTATTAATACAAAAGGTATCTCTAAAGAAAAGGACAGTGTGTGTGTGCCTGTGTGTGAGTGTGTGTGTATGTGTGTGAGTGTATGTGTATGTGTGTGAGTGTGTGTGTGTTGTATGTGTGTGTGTGTGTGTGTGTGTGTGTATGTATGACTGTGTGTGTATGTGTGTGGTGTATGTGTGTGTGTGTATGTGTGTGTGTATGAGTGTGTGTGTATGTGTGTGGTGTGTGTATGTGTGTGTGTGTGTGTGTGTATGAGTGTGTGTGTATGTGTGTGGTGTGTGTGTGTATGAGTGTGTGTGTGTGTGTGTGTGTGTGTGTGTGTGTGTGTGTGTGTGTGTGTGTGTGTGTGTGTGTGTGTATGTGTGTACATACACACACACACATTCGGATGAGACTCGAAACCGAGGCCCCGTGTGCGAATGCACGCAGAACATCTTGCGCACACGTTAAAACCCCGTTCCACCTTTCGGAAGAGTAGGCCATCGTGTGCCGGTAGGAGCGGATGACAAAATTATAACAAACCAGCATGCACACAGGTGTCGTGTTTAGACACCATCCCTGAAGAAAAATCGGGGAGTTGGAGTTGGGGATCTTTGCGCCTGGTGGCAGCATGATCTGTGGCTCTGTAGGTCAAATGCAAGCCCTTTGATTTGTCTTTACAAGAGATAGCGCTATACAAATTCCATGTATTATTATTATTATTGTGTGTGTGTGTGTGTGTGTGTGTGTGTGTGTGGTGTGTGTGTGTGTGTGTGTTGTATGTGTGTGTGTGTGTGTGTGTGAAGTCAAGTCAAGTCAAGTCAAGTCAAGTCAAGTCAAGTCAAGTCAAGTCAAGTCAAAATGATCTTTATTGAGGGTAAAGAATTAAGTTTACACAACTTTTTTTCAGTGTGTGTGTGTGTGTGTGTGTGTGTGTGTGTGTGTGTGTGTGTGTGTGTGTGTGTGTGTGAACAATCTCTCAAATCTACAGCACTCATCCAACCCCCCCTCCCCTCCCCAAGACACATAGGCCTAACCACTGCTCCTGTTCACTATCTATCTATCTATATTCCTCTCTCTGTTCACACATGCATACAGGCCATCAATAGTCGCATGTAAACAATGAATCACAAAACTCATTCCACATTGTAGGAGAACCACGGTAGCTTTGGGGTGTACGCAACAAAAGATCACACCAAGAAATTTACATTGTGTGTATGAGCGCGGCAAAGCCAACGCCAGAGCGTTACGCAATTGTTGGATCATCGGCAATTTTGAACAGGCTACCTGTCCGACTTCAATTCATTCTCGTCCTATATTCCATCATCATATTCCCTTTTTCGACCACAAAAATATCACAAAGGTGACATGATCTTAGATCTTAATCTTACATTTCACAGTTGGTTGTTCGATCATTCGTGAGGCACTCTTCACATGGTCGGGACCGTACTACAACGTACAAGCATCTAGGTTAGTGGCTCAGGTTTGTTTGCAAACACAACACGAAGTCACACATCCACACGGGCGTTGGTGTTTTGAAGTTGTTGCACAAAGAAGAAGCAACAGACTCCCACAACGTTATCTGCGTGGTTCTCTCTTTCTTTTTAACTTTGGTCAAAAAAGAAAGACGCAGATATCGTTTTGGCAAAGGACTTCCTATCTGTTTGTTCCAAAATGTCATGTCACAGAATGTTTTGGCACAGTATCAAAACGAGTCTGTGAAAAAAGAATTCCCCCTAGATTAGTGAAAACGAGGCAGGACAGGGGTTTCCCAATGAGAAGGTAATCGCGCGCTTTTCCACGGTCTAAAGTTCATAGGCTAGCGGCAGGGGAGAAAAATGACCCATGGGCCATGCCTTCGCTACGTGAAGCACTCCTTTTTTTCGTTACTAAGAGAATGAAAATAAGACAATAAAAACAAGGAAATTTTGCAGCCTACATCAAATTAAACCTCCAACCAATCAAAAACAACAACAAAACCAAACAAAAGCATGCATGAGAGAGAGAGACAGGCAGAGCCACAAAGACCTCGAAAGAAATAGCGAAAGTGAGACAGAGACACTATATGAGAGACAACTAATGACTCATTTCAAAGTGCGCTTTGAAAATACAACTTTGACATGCAGCATCAACTACAGAATTCTGGGCATGAGTTATCGGTCTAGATCCCAAGTTACTAGTCAAGAACTATGATGGAAGTAATGTCTTTCCTGAGGCTTTACAAACACGTATCTTGCTTTTAATGCAGCATAATTATATGAAGAATTGTATATTTAGGGAGCTTATTACTTCCATTGTATACAATTCACACCCACGACAGATTTTTCCTTGTGAAATATTGGATGTTCTCCATGGAATGAGTGCCTCTACACTGGAGTAGCACCACCCTTATTTTCAACAACAACATCAAAAGAATTACTTGTGTCCCTATGAAAGTGGCACTTTCAACTATTTTTCCCCAGGGCATCTCTCCTGTTGACATGAGTTCTTTCCATGCACTAAATGTATGTTGTATATGGTGCTCTGGTGTATTGTCTGATCTGAAAGGACTAGCACTCAGACCACCCCTAATGGTCTAGGGGATGGAGGAAATGTCCAGCTTTATTAGGAGGAAAACTTTTTTCCTGAGACCCCTTTTGGTCATTGGGACATCCGTCACTGGGACTGTACAAAAACTGGTTTTGTTGTTGCTGTTGTTTTGATACAAGTGTCAACCAAGATATGACTTTTTTAGTTGGCAGTTTTCTCTTTTTGTTGTTGTTGTTCCTCAGCAATGTGACAGTTTCTTGGGTTCTTCTGCCCCCCCCCCCCCCCCCCCCCTCCCCAAACCATTCATTTAGGTAGCCACATTCCTACCTTGGGAGTGGTGTCTAAACACGACATCTGTGTGCATGTGTTGAAATGGCCACCTCTTCTGAGAAGTGGAACAGCTTTTGAATGTGTGTGAAAGATGTTCTGCTTGCATTCCCACACAGAGCCTCAGTTTATTGTCTCCTCCCAAGGACTCTCTGTGGGGTGGAAAGGGGAGGGGGGGTATGGCTCTGAACAATCACTAACATTTTTTTCTTTTCCTGGGCTGGAACTGTAGGGTTCACCAATGGTGAGAATTTTGCTATGGGACCATTTTTTAGGTAGCCACATTTCAACTTTGGGGATGGTGTTCTAAACACAACACCTGATTGCATGCGTTACTTATGAGTTATCTGTTCCCATCAGCACGAAATGGCCTACTCTTTCCAAAAACGAAACAGGCTTTTAATGTAGGCACAAGGAGTTCTGTGTGCATTCAAACACAAGGCCTCTATTCATAGTCTCATGTGAAGGACTTTGACATTCAGTGCAATTTTCTTGTCAAACTGGGAAGAAAAGGTAAGGCTGCGAATCAAACCCAGAACCTTAGGTTTACTTGTTTGATAGGCAAATGTCTTAACCATCCTGCCATCTTCCTTCTTGAGGTTTTCCTTACTTTTACGTACTTGCCTTGGAGAAAGGCTGAACATTTATAAGCAGAATCAACAGCAAGTTGGAATAACTTGTTGTTAGTTACATTTATACTCTTTTTGTTCATGTATATCGAGTGATGGAGGGAAGAGAGAGAGAGAGAGAGAGAGAGAGAGAGAGAGAGAGAGAGAGAGAGAGAGAGAGAGAGAGAGAGAGAGAGAGAGAGAGAGAGAAGCAGAATACTATAATATATATAAGATCAGGCTTTTCCCATTATTTTTCCCTTAAAGGCAGCAAGCAGCAGGTGGTTTGTTAGCCCGGTAGCTAGGATCAAGGTGACAACTTTCATGCTGCTTTTTTTTTTTGGCAGGGGGGGAGGGAGAGGGGGAGGGAAGAACTCAGCTAGAGCTGAGGTTCATTCACAAATGGTGAAATTTTGCGTATGCAACTATTTGTTCACCAGTACAGTAGCTGCATTTCATCTTAAGGGATGATGTCTAAATGTAAAACCTGAGTGTGTGTGTGTTTTTTTGTCATTACTTGGCTAGAGCTCAGATGTTATCCAATAGTGAGACTTTGCATATGTAACCGTTTACTCACTGTTAAGGAAACTACATTTCAACTTGGAGGAGGATGGCTAAACACGACACCAGTGTTTTCTAAGATTTTGTCATCTGTTCTAACTGGTACACAATGGCCTACTCTTCTCAAAGGCAGCCAGGTTTTTAACTTGTGCACAATATGTTCTGTGGTTGTTTGCACACTAGACATCCGTTTAAAATTATGGACTTCTTTTTCATTTAATGCTCAGACAGCATCTACTGTTTGTCATACGAGCGAAAATGCATTGCACTGCCGTTAGGTGCCTGACAAGTCAGACCCAGCGCATCTGACTTCAGAGTGGGAGAGAATTGTAATCTTTCAGTCTTTCTGGATAAAAGGCAGAAGAATGGACAAGAAAGGGGTGACAGGAAGAAAATTCCTCTGAAGTCGGAGAATGGCCGTCTATATGGCGAGATACTTGAAAACAGTCATACACGAAAACTTCTCATTCAGTGTGCAAATTTTTTAATCTCACAGTGATTCCCAGGAGGGATGAGTGAGTCAGAGTACACATTCTGGGTGACCCCCCAGAGTGTTAAACTGGGGAACACACAACAACAACAACAGAAAGAAAAAGAACATGGCAGAAAGAAAGAGAGGAATACAAAAGAGGGGATTCGCAGCACAGAATTTCCAGTGGGTGAAGATTTTATTTATACTGACAGGCCCCTGGCATTCCCACAGGGGAAGAGGACAGAAAAAACATACTTGTAACTGAAGGTGATGCATGTGCCTTTGATACTTTTCATTAAATCTACTGCTAAAGGACAAACAGCATGATCATGCAAGGTATTAGGATTAAAATCAATTAGCAGACCTCCCTTGCATCCTTTCAATAGGATCCCCAAACATAAGGCACATAGATTCACTAGGTGTTTATTTTCTCTCGTTTATTTTGGTTTTGGTGCAACTTATATTCTAAGCATATTTTCTTTCTCTTTTTATCATTGTCTTTTGATAGCAGCTTCAAAAGGCCACAGGGATATCAAATATTCATGTGAATGCAATTGACACTTTGAAATTCTGAAAAGTGTCTTGCTGTAAGGTACCACAGCAGGTGGAGCTTCAGTCACTGCCAGGACCTCTGATGAAGACTCATCCAGGAACTGAAACACGAGTCAGGTCAGGCCAAAGGCATGGTTCTTACTCAAACATGCCTAAAATGCTGCCATTAAAAGACATTATTCACTAGAACTTTTTTTCTTTTTTTTTTCTATTGAATCTTTGATACGTCATTTTCAAAATGATTGAGAAGATGTAAGTGGTTACCTACACTTGTTTTCCTCGACTACTTTTTCCTCAATAATGAAAGGGATGTTAGTAAGTTGGTGCATATAAATGCACAACTTTGCGCTCACCATGTTCTCATACTCATAGAACTACACACGCACACACACTGAAGCAAAACTTTGTGGGATATTAACAAAAATGTATTGCTCAAATGTTCACTGACAAGCCTCATGAAAATAAAGGCACGCTGGCAACAGACAGCAAGCTTATCAAAATGCCCCCAGCAACATTTCCAATCACTCCAAAACACACAGTAAGACTCCAATCACAGATGGCCCAATACACAAACATGCTACTTTTTATCTGTTGGCCAGTACATGGGTATCTTTTTGCCAGGAAAAACTTTCAGTACAGCATCAATATATTAATATATTAAAAAAAAAAACAACAAAAAACAATCAATCCCCCCCCAAATTAAAAAAAAAACAAAAAACAACAACAAGCATATTACAACCACAACCAGTTACCAACAGCATTTTCATTACTGGAAACAGACTAGTGACTGAATGACATTCTGTCTTCCTTGTTGCCATTCTGGTGTGGTTACATTCTATCCATTCATGTCTCCTCTTTACATAACTAATATATTTTTGCATTTTCTAGAAAAAGCAGATCTGTGATTTGTCTTGAAATTCAATGCTTTTAAATAGCACGTTATATAAAAGTCCTTTTTAATTCCAGTTCAACAATTGTGAAAGCAAAGACACCAGGGGCTACAGGTCACTTATTCATTGCTTTTATTTGATGAATAATGAAAAAAAATGTAATCATAATAACTTAAGTACCTCATTTTATGATTTTTCAGCAGGGAAACTAAAAAGATACATGTTTACAGTTACCAAAAACAAAATTTTAATAATAGAAAGAACCAAAGCCATCTTAATGATAAGGTAACAGGATATTCATAACCTTTATTTACAAATACATCAACCACTTAGCAAGTTTCACTTTCCATGTTTGATCTACACATATGAGCATTGATTTCCAGAAATGTTACCATGATTATCAACAACAGCCCACTCTAACAAGAAAACAAAGAAATATCCCCCCTTTCCAACAACCAAAAAAAGAAAAAAAAATCTTTTGCACATCAAAAGTTATCAGACTAGTCATGACTGATTTTATGATAAAAAGAAAAAAATCTCCTTGCAAACCTCCTAAGCTCATTCACACCAGCTTTTAATGTTGTCTGGATCTTTTCAACCATCTTGAATAGACCCAACAGGTAAATCCACCTATTCAAATACCTCTTCTGGTTTTTACTTCCTCCCTGCAGCGGGCTGAGAAAGCTCTGAGCGGGTGAAAACGACCATAACAGTTTCTACAGAGGACTCTTTTTGTGCTCCCATTGTTTGAATTGTCACCATTGCAACAGCCAGACTTTGGTTTATAATTGTCATCAATGAGTTAAGAATTGGATTTAAAATTGTCCTCAATGCCTCAGATTTTGATGTAGAAATGTCACCACTGTATCAGTCATTTTCTGAACTGAAAAACTGAAAAAAAAATAGCGTGAAAGAATGGGGAAAAAAACACAAAACTTTTGGACATATTCATGATTCATCTGATCAACCACAGGTATCCAGCAGATTGTGAATGTTTACCATTAGAAGAGCTTTATGACTTGAACACATCAACTAAGAAGGATCAAATGATCAACAGATAGAGGATGGTGGTCAAAGATAGACAGTAAGTCCAAGCATTTTCAGCTTTCTATTACACTTTGTTTTGTTTTTTATAATACTATGAAATTGTAAACCCATATACCTTTGATCTTTAAGTACTCATTTTTCTTTTTGTTTTTAAGTACTTGAAAGCATACATCATATGTATGATCCTCAATTTCTTTATGATTAAAAAAAAAAGCTCAGCTGATAATCATGCAAATATCATCTTCTTTTTAATAAACTGAATGACAAAAACAGCTTATGCAAAGGAGAACATTGATAAGGTTACAAAATATGTTGAAGTAGAGAAAGTTTTTTTTCCTTTGTTTGTTTTTTTTTTTTACCAAAAGCCATAAAAGGACTAATGATGAAAATCGTTTTCAATGGCAACAAGCAGCAGTAATCAAGAAAAAATTATATATATATATACATAAAGTAGATTCCTAAAATGTTTGGTAGTTGAAAAAAAAAACGGACACACACACAAAAGCACCATCAGAAACAAAAAAGCAAGGAAAATATTTTTTTTTTGAAATGAAATTGACCTAGGTTACTTTTACAGATTAAATATTAATAATAATAATAAAAATAATAATAATGATAATAATATAAAAAAAAGCATTAACGTTAACAGCAGTTACATCAATAAAAATGGAAACAGAAGAAGAAATACTCAAAAGCAAAAGAAAAAAAAAACAACAACAAAAAAAAACAATCTGCCAACATGAGTGAACGAAGGCTTCTTTAAGGATGAACAATGAACTGCTTTCCCTTTGTTCTCCAATACTGGCAGACAAGGGGAAGACAAGAAATACCAGACAAAACAATGCTTTTGAATACCATTATCAGTACAACAGGTTGATATTTCCCCAGGCATTGTGACCAGTCACAATATTCATCTTTTCAAAAGACCCTTAGTAGGAATGTCATACTGCACCAAACAGATCAAATCACCACCCATCATCTAGCAATCCACTGTCTTTGTTCATGTCCTTGTTTCACTGCCACAGCCTATTATCATAACTTTAAATGCAGAGCAGGCAGATCAATTTTTGAAAGTTCAACACTAGTCTGTTTTCTTGTAGGCAGCCATGGCTTCAAACTTGTGAATAGTAGTGGTTCAACACTAGTCTGTTTTCTTGTAGGCAAACGTGGCCTCAAACTTGTGAATAGTAGTGATTAAACACTAGTCTGTTTTCTTGTAGGCAACCATGGCGTCCACCTTGTGAATGGTTGTGGTGAAAGACCGGAGCCTCACTTCTTCGGAGTTTGCAATGTAGTGTGGGCCGGAATGCCCCCAGTTGGTTGGCACTTCAGCATCCTTGTCTGTGTAAAATCAGCACATCAAAGGAACCTGCACAATCAGTTTTCCTTTTCAAAAACCATTCTTAAGAGATACAAGGACATCAGCCTAACAAATCAAATGATCTCTTATTTTATTGCAAAAAAGAAAATTTCCAAGCATTTTTCTTTGAGATATGACAAATAACCCAGCCACAGCTGCACAGTTGTTCGCTTACTGGATTCTTGACTGAAAAGGTCATACATTCAAATCTCATTAGAGATAGGATTTTGTGGGGATGGTTCTGGTTGGCTTCTTAGGAAACTGAGTCTGACACAGGCAAAGGCAAGGTCAACATTGCAGTCAAACATTATCAAATAGTCACGCAGTCAAACATCATTTACTGCATGGATGCAATTTCAGTGTTGCTCAACCTGTCTGACAAACATTGCATGTGTCTTGTAACTGAGGCCTGGGGGATACCTCTTTCATTTTGGTCTGCAATCTTCAAAGAAAAGCAAATCATTTATAAAAAATCAGACGCAAAATTGATCAAAATAATATTCTACCAGGTAGAAAAAAAGATTAAAATAAACATCAATCAGGAAGAGCTCTAAGTTCCCCAATGGTGAGATTTTTGTGTATGCGACTTCTTGTGACCATCATCAATTTTAAGGTAGCCACATTCTGACTTCAGGGATAATGTCTTAAAGAGTGTGCATGCATTTTTTAACAAAAAAAATTTGTTATCCACATTACCCACATGAAATGACCTACTCGTGTGAAAGGCAGAGCTGGTTTTAAAGCATGTGCAAGATGTTTCCATACAGAATCTCAGTTTATTGTCTCATACAAAGGACCTTCAGTGGAATACAGCCAGTAGTGGTGTTATCTATCTCCTGGTTAAAAATCCACTCAACGTGTGCCTAGTTAACAGCTCAACCCCTGGCCGTTAGATGGCGAGCACAATGCTCCAAACACTAGGCTATCCCACACCCCATCTGCAATGATTACTGTTTTCTCTTTTTCATGAATGATAGTCAGGGCCCAATTCTACAAGCGGATAGAAACAGCAGACGACAACTTACAGACAGATTCCAGGAGGGGCAGAAAGGTGACTGTGGCGGTGACCTGGCGGATGATAGACTTGATCTCCTCCTTCACCTCTTTCTCCGTCTTGTCACGCTTCCTGTTCCACAGGTCACACAATCAAATGAAGACAATGACTTGTATTCATTTCATGCACCTAAGGCAACACAAGCAACAGACAAACAGACACACATGCGAAGGAGAGAGAAAGAGAGAGACAGACAGACAGATACAGAGAGAGAGAGAGAGAGAGAGAGAGAGAGAGAGAGAGAGAGAGAGAGAGAGAGAGAGAGGGAGAGAGAGAGAGAAAGAGAGAGAGAGAGAGAGAGAGAGAGAGAGAGAGAGAGAGAGAGAGAGAGAGAGGGGAGAGAGAGAGAGAGAGAAACTCACACAAGAACAAATCAAAAAGTTTTTTTTTCCTTTTTTTTTCTTTTTTTTTTCAATAGGTATTCTTACGTTTTGTCATCAGCTGTTTTGTCGCACTGGATGTCAAACTGCCACCGTTCCACAACCTCATTGGTGTCGACTCGCTTGATCACCACGACCAACTTCTGTACAATTAGCTCCTGCAGCCAGTCTACACAAAAAGCTCACCTTCAAACTTCACTTCACTTAAAGCAATATAAGTTACATGCTACGACACAGATAAAATTTGTAATATGTGGCGCTCCACCACGAAATGAGTCGCTTAGCACATTACCTAATTTTGCGCTAGGAGCCTTTAAAGGCAGGTGGGAATCAAGTTGTCAATTTTGAGATTTTGATTGATTATTCAACTAGATCTGCTTATTTACCTTATAATGAAATATCAAGGCATAATTTTTATTCCTTTTGCTTTTAAATGTGTTTTGAAAATACCAAAGCACTCATTTTGACAACCTGTTACTAAAATAAACTTGCCAGTTTCTCATTTTGTCCCATCCTGCAGTCTATCATTTCAATTTGTAATAATGTTGCACAGAATTGTCCGATTTTCAATCTGTTTTTTTTGTATTTGATAGCCACTTTATTGCACATTAATAACATCTCAATAACTTAAAATTGACCGCAGGTGCACTCCGTCTCATTATGTGGTGGAGCGTCACATATGTACATGATACAATTCCAATCAAGTAGTCTCAGTAAGATTTCACTTCCTTTCATACCATTTTTTTTTTTATAAATTAGTGCACTTTCTTTCTTGAGTTCAAATGGCCTGGGAATTTACAATTTAAGTGGATAAAATAAAATTGCACAGATGTAAGGCACTGAATAAATTGGATATAATACAAAATTCTAAAAACAGTTCATATACATGTACAAAGACCCTGAGATAAAAGATACATTTATTTTATGTACAGCAAACATCATATATAATAATCATTATAATAACAAGTTACAAATGTATCATGTCTATGTCTCTAAACATTCATGAGCATAGCACTGCTGATACTGAGTGATAGGATTATGTACACATGAAAAGATTTAAGATTCACTCAACAGAATCGTAACTTAATAGAATATATCCCAAGAAAACATATAATGATAACAAATAATGAAACAAAAACCATTTACAATACATCATTTTCTAAAAATAAGGACGGCTGAAGTAGCCCACAGGAGTAATAATTAATACATCCTTTTCTAAAATGTAGCCGCCGCTGTAGTCTAGTGGTTAGGGCGTTGGACTCGTAATCTAAAGGTTGCGGGTTCGATCCCAGCTTTCGGCTATGGCGTTGTGCCCTTGGAAAAGGCACTTTACAGCTATTTTCTCACCCCACCCAGGTGTGAAAGGGTACCAACCTTGTGTTGGGGTTAACCCTGCGATAGACTGGCGTCCTATCCAGGGGGAGTCTATGACTCTCAGTCGCTTAACGCCACAGAAACCGGGATAAGCACCGGCCTGATGAGCCTAAGGCTCGGGAGAGACTTTAACTTTTTTTTCTAAAATGTAATTTTTAATAAAGATCTTACATATATAAAGAACATGATACACAGACATGAGAAAACATGTTATACACACACACACACACACACACACAACACACACACTCTCTCTCTCTCTCTCTGTGTCTCTCTCTCTCTCTAGTCTCTCTCTCTCTCTCTCTCTCTCTTGTACACATACACACGCACACAATGCGCAAATCCACATTCTTTCCTTACTTTTGACCTGTCCAATAACCGTCTTGAGATACTTCATGAGCTCATCATTGGTTGTGACCAATAGCGTCAGTCCATACTGCCGTTCATGAGTGAAAGTCTCTGGGGGTAGATACCCCTTTGATACAAGATACTGTTGATACCATAATCTGTAAAGAAAATGATACAAAAATGTTGCCATAATAACTTAGGTGTACATGCACATTATGCGCATTTATAAACACACACACGCTGAAATAGGCAATAAAAAGCTTTAAAGAACACAGATATTAATTTTTAAAATAATAAATACTACAATAGTACAAACTATACAGCCTTTTGGCTTATATATTTCTGATTGTTCTAGTAAAGTAGTATGGAGCACTTATGTCATTGATCCAGCTGGCAAATCTGTTTGAAAATGTTTAGGTTTACCACTGACTACAGTTTGTGATTTTTTTTTTTACAACACTCTATTATTATACTTCATAGTATTAATATATTATCCAGGGTTACTTAGGTATTCTCTATTTAAATTAAATGTTTCTTCAAATAAACTAGCTTTTATAGTTTTTAACACATTATTATCATATTCCAAAACTGGTCTGACAATAAATTTATAAATTTTTATACAAAATATACATTACAGATAATATTATTTATAATTTCATCACTTTTAATTTTAAACCTATGTCATTATGTGTTACCATTCCTGCAATACTAATACTGACTGGGTCTTTAAGATCACTGTTGCCAGAGTTTTAACTTTCATCTAGTTTGAGTCTAAATTTTAATCATTTACGTCTAATACTTGGTTTCAATGAACAACTTACAAAAGAAATATACTTCATAAATGATATCAAAGCCTTTTTGATGATCAAGGCAAATTATATATCTAGATCTACAGCTGTGCAGGGTTATTATGATTAAGCAGTATAGTTTATCATCACCGTCCTTTCATGCAATGCACTTTATTCTTTCAGTTTCAAGCTGTGTTTTGTAAAGCCACATGCGACACTGATACCTTGACAATAACGTACACTATCAGTATCTATAGTATTTTCAATAACTAAGTCCTCTCTCTCTCTTCTCTCTCAGCCTAGTGGTCAGAACATTGCACTCGCAATTTGATGACCCGGGTTCGATTCCCGTTTGAGGGGATTTTTCCTCTGGAGTTAACATCAATGCTGACTCCACTCCCCCAAAAAGTCCTTTGGATGAGACTATAAACCGAGGCCCTGTGTGCGGATGCACGCAGAACATGTAACGCACACGTTTAATCCTGTTCCGCTTTTCGTAAGAGTAGGCAATCGTGTGCGATGGGAACTGATGACACGATTTACAAAAACTGCATACTCACGGGGACTGGATGTAAAAATGCACATGAATGCTTATTCCATCATCCTTGATATAAAAGAATAAATAAATAATAAATAAATCTCTCCTCTCTCCTCCCACACACACACACAAACACACACACACACACACACACACACACAACACATGAATGCATAGTATACAATGACACACTAGTTCAAGTCATATTGATTGGGCAGTCTGCTTCCCCTGCTGCAAGGATAGTTTCCAAATCAATTCCCTGCATGTCCTTCAGATGAGACTATTAGTATAACCCATAATACTGGGTGCACACACACACACACAACACACACACACACACACACAGTGAGGTGCATCTTGTGCATAGTCACTAAGTCAGTTTTTAAGAACTAGAAAAGTAAGATACTGGCTTAGCGGCTAGATATAGCTTATGGCATGGATATAATATAAACATTTCCAGCATGCAGTCTGTGGTTTGGAAATGGTTAAGTTTCACCTGGTTCGAGGTGTCATTGCCACCGCGGTGCCCTAATGATTCATACGGGAAAACTTGAAAAAAAAAGTCGAAGCAGTAGGCCTAGTCGTAACTTAAAGTTAACTTAAAGTCTTAAAGTCTAGTTACTGCTAGACCGAGACATACCGTAAGTAACTGTCATCATTCTGATAGTAAATGAATGAGTCGAAATCATACTGTTAAAGAATAACAAAACTGATAATTCTTACGAAAGAACTCAGCCACAATCTCTGAAGATCCTTTCAATGTGATGCACTGTTTTACTGTGGAGGCCATTTTGAAACTTCGCGCTGAATATAAACCGCACGGTCAAGGCCGAATTCCTGCTCTGATACCGGTGCACAGCTCCGCTGTCCCCTCTGGCCATAATTGTCTCCCAGATATTTTTGGCATATTCAAACGGACCCATACCCTGTCGGATGTTAAAGCGAGTAGGCTAGGCCTAGTTAGGCTTAAGACCGTTTGGCTTCAATCCTGTAAATCCATAAAGTAATGAGTTCTATTTTTGACGGCAGCGTCAGAGGATTTTTGCGATCTCCCTGGCCAACTTAAGTGCTGGTAGGCCTACCTTAAATCCCTATGTGTATATAGGTGGCAGGATGGTTAAGACGTTCGCCTGCCAACAGTAGGCCTAAACCGTACCCAGCCTCGCCCTTTCTTCCCAGTTTGACGAAAAAATCGAGCAAAGTCATTCGGATGAGACTAGAAACCGAGGCCCCGTGTGCGAACGCACGCAGAACATCTTGCGCACACGTTAAAATCCCGTTCCGCCTTTCGCAAGACCAGGCCATCGTGTGCCGGTAGGAGCAGAAGACAAAATTATAAATAAAAAATAAATAAAAAAAACAGCATGCACACAGGTGTCGTGTTTAGACACCATCCCTGAGGAAAAATCGGGGAGTTGGAGTCCCAGGGCGGCTCGGGGCTGTATATGACAACGTTCTGGTGGCTCCTGCGACGGTACTGGAACCATTCTTATCGGCCATTGCCTTTCCAATGGATCATTCCAGTGGTGTCGAGAGGGGGGGGGGGGGTCTGCTGCATGGGTAACAGCTTGCCCTTCATACTTACTTACCCAGGCTTTGCGCTCTAAAGACTAGAGCGCAACTCCATAGTCTTCCGAGACTGATGGGTGCCTACTACTATATAGCTAAACATAAGCAGAAGATCTAATACGTTAAAGGCCCCGTAAATGATGTCATCAATCGGTGGGTACGGAAACACACACATATAGGCTACTGAGCATGCAACCTTACAGTGAACTGAGCTGCTCTGAAGTCGGAATGTGTTGGTTGTGGCCAGCGGGCAGACCTGCAAAATTACAATCACAGGAGGCCAGGCACAAAGCACTACGCCCAGTGGGCCTAAAGGAACACACACGGAGAGAGAAGAGAGAGAGAGAGAGGGGAGAGAGAGAGAGAGAGAATCTCTCTCCTTTATAATCTAAATAGCCAATAAAAACTGAGATGAAACATCTTCACCCAGACCTTTTCACAATATTTTTTTGGAGAATGAACACAAAGAATATCGTTTGTTCCTCCGTTGCACTTTTGAGAAAAAAGTTGCTTACACCTTCTATAGTCCAATGACTGATTCATTATGTAGTACCACTGATGTGACAAACATGTTCAAAACCTGTTTAGTGGAAAAATATTAAGTGAATAGTTAGATATTAATGATGAATATATGTGACCTAAAACTTGTTCTGTGAACATAAAAAAATATAGTGATCAATTGAATGCACAATCATTGCATTGCACTCAAACTTCCACCCAGCATGAGTATTGACAATTGAAGCATATACCACCCTCCCACAGGTTAAACTGACCTTGATTTGTAGTTTTTTTCAGCCATGCAAATGTCAACTGTGTAGTCACCTATATTTTAAGCTTACAAGGCACCTAGATAATCATTGAAATTAGAAGGTGTACTAGATCTACATTAAAAAGTCTTCCCGCATAAGGCTCATCAAGCCGCTTATCCCGGTTCTTGGCGTTAAGCGATGAGAGTCAAGATCCCCCTGATAGACCCAGCCCATCGCGTAACCCCCAACACAGGTTGTAACCTTACACCTGGGTGAAATAGCGTAAGTGCCTTTTCCCAACGCAAAGGCCATACGAATGTGGATCGAACCCAACCTTTAAGTTACGGACAACCCTAACCACTAGGACAACAGCGGTGACTAGATCTACATAATAGGCTAAAAAAAAACCACAAAAAATACAAAGAACAACCAACCAACAACAACAAAAACAACAACAAAATCCAGCTGCTACAATGTTTAACATATTCCAACCTAAAATAAAATCAGCCCTTTTACATTGATTAGAGTTCTAGTGATTTCTGATCAATTATGGTCATTGAACAAGCACGAATTAATTTCTGCAAAATTATAGTAGGAAGGGTCGCTAAACCCATTATTTCTCTTGGACAATATGGCAGACTTTGTCTGGTTCTTTTGTTCATGTTGTTAAAATACTCGGTTACATTTTTGTCTATCAGGCTTAGCAGATATTCTACAAATAATGCTTGTTAAATGTTTAAAAATAGTCTAATAATGTTTGTTAAATGTATGCTACTTGAGCAACTCGAGTAAGAGTAAGCCTACTTCTGTGTACACACGGCATTATCATCATCATCATCATCATCATCATTATTATTATATTATTATTATTATTATTTAATTATTATTAATTATTATTATTATTATTATTATTATTATTATTATTATTTTTATTTTGTTGATGTTGTTGTTATCATTTTATTTTTTTAATTATTAATATAATCATCATCATTATTTTATAACGAGGATAATGGAATAAGCACTCATATGCTATTTTACATTCAGTCCCCGTGTGTATGCAGTTTTGTCAATGTTGTCATCTGTTCCCACCGGCACACAATGGCCTACTCTTACGAAAAGCGGAACAGGATTTAACGTGTGCGCAAGATGTTCTTCGTGCGTTCGCACACGGTGCATTGGTTTATAGTCTCATCCGAAGGACTTTTGGGGAGAGTGGAGTCAGCACTGATGTTAATTCCAGAGAAAAATCCCTTCGACCGGAATCGAACCCAGGTCATCAAATTGCGAGTGCAACGAACTGACCGCTAGGCTATCTCGTCCCCCATGAGAAAAGCAGCGTGTTGGAAACTGTCTTGCTTCTTGTATGAACTTGTTAATGACAAGGCCTACGGGACACATTATGCCAAGAATGGCATGATTCGATCATTTGTCAGAAATTTACTACTACACGTACCATCCAGAAATAGTAAGATCCAATTATAGTTCAGAGGTGTAATAATTTGCCTCTGAATAGCCGGACACTGACACACCCAAACCAACAAATGAAAGACACATTCTGTATACAACGTGACAAACAATGTATTGCAGGAACCGAGCCATGATATGTTGGTCAGCCCCAAATATTTTACCTTGATAAAAAAGCTTTTTTCCTCTATGTCACTATTGTTTCCCACCTGCAGTTACAGTTATTATGTCATAACACTCCACATAGATGTGCTTTCAAAGTTGCTGCGTGCATTATGAAATTAGTAAAGCTTAGCATAAAATGAGTCCTTCCTCATAATTAAGAATTTTTATATCACCATCATTTAAAATGACACAATAATTGTATGAGATGAAACAGGAGGGGAAAACCTTAGGTTTGAAATAAGTATATCTTCAGGTATATATATATATATATATATATATATATATATATATATATATATATAATATATATATATATATATATATATATATATATATATGAGAGAGAGAGAGAGAGAGAAGAGTGGGGTGTGTGTGTTGCAGTCACAGAGATACTTTATACTGTCTATGGCTTATAGTACACTAATCATTTTATATTGAAACATGTAACAAAATAACTTCTGCATATACACGGGGACTAGATGTTAAAAAAAAGCACATGAGTGCTTATTCCATTATCCTGGAAATAAGAGTAAAAAAATTTAATATGTATGCAGCCTTAGTCACCCACCGCAAATAATAATGGCTCCTCTCTCTCTCTCTCTCTCTCTCTCTCTCTCCTCTCTCTCTCTCTCTCCTCTCTCTCTCTCTCTCTCTCTCTCTCTCTCTCTCCGATGAAAAAGTTGTCTTACTTACTCTGTACCCTTGAAAATAAAGATAAAAATCATTCTCTCTCTCTCTCTCTTAGAGGAGTCATAAGGACACCACTGGTACGTTTGTGTCACTCTTACCACTGGCCAATGGCTGTTCTACATATGTACTCATTCATGTGTGTGTGTGTGTGTGTGTGTGTGTGTGTGTGTGTGTGTGTGTGTGTGTGTGTGTGTGTGTGTGTGTGTGTGTGTGTGTGTTGTGTTCTTCTTTTTTTCTTTTATATTGAGGATAATGGAATAAGCACTCTTGTGTTTTTTTCATCCAGTCCTAGTGTGTATGCAGTTATGTAAATCTTGTCACCTGTTCCCACCGGCACGCAATGGCCTACTCTTATGAAAAGCGGAACAGGATATAACGTGTGCGCAAGATGTTCTGCGTGCGTTTGCACACGGGGTCTCGGTTAAAGTCTCATCCGAAAGACTTGGGGGGGGGGGGGGGGGGGGGGGGGGGGGGGGGGGGGGGGCGGGCGCGGTGCGTGCGGCGTGCGTGTGTGGGTGTGTGGTGTGTGTGTGGTGTGTGTGTGTGTGTGTGTGGTGGTGTGTGTGTGTGTGTTGTGTGTGTGTGTGTGTGTGTGTGTGTGTGTGGTGTGTGTGTGTGTTGTTGTTGTTGTTGTTGTTGCTGCTGCTCTTTGTTTTGTTTTGTTTTACGGTATCTCATCACACAAGAAACTTTGTTTTACGGTATCTCATCACACAGAAACTTTGCATAAGCGCTCATCTGTCAGACTCTCAAGGGTCTGGGCTCAGAACAAATGACAGCTGCAGGAAAAATTAGAAGAAAAAAAAAAGTCGCCCGAAAGAGACAGACTGAGGTGACTTGAACCTGCACACACCAATGCTTCAGAGTTCGACGTTTTAACCACTTCGTTATTTTGCCCCACTAGGCGCGAGTCATCAGGCCAACCAAGACACCCGTGTAAACAGACATACTTTCCCCTGTCTGCTCATAGGCTAGTAGCGTACGTTCTTGGCAACCTTCCATGAAACAAGTAATTTTTCTCCAACCCCATAAGTACCAAAAATAAATATGAATTACTGGATGGGAAACACCGAAATGACTTGTGAAGGATGCTCGCGTGGGGTTATAATTGCTTTTAGGTTAAAAAAAAAAAAAAAGACAAGCAAGTAAGACCCTATGGTAACTGTGTGTGTGTGCTGAACAACAGTCTGCTGCTGAGTGTCTAATTACATAGGCTAGTGATTTTTTTAAAAATATTTTTTTAGCGTGACTAGCTGTAGCCCAGACCAGGAATGCGAAACTAATTACTCAGACAGTCAAAACCGCTCGGCGTAGAGTACGGAGGCTTCCGCGGTGATTCCCGTACGCTTCCGCTTGTGGTTGTTAGCTCCTGTCAAGAACTACTATGTTGGCTTGTATTTATTTGCTATCGATTTTCAAACGGATTTAGTTCTCCAGTGCTAGCGTCATGAAACTGTCTTCTGTG
The DNA here is from genome assembly GCA_030674155.1 of Stramonita haemastoma. Taxonomy (NCBI): domain Eukaryota; kingdom Metazoa; phylum Mollusca; class Gastropoda; order Neogastropoda; family Muricidae; genus Stramonita; species Stramonita haemastoma. The sequence continues at coordinate 74,512,992 of CM060318.1, forward strand.
TTTTTCTGCTCCGCGTTCATCGTCAGTGTTTCAGGTGAGTGTTTTGTCTCTGGAAGTCATCACTCGACAAATCGAGTCAGTGTCTCATTTTGTCGTCTGCTGACAATCCAATCCTACGACTCGCGTACAAGTCATACAATTACTGCGTAAATTCTTGAGTTTGTTCATTATACAGCTTCATGTTGGCGTGTTCTGTTTGCCCTTTTCAATTGCCTTGTTACAAGTTATACAAAATAACTTCAATTTTGAAATTACAGTACAGATGTGGTCAAATCTCTCATGTTACTAAAGTCTAAGGATTGAGGAGAATGTCGAGAAGGGAGACAAATGACAATTCACTCGTTCAGAGAATCAGACCCTCCAACATTTCATTGCACTGCCACCCACAGCATTTCTAATTTTTCCTTGATTTGAATTTTGTGTATTATTAATGAAATTTGAAATAAAAGACTGTATTTTAATAGTAGTGCAAAACACTGAATCAGGACTGGTATATAGTGGCTCATGGAGATCTGAACACATCTGCAATCCAGATTAGGCCTACTTCAGATCACATGTTTGATGTTGCACCCAGTCCATAGCAGTCAAGTGTCCAGTGTTCTCTAACTAATGAGAGCTCTAGATCTGTATTTCTGTATAACTTAGCTTCACATAATTACAAGAAGAAACAAAACATTTTAAAAGATTTTTATCATTAGTTTTAATTATATAAAATTAAAATGTGCTCTCATATGCTTGCAAAGTACTCATGTGCACTCTGTGTGTATAATTTGTCAGTCAAAATCAGAGTCAAATTTTATTTCCAGATGGTCCATTGAGTAAGCAATAAATTTTTTTTCCCTCAAGCATCTAAGTATCTTAGTATCAACCCCCCCCCCCCCTAAACAAGAAATAGACTAGTACAGTAGTAAACTAAAATCAACCAAACAAGCAAAATACAACCAAGAAAACCCCAATCAAAACATTAGCTACAACATTAGTACAACCATACCAACAAAATAAACTCTAAAGGAACTATAGAGAATATAATATTTAGCAATAGTAAGAGTGACGATAACAATAATAACAACAAGTAATAAAATTATAATAATAATAATACACTGTAAGACTTGTGTGTGTGTGTGTGTGTGTGTGTGTGTGTGTGTGTGTTGTTGTGTGTGTGTGTGTGTGTGTGTGTGTGTGTGCCTCTTTCAGTCTTTGTGTGTGTGTGTGTGCATGCGTGCGTGCGCGCACGCAGTGTGAGAGAGAGACTCACTCACTCACACACAGTCACACACACAACACACACACACACACACACACACACACACAAAAGAAGAGAGAGAGAGAGAGAGAGAGAGAGAGAGAGAGAGAGAGAGAGAGAGATCTTAAAAAAAAATTATTCTTTTATTTCAAGGATAATGATTAATGGAATAAGCACTTATGTACCTTTTTTTTTACATCCAGTCCCCATGTGCATGCAGTTTTGTAAATTTTGAGAGAGAGAGAGAGAGAGAGAGAGAAGGAGAGAGATAGAGAGAGAGAGTGTGTGTGTGGTGGCTGTTGGTGTGTGTGTGTGGTGTGTGTGTGTGTGTTCAACACTTCTAAAACTAGTAAAACTAAAAGGCTCTAGTCTATCTCATCTACTTTTGTGTACATCCGATGAGCCGTGTGTATTCATTTATGCTTAAAATTTACAAGTTTATTGGAATGGATGCAGTTCATAGTGCACATATTTATATTACAATATATTATTATTTATGTTTCCATATGATTACATGATATATGCAGCTGTTGACAGTGTTGTGGTAGACAGGACAGTAAAGTCTATAATATATACTGTAGATTGTGTGTGTGTTGTGTGTGTGTGTGTGTGTGTGTGTGTGTGGTGTGAGAGAGAGAAATACTATCCATGATACATGTTCAAATTCATTTAAATAACATCTTTTCACATGGGATAGTATGTTTTTGACCACAAGCTAAAATTGGGATGCTAACACTGACGCCATTGTCAAAAAGGGGCAACAACGTGTGTATTTTTGAGGAAGCTTAACTCATTTTTTGTCGACAAAAAGATTCTTTCTTTGTTCTACAAATAGAGAGCGTTTTAAGTTTTGCTTTCATTTGCTGGTACAATAACCTTAGCATTAAGAACAAGAATGGTCTTCAGAGAATTGTGAGAATCTGCTCTAAAATTATCGGAGAAGAACAAAGAGACCTCAGGTCGTTTTGTAATCAGCAGCTTGTATGTAAAGCAAGAGCCATTTTGGCCGATTCCTCCCACGCTCTGTTTTCAGAATTTCAATTGTTGCCTTCAGGACGTCGTTTTCAATGCCACAACAGCAAAACAAACAGAAAAAGGAATTCCTTTGTGCCAGTAGCTATCCGAGTTCTAAACTCATAATAACACTGACTGAGGTTGTTTGTTTTTGTTTTTGTTTGTTTGTTTGTTTGTTTGCTCTTGTGTGTGTGTGTGTGTGTCTGTGTGTCTGTGTGTCTGTAAGCTTCTCTGAATGTTTGAACAAAAAAGAAATGTAGCTCCTTCGTGTGTTTGATTATGATTTGTATCAATATGCCTGTCAGTATTGTAATTGCCCTTCAGGGATGATTAAAGTGTTTTTGACTTGACTTGACTTGACTTGATAAAAAACACAGAGGGAGGGTGGGTCTATGAGTCAGTAAGTGTTGGGGGGGGGGGGGGGGGGGGGTTAAGTCGGTAAAGTCATATGGGAGAAGGAATCCCAAGAGTATTAATTAATTTAATGCTGAATAATAAAATAACTTTGAGGTTTAAGATCTATCAACCTTCTGAACTACAGAGAACAAGCCAAAAAAAAGTTTCAAACTTTCTTGGCCTTATGGCTTAGACCATAGTGTGTGTATATAATAATTTTTATATATATATATATATATATATATATATATATATATATATATATATATATATATATATATATATATATATATAAAATATATATATATAATATATATATATATAATATATATAATATATCATTATCTCTGTGTGTGATTCACTGATTGAGTGAGTGGTTGATAATTTAAACACATAACAAAGGAATAGAATGCAACGATTGGTATTTTATGTCTTGTGGAAAATTCTCTATACTTTTTAAGTGTTTTGAAAAAAGGACCTATTCATAAATTTTGCTAATGTTGTGTTAGAAATGCTTGCTATAATGAATTATAATGTTAGTGATGTTGCAACTGTGCCTTGTGCTTTAATGAAAACAGAAAAACTTTGTTAAAAAAAAGAAAAAAACTGTAAAAAGTGACAGGTTGAGGAGATACATAAAAAAAAGTTATAAATTCAACCTCCTATGTAACTTATTGTCAATCCTGAATCAGAAATTCATTACCAAAGATATATATATTATATTAAAATATTATATATTATATTATATATATATATATATATATATATATATTGTAATTAACTAATACTGTATTCATATATACTGGTCAAAACCCTTTTAAACAGATGTATCGCTATGTCTCTTAATTTTTTGTTCACATGATAAACATTTAAATTTGTTTTTTTATTAGGATCACAAACTAGTATCCTTCATCATAACATATTATCAGCAGTCTTGATCTTAAGATTATTTTTATTATAGAAATGCTACCTTGTGAAGTGTACTTTATACAGTAATGAGTAAGTTTTTGTTGTTGTTGTTATTTTAAGCATACAAGATATATCTGTACTGCAGATTACTAATGACCAAAGCCTTTTTTTTTTTCTTCAGCTCTCCCAGCCATGTTTGATGAGTTGTCCTGTATGCTACTTTCTATTTTCTCAAAAATTAAAGATTAACAGTCAGCCCAGATCTTATGACTGGGACATATGACTGAAACTATTCCAAGTTTCCTCGTGTTTCATCAGTCACTAACAGTGACATTACAAAACATACTGCTCTAGCTGTAAACCAGTCAGAAGGTTTTTGTTGCCATTTTTATGAATTATTCAAAAAGGGCTAGAAAAGTAGATGTATTGTACTTTTAGTAGTTAATACTAATACTGTAATAGTACATTAACATCACATGATCTTTTGCAGTTTTACACTGTACAGTCTCTCAGTGATTTCCAGCCTCTTTTATTCATGAGTAAGACAGAGTGCATTTTTTGGGTGACCTCGAGAGGGTTTATAAAATTTATCCTGGAGAATGTCAGTCAACAACAGCTACAATACAGATCAGTCAGGTTTAAAGTTAGCAAAATTGAAAACAGAATGTGTAAACTTGTGTAACTTGAGTAAGACTAAGAGTAGAAAGGGGAGGGGGAGGGTTTTACCTGTGTATTCTTAAGAAAAAGAAAAGATGGTGATGATGATGATGACAATGATGATGACAATGATGATGGTTAGAATCTAAAGAGCAAAAGTATGATATCTGACAAGAACTGTAGTGTAGTCCTAGAACTTTTTTTTTTTTGGTAGCCCTAGAACTACCTTATTTGAAAATATTCACTCTGTATCAGTGTATGCACAGAAGCATAATTGTGAGAGCACTAGTACACACACTCATTCACACACAGACATACACACATGCTCATGCACGCAGACATGTATATACATGTATAAATTAATTCACAGACTTAAAGCACACACACATGCACACATGCATGCACACACACAGCACGCACGCACACACACACGCACGCCACACACACACACACACACACACACACACACACACACACACACACCAACACACACACACACACACATTGTGCATGCACACACACACATTTGACTTGGAAACGAAAAAGCTGTAACGAAAATGTTTGTGCTCTAAGTTATAAAAGCACCCACAGAAACAACAGACAGGAGAAAGTCCCTGACAATTGTTATTCCAGTTGCTTGCTTAGAACTATAATGTGGTCTCCACTTACCATTATCTGTTATTCTGAGCATGATTCAGTACTGCAATGACTCAGTATGCTAATGGTAATTTACATCTGAATTGGCTGACACTCAGTGACAGATCATACATGATTGGTCTTTTAGTCAGTGTGTGTGTGTGTGTGTGTGTGTGTGTGTGTGTGTGTGTGTGTGTGTGTGTGTGTGTGTGAATATTGATTGTGTGTCACTATGTGTGTGTGCATGCGTGCGTGCGTGTGTGAGTGTACGTATCCATGTATACGTATATTGTGTCTTTTGTCTGATTCAGAGTGTGACGAAGTTTGTCAAAACAATACAAAGTCAGCTTTTTATTGTAATTTAAATAAAAGCAAATTGTAATTTTTTTCCATACCTTTGGGCAAAATGAACATGTGTATACTGCATGCAAGAGTGGTGAAAGATAAAAAAAATTATATGGTGGTTCATGATAGTAAATTTGGATGTCAAACAGGAATCTGGAATATGTACTTATTCAGGCAGGCCTATTAAACATTTTATTATTAAGCTCTACTAATATTAGCTTAAAAATTTTTTTTTTATTGTTCTCGGAGCCCACATTCTCAGTAGCAGTTAGAGGTATGGCAGGTTAACCTTTGGTTAAAAAAGTGGTCTTTGATAGTATCAGTCAGTGTTGTGGAGTCGTTTGATTTGTTGTTATTGTTGCATTTTTTAAAATTTTGTATTTCACTTTTTAACCAAATTTCAAGATAGAGGAATATTTATGATTAATCATTATTCAAAAGGATAAATTAGTGATACATTTTTCAAATTATCAGCATCGCTCATTAGTCATTACACAGTATTTCAAGTTATTTTGGAACATGCACTGTTACATTTTTTTAACTATTAACTTTGCCTAAGTATTACACAGTAAAGAAGATCAGGCATGGTACTTTTCAGTGTGTGTGTGTGTGTGTGTGTGTGTGTGTGTGTGTGCACGTCCATGCGTGTGTGTGTGTGTGTGTGTATGTGCGTGTGTGCATGCATGCATGTGTGTGTGTGCGTGTGTGTGGATGCATGTGTGCATGCATGTATGTGTGTGTAAACATGTTTTATGTAATACATGTAAACCTATATGTCTGTATCATTATTTGTAAAGCATCTATATATTTGATTTTCTGTATGGGGGGTAGTAAGTAATATCAGCTGCCCCAGTGCTGGCAGTCTTTATACATAGAACTAGAAGTCACTATATGGCATGATATTAGATGCTAGGTATATTGATGTTGTAATACCACCAACCATTACTGGCTGCTAATCCATGAAAGATGAATGGTTTTCAACTTATGGACAAGATCCAAGTACGCTAGTACATGAACCTTAGTATACCTAGAACTGGAACTTTATTCACATGGTAGTTTAGTTGGCTAATGTTGCTTTAAAAACATGGAATTGTGTACACCGCACAGGTTTATTAACATACATGTTTGGGCACACATGCAGACCTGTGTGTAGTGTGTGTGTGTGTGTGTGTGTGTGTGTGTGTGTGTGTGTGTGTGTGTGTGTGTGTGTGTAACTTATAGTATGTCTGCATGCTTTTGCAAATTGTGTGATATACATACATGTGCAAATGACTGGTATGTTTTGTGTTTTGACTTCTTCATGCTTTGTCAGTTTGTTGTCTGTTTTGCTTGTTCATCTGTCACTTGGTCATATGGCAAATACAGCATTTTCAAGCCAAGCTGTGCATTATGCTGCTAGTAAGATCAATGTTTGTTAGGACACATCACTTGGCTGGATAAACATACCTGTAACACCTGGCCTGATAGTTAACCATCATTACAGCATCCTGCCTTTGTTGTATCAGAGCGTATGACTCGTTCTATGATATAACGTGAGTGAATCGCCAACAGAAATTAAGAAGGTGATGCTGGTTGATGGTACAGCCCATACATTGGGTAGCCGTGCTGGGGCCCTATGCAATTAAACCAACCAAGAAATTAATTAATTAATTAATGTGAACTTTGGAAAGTGTAATAAATTATAAATTTATTTTCAATAGAGTGTATGTAGATTTATATATATTATATATGTTTTTTTTTATAAATTTTACTTACACTGAAAACTTACAAGTGCAGAATGAAGTATGCAAAAGCTGCTTTGATTAACTCTAGATTACTCAAATGATATGCCGCCGCTGTAGTCAAGTGGTTAGGGCGTTGGACTCATAATCTAAAGGTTGCGGGTTCGATCCCAGCTTTCGGCTATGGCGTTGTGCCCTTGGAAAAGGCACTTTATGCAATTTCTCAACCCACCCAGGTGTAAAAGGGTACCAACCTTGTGTGGGGTTAACCCTGCGATAGACTGGTCCTATCCAGGGGGAGTCTATGACTTCATCGCTTAACGCCACAGAAACCGGATAAGCACCGGCCGATGAGCTTAGCTCGGACAGACTTTAACTAACTCTAATGATATATATATATATATATATATATATATATATTTATATATATAATATATATTTTATCATTTGAGTAATCTAGAGTTAATCAAAGCAGCTTTTGCATATTTCATTCTGCACTTGTAAGTTTTCAGTGTAAGTAAAATTAAAAAACAAAACAAAACAATCAATGTCAGTTCATTAAACTCTGTGATGATTTTATTCTGTACTATAGTATAAAACACAATTTCATTGGTATCAACTTTATGAATTACAAAAAATTGAGTGTGTGTCATATTGACACAAATTGCGTACTTCAGTTGATACAAGAATTACCTGAATGAGGAATGACAATTTTAGTTTTAAAAGGAATATATAATAAGTTTTAAGATAGTGACAGTGATGTGTGGCAATATTTATGTCTTTCAACTGTTTCAGCGGATCTTCACAAACAAGTACGGTACTTTGAAACTCTACAGTCAGCAGACCTCAATGTTGTGAGCAGAAGGAAGCGGAGTGTGGATGGTAGAGAGTCAGACACAAAGCAGATCAGCTTTAAAGCATTAGGAAGGTATGTCTTGTACAAGATATAGTTTATTGTGTAACCATATATATTATATACAGTATTGCTTTCTGTTATAATTAGTATTTGTTCAGAATTGAGCTTTGACTTGTCCTTACAGCACACACATTTGTTAAAGTTGCATTATTAATACATTTGTAAAATGTAATCAGTTTTTGAAGATACTTTAGTTACTATTGTGTGTTCTGTACCTACTATGTGTGTTTCTGTACCTCATCTTGGCAAGGCCATTTTACC
>CM060318.1:74526089-74688589 GCA_030674155.1 Stramonita haemastoma
GACCTCTGTTACCAACACGATGTGTCCTTTGTCACTGTGCGTTTAATTCTAAAAAGTAAGACGCCCCTATCACCAGTGTAATGAGGTCTAAAGGTGTGAAGAGTCCAATAAGCTGTTAGCTCGTTGCTGCTCCCAGTGGAATTGTGTACAGTGTGCTACTTTTCTGAATAAACATCTGTTTAAACCCAAAGAGTCCTTAATTTACGATTCATTTAACCTGAAAGCTTTACTAACTTTAGACGGTCAGAATTAGCTTTATCAGTCAAAGTCTTTTTTTTTCTTTTTAAAAAATTCTTTTATTTCAAAGGTAATGGAATAAGCACTTATGTGCTTTTTTACATCCAGTCCCTTGTATATGCTGTTTTGTAAATTTTGTCAAATTTAAACATTCAGCCTTGTTTCCAGATATTCAGAATCTACGATATTATGTATGATGATTATGGTGGATGAATTTAAGTGTGACTAAATGTTTGCTCTGGGGAGAAGATGGACATGGAGGGACAGGAGAAAGATATTGGGTGTGTTGTTTATGTGTGTGTGTGTGTGTGTGTGTGTGTGTGTGTGTGGTGTGTGTGTGTGTGTGTGTGTGTGTTGTGTGTAGTTGTGTGTGTGTGTGTGGTGTGTGTGTGTGTGTGAGTGGTTTGTTTGTGTGTGTTGTGTGTGTGTGTGTGTGGTGTTGTGGAGTGTATGGTTGTGTGTAGTGTGTGTTATTATTATTGTTATTGCCACTGGAAAATTTTGAGTAAAAAAACACCAGCAACAATATTTTGTTATATACATCTATAAACTTAGCCATTTTCGTAATATGCTCATGTGTGATTAGAATGACAGAGTTAATGCACCAGGGTACATACTGTGATGGCCATTGATAAAAGCTGTAGTTAACTGGGCTCAACGTGACGTGATGAGTGCAAAGCTTGTGTTGTGTTTTACAGATGCAGATTCACACACAGTTCACTGCCAACCCCAAGGGGCATTACAATTCTGACACAAGCTGGGACTACAATCAGAAATTATATGTAAGTGTCAGTCTTCATGGTGGACAGAGAATTTAATATATTGTCCTGAATATCATGTTGAAGAAAATATTAATTAAGGTGTATGAAAATGTCAGTCTGAGTGTTTGCGTCATCATCTTAATTCCTAAGGTACGGCACTTGTGATGGCTAGTTTAGTTTGTCCTTCTTTCATAAAGGTAGACTACACAACTGAATAGTTTGAATTGTAAGAAAAAGTAATAGCATAAAAGTTTTAAAAATTATTTTCAACTTTGTCCAAACTTTAGTCAGCAGATTTTTTTGCAATGGATGGATGGGTTGGGCGGGGGGGGGTACTAATGAAGGCATTCAACACAATTTTGGGGGTACCTTCAGTTAAGCATTTTATCTAAAAATACTTGTTTTATTGTCTTGTCACATTTTTTCAAATCTATAACTTTGGTGAATGATGTACGACCATGATAAAATTACGCAAACTTTATTCATGTTAACACTGCAAAAGTTGAAACCCATGTCCTAAGTGTGTACTCAGTCCATAGCCTAGTAATCTCGGTGTGCTGCTGTGAATGAGAACGGTGCTGTTTTGTTCAGGCCTAGTGTGTTAAGTCCATGGCCTAGTAGTGTAGGTGTGATGTTGTGCATGACGACGGTGCTGATGTTGTGCGTGATTGACTGTGCTGTTTTTGTCAGGCTAGTGTGTTTTTAGTCCATGGCCTAGTAGTGTAGGTGTGTGCTGTGCATGACGACAGTGCGGTTTTGTTCAGGCCTAGTGTGTTTAGTGCATAGCCTAGCAGTGTAGGTGTGCTGTTGTGCATGACGACTGTGCGGTTTTGTTCAGGTCTAATGTGTTTAGTCCATGGCCTAGTAGTGTAGGTGTGCTGTTGTGCATGACAACAGTGCGGTTTTGTTCAGGCCTAGTGTGTTTAGTGCATAGCCTAGTAGTGTAGGTGTGCTGTTGTGCATGACGACAGTGCGGTTTTGTTCAGGCCTAGTGTGTTTAGTGCATAGCCTAGTAGTGTAGGTGTGCTGTTGTGCATGACGACTGTGCGGTTTTGTTCAGGCCTTCAGCAGGTCTCGCAACATCAACCGGTTCTGCCTGGCCCACCTGTTCACCAGCTACCCCTTCAAAGACAACGTGCTGGGATTGGCTTTCATCGCCCCGAAAGTGCTGCTGCCGCTGGGGGCATCTGTTCTATATGTAAGCTGGGTTTTGTTTGTGTTTTGGTTTGGGTTTTTTTCTGTTGAGTTATAGTTTTTGATTGTGTGACTTGTGTATCATGATGAAGAGTGTTTAGGTGTTATGATCACAGTAAAGTGGTTGATTATGATTTTTTTTTTTATGTTAGAGCATTCTCTGATTTAAGTATGTTGTCATTAAACATGTGTTCACACTTTTGCTTGTATTCATTTACACATTTCTCACACAAACACACAGAGACTCAGACACACACAGACTACACACACACACACACACACACACACACACACACAAACACCACACACACACACACACACACACACACACACACACACACACACACAAACTTACACTCTCACCACCACACACAAACATACATACACATTGTGCATACATGTACACACGATACACAGATAGGATATACTCATGAATGCATGCACATGTACATGTTCATAGTCATATACAAGTACACACACAGACACACGTTGTCTACAGCTCTCTTTCTCTCTCTCACTTTGTGTTTCCTTTACTGTTGTGCTCTTTCCATCTTGATCTCTTTGTTTCTCTCATACTGGATCAAAATTGATAAACAAAAAAAGAGCAGGCTGTTTGCTAACACTTTGATGAGAATTTGCATCAGTTAAACATGAATTACAGATACCCTATTTTCAGCTCAGCTTCTTCATAGATCAGTATCTTATTGTCTTGTTCTGTTATGTCCAGCCTGTCAAAGGTTCTGTGTATTTTGAACAGCCTCTTTCATAGAGGGGGCCCCGGTGTACCCACGCACTGGATGGAGCTCTGCTAAGAACAGCCGAAAGCAACAAGTGCTGTCCCTCCAGTTTGAGCTGGTCACCACTCACGGTCAGTTCTGCTAGCAGGCTTACATGTTTTGATGATAATAGTAATAATAATAATATTGATAATGATGATGATGATAAATGGAAGTGATAACAGCGCTATGTTTTGGAGGTCTGAGTCTTTTTTTCTCCTTGCTTGTTTTGTTCTTACAGGGTGCTGATTTTTCAGATACAGAGATTCACTGCTTCTTATCATCTGGTGTCTTTTTTTTGGGTGCTGATTTCTTTTGGCTGAATTTCAATGATTTTTCTTCATTTTCTTCCAGTGGAAAATGAATTTTATGTATGACAAATAGGAATCATGAGTCAGTATGTGCATATGATAGGTTTAAACCATATTCACTTCTTATTGATTTTTATTTTATCCTTTGTTAAAATCAATGACATGAATCATTCCTTTATAATTGATTTTTATTTAATCATTTTGTTATACTTAATGACACAGAATTGATTCACTCCTAACTGATTTTTGCTAGCTCCTTTGTTAATCTAATGACATGTGATTCTCTCTGTGTGCATGTCTGGTGCTGTGGACAATACAGAACTGGGTAAGTTAACAAAACAGGGCTTGGTAAAACTGCTGTGTGAATACATAGGGAGTGTGTGAATGTGCACACGTACATGTGCGCATGCAAGTGTGTGAGTGTATTTATGCAAACATTTGCCACATTTGTATATGTAAGTGCAAATCAGAAAAAAGCATCTGAAATACAAGGCTTGCCTCTTTTCATGCCTTAAAATAAATAACTCTTGCTCTCTCTTTTTTTCTCTTTCATATGCACACACACACACACACACACACACACACACACCACCACACACACACACAACACACACACACCACACACACTCCGCTCCGCTCCACTCCACTCCACTCCACCTTACCCCACCCCACCCTACCCCACCCACACATGCACGCACGCACGCACACACGCACGCCACCATCACCACCACTACTTCTACTACCATCACCAACAACAACAATACCAACAAGATGAATCTCACATCATCTTGATCGAAACCTCTCCCTTTATCAGTGACCCCCAAATTCACCGTGGCTTGTGTACAAATGCACTGCCAGGTCATAACTGGGGAGCAGAGCACGACCCAGACACCGACGAATGTGGGCCCAGTAGTCGAGATGACGGCAAATACGTCATGTGGCCGTACGCCGTGCCTGGCTTTGAGGACAACAACAAGGTTGGTGAAACAGTAAATGGTGGTACAGGGATAGAAAGAAAGGGGTGGATGTTGTGTGGTAAAGTGCGTGCAGTGTGTCTGTTGAGGTGAGGGTGTTGGAGTGTGTGTGTTTGTGTGTGTGTGTGTGTGTGTGTGTGTGTGTGTGTGTGTGTGTGTGTGTGTGTGTGTTGGTTGTATGTGCTTGTGTTCATGTAAATTTGTGCAACCTGTGTGTATGCGTAGCTACTATGTATTCATATGTGTACATTTTGATCATGGACTTGAGAGAGGGGGAAAGAGAGAGAGAGAGAGTGTGTGTGTGTGTGTGCTGTGCATGGCATGCTGCATACATGTATGTGTGTGCGTATTTTGTGTGCATTAGTTTTATGCTTATAAATTTCATCTCACTTTTGTCCTCTTCTTCACAAGATTCCAGAGCTATTTTTTCCTGCAAGCCTGTAGTTGTTTTTTTTTCCCTTTTTTTCTTCATAATGCGGTTGTGTAGTTTGCAGTGTTGGTAACAGTGACATACATGGTGATTTTTGGGAAATGGTGATGGATGGATGTTAAATTATCAGAGTGTGTCTTCTGCTGCAGTTCTTCTCTCCCTGTAGCAAGCGGTACATTGCTCCAGTGCTGAGGTCCAAGTCTGCCTTCTGCTTCCGAGGTAAGCACTGGAGCTGGAGAGTTGTCCTTCTTTCATTCGATGTTGTAGTTTTTTTTTCTAAGTCAGTGTAATCATTTTGTTGTTGTTGTGCTTTGTGTTTCTTGATGTTTAGAAACCCTCTTTTTAAGTTTTAGAAACCTTTTTTTTCTTCATTGATGAGTTGATCATTAACAGTGTTTTGTTTTGATGATTTTTTTCTCTCTCATAATTTGATGCACACGTTTGAGCATGGTTGTGCATTGTGCACTGGAAATGAAAGTTGGAATGCTGATAAATAGGGCATCATGTCTGACTTTCACAAATGTAGCGTAAGTGAATGAGCGAATGAGTGGCAGAAGCAGTGTTTGCATGTTGGGAATGTTTGGGCCTGACTGTAAAAGACAAGCTGTACACATTGTGTTAATCGTCTGCAGGTTTTTATACTGTTATGTCAAGAAGTTTGGCTTATGCTGTTTGAAGCTTAGAGCTTAATGATGCTTTCTGCAGTAAAGGTGAAAAAGGTGAAAAAGTCTTGTCTCTAATGACTTTGGAAAAAACCTCAAAGGCTGAAAGCAAAAGTGACATGGGACTGGGACCTTGCAGTGTGTCAAGACTGCTGAATTGTTGCATTCTGGCTTTTGGATTGTGCATTTGGGCTTCCTGTAATGGCTTTTAACCCTGAGCTGTCTGCCTTTGCTCTCTCTATAGATGTCCTGTATTTTCCTGAAGTACTAAACTGTCTTCAAATCTGAACTTATGGGATAAGTAGGCACTTAACCTTAATTTGAAATGCTTTATAAAATGGTACAGAAAACTGCTTTTTCCAAATCTGAACTTATGGGACAAAGAGGTACTAAATTAACCTTATTTTGAGATGCTCTATAAATGGTACAGAAAGCTGTTATGTTTGAAATGTAATTAAAGTGGTCCTGAAGGGAATTAAAGACAGTTACTGTGTCTTGATTATTATGAAGAATTTTGGGGGGATGAGAAATGAGTATGCTGGTGATTTTGGAGTGTGAATAAATGAAACTTGCACTTTAAACAGATGACCAAAAATTGATTGCAGTTTCTTTTAAAGATTTTCCAAATTTATGACCAGCAAAATTACTAAGTGAAATCCTTACATCATGACCAAGTTTCAAGGCTGTCAGTTTTTAGAAATTTTATTTTATTTTCAACTTGATTTAATTCATTTGACTGCTTTCACAATTTTCTTTACATGAATCAGACTAAGCTGATTATAATTACATGAGTTACAATTTTAATCAATTTTTGCACAAGTTTGAGCCAACTGATCATTTTTGTTTATGACACCAAGTGATAATTACCATTTGAACATAATTTGGAATCAAGACTTAGGGTTGTGACAGTGGTACAGGTTGTATGAAATATGCTTCTTTGAACATAATTGAATTTAATTTCCCAAGTGTGTTCTTCTCAGCAAATCTCTTTCCACAGTATTGGCATTAAGCAGTTGGTTTTGGATTGGTCTGTTCATCTTTTAACATCTTTAACATGGGAGATTTTTCTTTCTGCTGAAACCATTTACTTAACCAGTTTTTTAACCCCAAACCAAAGAAAAATGAATGTAACAAGAAGTAAAACACACTCATAAAAAAGAAGAATGAAAAATGTTGACTCAAGTGAAAGCTTTATTCACTGGAAGTGTAACAGAACATCTGTTTTATTTTTGTACCTTGCCTCTTTTTTGTATGATGTTTTTTCTTTAAGAATGGCAATAATCAATTTAATCAAAATGATAAACTTAGACATTTTTTTTTTAATATCTCACCTGTCATATGAAATATATGAATGTAAATGCCCCAAATCCTGTCTTATCCCTTGGAATTGTATACATGTATGTGGTATGTTGTGTATTTCACAGCTCATTTCAGTCAGTAGAATAGAAGAAGAGTGTATTTGCTAAAACTTTATCATGAGAAAGGAGCGGTGTATCTAATCAAACATTTGGTCTTATCATTACTCATCCACCATCTGCAGAAATATTGCTGGTTTGAAAACCTTGCCAGTGTGTCTGTCTATAGATTAGTTCAGCACATTCCAGTAGATTTGTCCAGCACATTCAATAAAGCATCCAAACCAAATTGGAAATATATGTATAAAAGATTTTCATGGTATAATTATTTTTGGTCCTTGACTTCCTCTCAGAACAAAAAAAACTATTGAAATATATGTAAAAAACACACACAAACCCATTTTGAATATAAGTACATAGGTAGTGAAATGATGACATAACAGCTTTATAGTTAAGCGAAGATTAAAGTAATAAAGCCTAACTGGAAGTATCAGAAGCAATATTTTTTTGTTTTTGTTGTTTTTTTCCCCCCACCTTCCTCAGAAAAAAAAGAACTGTCACTGATATGCCATAAAGAGAAGTGCTCATTGCTTTGTAGTGTTTGCGATATGTTTAAATGATGACACGCAGCAACACAGTTTACCTGTCTGTTATAACTTATTTTTAACCCCTTTGTTGCCATGCCCATTTTATGCTCACTTACAGTTATTTGCCAACAGGATTTTGTGGCGCATTTAAAAACTCAGAAGCATAATGACAAAAGCTTTCTTGAGGCACTAAAGAGATTAATCCCCCCCCCCCTCCCAAAAAAAAAAGAAGTTCTGTTACATGGCACAATATTATAGAATATGAAGGTGTGTGTGTACACAAGCACACATGAATGCATACATGTATGCACACATACATGCCACACATGTAATCATGCATGCACACACCTAACCTTACAACTCTAGTCGCAGACTTTATATCATTTATTTGCAAACATATCTGAACAATTTGTAGATATATATCACTTCTTTGTGTCTTAAACCCCTGCTGGTTTTCTGCACACATTGTCACTCCCTATTCTAAAGATACCCATAAATCAAACATAGTTGGCTTTGATAGTAATTGAAGCTTACATAGATATTTTCAAGCATGAAAAGTAAAAAGATTTTCTATAGTTGGCTTTGATGGTAGTTGAAACTTGCATAGCTATGTTCAAGGAAGGAAAGTAAAGAGATCTGTAGTTGGCTTTAATGATAGTTAAACCTTACATAGAAATGTTCAAGCAAGAAAAGTAAAGAGATCTCTTGTTGGCTTTGCTAGTAGTTTAGATTTACATAGATCTATGTTTTCAAGCAAGGAAAGTAAAGAGATCAGTAGTTGGCTTTGATGGTAGTTTAAGCTAACATAGATCTATATGTTGAAGCAAGGAAAGTAAAAAGAGATCTGTAGTTGGCTTTGATGATAGTTGAAGCTTACATAGAAATGTTCAAGCAATAAAAGTAAAAAGACATCTGTAGTTGGCTTTGATGATAGTTGAAGCTTACATAGAAATGTTCAAGGAAGGAAAGTAAAGAGATCTCTTGTTGGCTTTGCTGGTAGTTAAAATGAACATAGATCTATGTTTTCAAGCAAGGAAAGTAAAGAGATCAGTAGTTGGCTTTGATGGTAGTTTAAGCTTACATAGATCAACATTTTCAAGCAAGGAAAGTAAAACGAGATCTGTAGCTGCACCTTGTATTTCTACCTCAGTTGTAGAGGTCTTCTTGTGCTCGTCCTATGGAAAGTAGGACATCTTCTGCATACATTAATTTAAAACCTGTTCCGCTTTTTGGAAGAATAGGCCATTGTGTGCCAGTGGAAATGGATGACAAAGGTTACAAAACTGCATACATGCGGGGACGGAATGTAAAAAAGCACTTGAGTGTTTATTCCATCATCTTCAAAATAAAAGAATAAATAAATAAATAAATAAATAAGTAAAAGTTGGCTGCTGGCTTTGATCACTATTGGCTGCTACCTTGCACATTCACTTTTCTCTTTTCTTTTCTTTTTGCATTGTAGGTCTTAGCAAAAAAAAAAAAAAAAAAATCCTAACTTAATTTCCAGACTGTGAGTTGCCCTTATTTTGTCAAGCACGGAAAATGAGTTACTACGTGCAGAATACATCCTAAACACTGCTAATCTTTCAAACAGATTTTTGTAGTTTTAAAAAAAAAGTATATATAGATTTTTGTAGTTACGCTAACATGTCATTTACACAATGGACCCCTGATGTCATCTGAAAAGGAAAGGTTGCTAGCATTTCATTAGTTATCTCTCTCTGCTTTTTAAATGTGGATTGTTTGAAAACTGGTTTTGTGCCAGTGTTAGTAAAAACACTGTAGCTTAGAATAGCTTATATGAAATTAACTGCTGCTGATAATGCAAAATCCTTGACTGCAAACAAAAACAAAATCCACAATTTTATTTTTGTATATAATGGTAGTTTAAAACTGAGTTGATATCAGTTCAATATTTTTTTAATTAAGATTAGTTATGGTCCATATTGTTCTGTCCTCATATATGATTTTTATAGTCAGTTTTGAAATGTCTTGCATTGACAATGATTTTGCTTGTGAATTCTGCACTTAACACGGTACGTTTGTCAGGTTTGCTTGCAGAACTGTTAACAAGATCTTCTGTATGTAAATGAATGTAACAAGTCTCAAATCATGGTTTAACTAACTTCTGTCTGTATGTGTTCTCGGACAAAGAAAGTATCTTGAAAAACTGTCAACAAATATCACAAAATAAAAAAAAATGTTTTGCCCTTGTACTTAATACAAAACAGTCTCTACCACAAAGACTTACATGTCTGCCTTTACACTGTCATGGTTGGTCTACAGCAGTTTTTGGATTGTAACCTCCCTGATCTTTTAAATTGGAATAACTACTACCAACACAAAATAATGCTGCTTATTTTGTTCTGTGCAAGAGTTTATAAAAAAACAAAAAAACAAAGCCTCTCCTCAACTTAGGTCACTTCACCAAGGATGTGTCACAGCTCATATACAGCTCTCTTCCTAAACATCTGCCTGTTATTACTAGTATGAAGCTTGACACTGCTCCATCTTTCCAGTCTGATGTGATACAGTTCTGTGAATCATTCAGAGCAGCTTTTTGTTCAGGCTCTCATGCTGAACATGGTTGTCCCATGCATTTAAACCTGTATGGAAGGTGCCCCATTCCTACATGATTTCAAATATCTGGAATTCTTTTCCTTGATTTCTGCTGTCTTCACAAACCTCTGCTGTTTTCCTGCACTTCTGCTGTCTTCCTGCACTTCTGCTGTCTTCCTACACTTGTGCTGTCTTCCTACACTTGTGCTGTCTTCCTACACTTCTGCTGTCTTCCTACACCTCTGTTGTATTCCCAAACCACTGCTATCTTCACAAACTTACGCTGTCTTCACAAACCTCTGCTCCCTTCCGAAACAGCTGCATAATGTTTCCCCTTTATCCTCCTTTAAGTACCAGGCCAAAAGTTTCAAGTTTATGAAATGATGAATAAACTGGAAAAATAAGGCACACTTAGGAGATTATTGTGAGGTGTGTGTGTGTGTGTGTGGAGAAAGTCAGTCAAAGTCAAAATTTTATTTCCAAATATTTATTTGTGTGTGTGTGTGTGTGTGAGCGCGTATATGCATGGGTGTGCATGTCTGCATGTGTTATATGTGTGACTGGGTACAGTGGATAGTAGGAAAATTGTAAGGTTGTGTGGAAGTAAGAGAATAGACCCTAGATATATGTCTGTCCTGAGATGGCATAAAAAAATTTCAGTATATTTTCAAATGTTGTTTTAAACTGGTTGACCATTTAAAACTTCAAAGGATCACACTTGGTATAGCAGGAATGGTGTTCAGGTTTTCCCTGACTCTGTATGTTCTGTTCTCACCTCATTTATTTTTTTCTATGGTTTGTTTAAGCCACAGGTATGTACTGTTTATTTTTCTTCTTTACTGTAGGTTTTATGAGTGCATTGTGATGCATGTAGTGCCATTTAACTTGCAGGAATAGGCACAGCATAAAAATATAGTTGTCATTATTAAGACAGTGCTGCTTCTGCCTATTAGTTTTATGAACTGTTTACAAGGTGCTCATATGTATATTTGATTATTTTAGAAACAGATTTTATAGCAAAAACAAAGTTCACCACAGTAGATTTGCAGATGTTCACATAGAGTATGGATAATAGAAGAAAATATTGCTTCATATGCACCTCTTCCTCGCTCTTTGTTTCTGTTTGTTTCCCTTTTTCTGGGGGTCATATTTATGTGTGGGAAAAGGGGTATAGGAAAAGATTGAACCCCCACCTGTTAGTCCTATCCCGGGTGATTGTTACTAAAGCCGTTTGAGATGGGTTTTGTCATTTAACGATCACAGGCCCTGCACCTACCTCATTGTTAACCACCTGATGTGCATGTGTTTGATGGCGTTGCCCGTGTTTCTCTTTTTTTTTTCTTTCCAGAGTTTGTTGTCAAAGTAGATCCTGACAACCAGACTGATTCTGGGTGTAAGTTGTAAAAAGGCATGCTAATCCCACATCACTAGAATGCTGTCTTAGCCATATGTGTATACCCTGTCTGCCAAAATCTCTTCTCGTCACGTTTGCCACCCAACTGTCTTACACCCATCTCACACATCAATTGTTCTAAAGAAAGGGCAAGGCAGCTGATGTGTATGTTGTGGAAGTAGTTTGAACATAAGTAAAGGGCAAAAAAGTCTAAATCTTTGTGTTTCGTGCATTCTGTTCTGGTATTTTATTTTTCCTGTTCAATGCAGAATTTTGATCCATTTTTTTCTTCTAGAACCAAATATACAACTAAAGAAATGAGGTTAACGTTCACATGTGTAAATAAAAAAAAAAGTGTACTTTGAAACAAAAATATATATCATGCATTTTATGTTTAGAGGTTTGCAAAAAGTGTGGTACAACTTTCAACAGGGCCAAGTCCTATTCATTATAGTATAGATTTATATAGATGTGCTTGTGTGCATAACCTTTTTTTCCCAGTTGTTTTTTTCCCCTCACTTTCTGCTGTAGTATGGTTTTCAGGTTAGGGGTAAGTAATAAAATAGGAGAAAAAAACATTTTAAAAAGGTCAGGTGTCGATAGATTTTCAAATTCTTGTGCATTTTGTTAGTATGAATAACAGCCACCTGGAAAATTCTGTAAGTGTTCATTATAAAGTACGGCTACTATGCCATTTAGTTGGTTTCATAAATATTCCTGTTGCTTAAAGAATGAAGCTTAGTCTTCAGAGTTTTATCAAGACTTTTGTTTGTTTGCTGCTACTGGTTATGAAAATTGTTGTCTTCCAAAACAAAATAGAGTGTTATTTCATCCAGTCTTTGACTGATATATCTTTATCTGAGGAGTTTGGCATTCATGTTGATGCATCATTGTCTCAGCCAGAAGCATGCTCGTTATATTCTTTTTTGTCAAATCGTTGTGTTGATGGCTTGGGTGGCAAAATTGTCTTGTTCTGTGTGTGGCCTGTAACCAAAGGATGTGGAGGGTGTGCATGCATTATAACCCATACTCAACATCCCTGTGTTCGTGCTGTGTACTGTGTGCCAGACTGGGGGGGGCTGGGTGGTGGTGGTGGTGGTGGTGATGATATTCGTGGGCACTGATAAAGTGAGGTGGTGGTGGTGGTGATGTTGGTGTTTTCGTGTATGTTAAGGTGTTGCTTCAAATATCAGCAAGCATGCACTGTTATTAGCGCGCTGTGGCTAGTGGTTAGGTGTGTATCGTAATCTAAAGGTTGCGGGTTCGATCAGCTATTCGCTATGGCGTTGTGCCTTGGAAAAGGCACTTTACGGCTATTTTTCACCCACCCAGGTGTAAAAGGGTACAACCTTGTGTTGGGGGTTAATCCTGCGATAGACTGGCGTCCTATCCAGGGGGGAGTCTATGACTCTAGTCGCTTAACGCCACAGAAACGGGATAAGCACCGGCCTGATGAGCTTATGGCTCGGGACAGACTTTAACTTAATGCACTGTTATTGGGTTGTTTTATTTTTTGTTGATTTTTGTGGTTTTATTTCTTTAAACAAATTGTATATAATGTGCTTGTTTTTTTTTCTCATTTTAATTCAGAGTGTGTATTTGTTCCGTAAGAGGTTGGTGAAGCAAGAAGAAGCATTATTTTTTTCTTTAATCAAGAGGGAGGCAGTGAACAACATGGTTTTGTTTGTTTTTGTATCTGGTTTTGATTTTCAGTTTTTGACATTTTACCTTTTTTTCTTTTTTTATATACCTCTCATATCATTAAAAATAAAAGTTGAGGACCCCCCCCCCCCTCCCCGTCCCAAAAAAAAGCATCAAAAACAACCAACAAACTAAGAATTTAAAAAATCTAAGACAAACATTGGAAGAACACTTTCAACATGAATTGGGAGGGGAAGGGGGTATAGTCTTGTAGTTGGAGTGTTGACATCCCAGGTTAGAGCCCACCTGTTTAGGGGGATTTTCTCTTGGAGTTAAATCAGTACTGTTTCACTCCCCCCAAAAGTCCTTTGGTGACACTGTTTGCAAACATTAAAACCTGTTTCGCCTTTCAGGAGAGTAGGTTGTTTTGTAGTGGTAGGAACAGATGATGAAATTTTAGAAAATGCATGCACACAGGTGTGGTGTTCGGACATCATCCTAAAAGTCCAATCCAGTCCTGTTGTTTAAAGCCTCACCATCTCTGAAGTCAGTGTGCGGCTACCTTAATGGTAGCCATAGATGAACCTTGGAGCTTTAGCCAAGGAATAACAACCACCAACCCATTAATGTTTCCAGTTTGGTGTTTTTAGTAGGATGTGTGTTTTGTAAACTAGTAAGGAATTTCCTGTATCTGGATGGATGGCCTGTACTACTTTGAGCCATGCTGAAGTCACTAGTTACTGATCTCAAGGATCCTTTATTTCGTGTTGTAACTTTTATACTTGCAGTGTCAGTCTGTCCCTTCTCTGAATAGTATATTTTACTCAATCATTTACTTATGCTGCTTTTCTTACAGTTACTGTCTAACATAGTGTATAGTTTAACTTTTTTATGTCCAGTATTTTTTGGGCAGTAACCATACTTATTCTCCCATAGATGTAGATGTTTTGTGTGCACAATGTATTGTGCTGGAGAATAAACCAATAATCAGGTAACCCCTGTCCTTTCTGTGGTTTACTGCTGCTGTTGATTATAGCCAGATATGGAGCTTCCAGTGGATAGATGTCATGGTGGTTTTCATATAGGATATGACACAACTAAACCAAAAAAGCATTAATATCTTTGTCAGATTGACTGTAATTAATATGATCAGTATCTTTCCTGGCATCAGTTTAGCATTAAATCAATTTAGATTTGAAAGTTGGTGTAGGTTTTGTATTGTAAAAGACGAATACCAGAGTCAAACTGATGGATCGTTGTTGCATAGATGCTTAGTAATTATATTCAGTCTCACTGGATTTGAAGACAAGATAGATGTTATCATATATAAAGCGGCTTCCTATATTACTTTTTTATTTTAATAACAAATGTGATCGATTGTAATTGAAAAATGATGATGTGCAATGATCATTTGCATGATCTGTCAGAATATGCCACTTGGGTGGCTGAGTGGAATTTTATGACTTGGCATAAGATAGTTATGAATGATTAAGATAAGAGTTGTATGCTTATAGCTGGGGTTCCGGGACTGAGAGGCAGTCTGCACATCGGGAAATCTGAATAGTTTGACCAGTAAATGCAGTTTTCCCCTCCAGCAAAGACAAATCATTGGTTTGGAAAGTATGTTCTAGAACATATGTGTTCTGTTGCACAGCTGTGTCATTTTTTGCTTTGTTCTTATCACAGAACTGTGTGGATCTTTTGTTTTAACACACTTTTCACATAACACATTTGTGCAAAATAATATGTCATCAGGTAATGTGTATTGAATGACTATTACTATTGATGAAAATGCAAGCAATCTGATCTACTTTTACTTGTGTGTGTTTGTGTCAAAGTCAAGTTGAAGTCAAACTGTCGTTTCCAGAAGATACATTGAATAAGTCATGCTTTGACTCTGTGTGTGCGTGTGTGTGTGTGTGTGTGTGTGTGTGTGTGTGTGTGTGTGTGTGTGTGTGTGTGTGTGTGTGTGTGTGTGTGTAGGGGTGGGGGGCAGGGGGTGTTAGTGTGTGCATTGTATGCGTGTGTGCGTGCATAAATATGTGTTCCTGTGAGAGTTATTTTTTATGTAAATATAAATCTCTTCTATTCAATATCTCAGTGCATCTACATATTTCCCCACTATCTATAATCGAGCTGCTAGATTGCTACGCTGACACCCCTTGCTTCTTCTGACTACCCTTCATACATTTTCTCAATGCTCTGTTATAGTCAGGGCAAGTGTGCTTGGCATAAGATAAATGTTTGTTATTGGTTTGTCTGCTAGGTAAAATAAGACATGATAGTTATGATACTGAAGGTGATAGTACTGAGTTATTGAAAGTCAGTGAGTTAAGTGAATAGCAGACCAGCCCTTAGCTTGTTTTCTCCATAGTTAACCTTATTTACTGTTTTTTTTGTTTGTTTTTTAGAACAAAATTTTAGTGGGGGAGGGGGGGATTTGGGGGACAAAAGAGGTAGAAGAGAGAAAAAAAAAAGTGGGGGGGGGGGGGGGAGCAGGTGGCATTGCATATACTGTTAAGAGATAATTATTATAATGACATATTGAGTCATTGTAGTGTGAAGTGTTTAAATGATATTTCTTTTTAGATTTTTGTTTTTTTTAATGATTGATCAATTTTTAAAGAGCATGCCACAAAGATATTCTGCAATATTTGTTCACCCAGTTCCCATGTTCATGTTTATATGTGGTAGTAAACCATTGGAACTTTCAGTATGTTGCAGAAATATCTTTCAGTGTAAAATCACCCATTTCTACATATGCATTTCTTTTTAATGACATATCAAATTGTTGTAATCAGAAATAACCACTTTGATAATATGAATATACATGTATGTTTGTTTTGTTGTTGAAGTATGTCATGATGACAGTGTCCATGTCTTGGGGAGGGAATTATGATAAATCATTGCTATCAAGAGTCAAATATTTGTTTGTATTGTTGTCAAGGGCACACACTGTGATAATTTTTTTTTATAATGATATGTCAAATAATTGTCACCCGAAGAATATCATTTTAATACTTTACATTAAAGCATTTTTAGCACATTTTGATGGTTTTCTACTTCCATAAGAATGGGTGTACCCTCAAAGTAAACCCATCACCCATGAAAGGTGTAAATGATAAAGAGCAGATGTGGAAAAAAAATCGTTTTTAGATGCAGAACTTCCGGAAGATTGATACTGCCTGGAATCTGGAAGATTTGTACTACCATGTATAGTGGTTTGAAAAATTGGACCATGATTCATTATATATATCATAATTCATTATACTCTGTCTTGGTAAATAAGACAAGCTGGTTGGGGTTTTTTGGGGTTTATTTTAATTTTAAAAAAGTGAAAAATTATTTCCAAAGTGATTTTTCTAGAAACAACACATAGTTGATGGGATTTTCCATCAAGCTTGAACTTGTAATTATGGAGTGTGTTGTTACGATTTATTGCAAAATGTGAAGCATATTTAGAGAACAGTTTAGTGTGTAAGAGAGTTGGTTTAGTGGATTATGTGGTGTGTCATAGTTGGTTTAGTGGATTGTGTAGTGTGTCATAGTTGATTCAGTGGATTATGTGGTGTGTATAGTTGGTTTTGTGGATTATGTTGTGGATTATGTAGTGTAAGAGTTGGTTTAGTGGCTTATGTAGTGTGGGTTTATAGAGGCAGTGTGTGTGTGTTCGAAGCTTGTGTTTATGCACATGCGTGTGCACAAGTGATCCATGTGTGTATGAGTGTGTGGGGGGGGGGGGGGGGGGGGTGCGAGTATGAGGTTCGTTTAGTGAACTAAAGCAGTGTGAAGGATGATGTAGTGGAATGCAGAATCTGTGAAGGCTGGTATAATAGGTTGAAAAGGATTTTGAGAGGAATACCTGTGAGTGTGTGTTGTGTTAACATGTATGTGTGTGAGGACTGGTTTAGTGAATTGCAGTGGTGTGTGTGTGTGTGTGTGTGTTGTGTGTGTGTGTGTGGTGTGTGTGTGTGTGTGTGTGTGTGTGTGTGTGTGTGTGAGATTTTGTTTTATTTTATTTTATTTTTTTATTTCAAGAATAACAGAATAAGTGCTCAAATACTTTTTGTACATCCAGTCCCTGTGTGCATTTGGATTTGTAAATGTTATCATCTGTTCCCATGTTGTTATTGTGTATGTGTGTCTATGGGCATGCTCATGTGTTTGCTTACATTCATGAGAGAGAAAAGAAGTGAGTGTGTGTGTGTGTGTGTGTGTGTGTGTGTGTGTGTGTGTGTGTGTGTGTGTGTGTGTGTGTGTGTGTGTGGTGATTTTGTATAGTATACATACAAGCTAGCTTGTGGATTGCAGAATATGATGAATCATTTTACAGCTTGTTCATTGGATAGCAGAAGTGTGTATGAGGGCCGGTCTCTGTAAAGATGTGTATGAGTTCAGTTCATTTCAGTTGACTGTGTTGGTATTGCAGCTGAGGAGGACTTCAAGGGCCTGTGTGGCAACGGAATGTGGAGCAGGGGGAGGAGTGTGACATTGGCTTCACAGAGGAGGGGGAGGAGGATCTCTGCTGCACCAAGAAGTGTAGGCTGAAGCCTGGGGCTGTCTGCAGGTAGGGGACTGTGTGTGTGTTCTTGGTGTGTGTGTGTGTGTGTGTGTGTGTGTGTGTGTGTGTGTGTGTGTGTGTGTGTGTGTGTGTGTGCGTGTTTTGTGCGTGTGTGTGTGGTGTGTGTGTGTGTTTGTGTGTGTGTGTGTGTGTGGTGTGTGTGTGTGTGTGTGTGGTGTGTGTGTGTGTGTGTGTGTTTGTGTGTGTAGTGTGGTATGTGTGTGTGTGTGTGTGTGTGTGTTGGTGTGTATGGTGTTGTGTGTGTGTGTGTGTGTGTGTGTAGTGTGTTGTGGTGTGTGTGTGGTGCGTGCTGGTGTGTTGTGTTGTGTTTTGTGTGTGTGTGTGTGTGTTGTGTGTGTTTGGGTGTGTGGTGTGTGTGTGTGTGTGTGGTGTGGGTGTGTGTGTGTGTGTGTGTGTAAATGTTATTAAAATCTGTGTGTTTTTTTTTGTGTGTGAAGAGTGTGCTGTAATGCATAAAATGTTTTCAAATTATGATGCACTTTTGAGACTTTGTTTGTTGCTTTACAGGATTCAACATTATAAAAGTTCCATGTATCATGATGATAATGATAACAGCAACAACAACATAATAATCATCATCATCATTAATATCATCATCATCTCATCACCACCCCCACACCACATCATCAATCATCATCATCATCATCATAATATCATCATCACCACCACCACCACCACCTCATCATCATATTCATCATATCCACCATCCCACATCATTATATCATCATCATCACCACACACACCACTCATCCACACACCTTATATATCATCATCATCACCCACCACCACATTATCATCACATCATCATCACTGTGACTATTGTTATCATTGACGATGATGTCTGTGATGGCAGTGACTTCAACCACGCGTGCTGTCAGGGGTGCCAGGTGGCCAACAACACTGTGGTGTGTGAAGCCAAGAACCCTCTGGCCTGCAAGGATGAGGCCCTCTGCAAGTATCCTTTGTCTGACTGACGCACTTTGACCCCTGTGCAATGCAAATGCAGTGCAATGCAGTGAAACACACAGCTGTCATTTTTCTCCACTTTCAGCTCCTCTCAGCTGCTGTCCATCCCAGCCCAGCCGGTGCTTATTGTAGAAGGAAGTGGCCACATGTGGACTTGGTAAACAGGAAGGGGTGCACTAATTTTAGTACTTGGCCCTGGACCCCTGACTTGAGTTATGCTGGATTTGTGCACTGTGTGCAATGCAGTACAATGCAATGTGATACAACTCACAGTGCAGTGGAATACAATACAATATAATACAATACAATGCAAAACAAAACATGCAATGCACTACGGTACAAAACAATACAAGACGAAGAATGCAATCCAGTAAAGTACAGTTTAGTACAATACCATGCAATACAATATAGAAAGTTTGGCTGTTAAAGTACAGAAATAATATATAAAATAAAAAAATAAACGAACTTAAAACAAAATCTTCAAGAGAAAATGCCTTAACTGATACTTCAGCGGGATAAGCCTAAACTGCCCAACTCCAGGAAGCTTGATGATCACACAGACTGCCTTGATATGTGAGTATTGCATTACTGTTTATATTTTATCTATATTTGATCATATTTGTAGATCATTTTATTTGTAAGGGTTTTTATGATGAGGGTTTCATGATAAAATTCAGTGTGCTGCCTTGTGAGGTGAAAAAGCAACCATTGATAAACAACATCGTGTTATAATGGTGAGTGAGAATCAGAACAAAAAATCATTACTTACAGAGTCTGTTTATTCCGCTTGATAGTATTTTGCGTGAAAATATTCCATTTCATTGCTCTTTAATTATGTTATTTTATCCAATGTCATAACATTTTTTTTGATTTATAAAATTAAAAAAGTTTATTCCATGTCATGAATTGTTTTATCTTATAGCATTGCATTGGAAGTTTTATTCTAGTTTGTCACTCACTCACTCACTCACTCAGTCCATGTCCCAAAGGACGTAGGGGGGACATGTAGAAGACGCAACAGAGATCTTTTTCCATGCTTCACGATCCTGTGTGGCTAGTAGGAGGTGTTGCAGGGGTTGGGCGGTCCAGTCTTTGATGTTGTCAACCATGATTTCTTTTGGCGGCCTCTTCTTCTCTGCCCTCAACTGTTCCTTGCAGATGGTTTTTGCTAGGTGTGTGTCTTGTGGTGTGACCAAACACATCAGCTTTCTCCTCTTTATGTGAGAGCAAGGCTCTTGGGGCCCACACGCTTTTGATTTTTCTTTCACATAGTTATTGGTCTTGTGTTCTTTGTATGATATTTTGAGGAGTCTTCTGTGCACTTGTTCTCGAATGCTTGGATTCTCCTCTCTAACTCTGCTGTCAGAGTCCATGATTCACAGCCATATAGGAGGATAGATATCACGAGGGATTTGTAAAGGTGGTATTTGTGCAGAAGCACAAGTTTGTAATTGTTTTTAAATGTTACATTTATTTAAAAATGTTAAATTGTTTTAGATTGTTTGGAATGTTTCAATGTTTGGTGTTTTTTTTTTCTCCATGTGACTGTATGTGGATTTCAGGGGAAATGTTACAATGGTACGTGCATGAACTACTGTGCCCTGCTTGGTATACAGAGAGGGAAGGTGCTGACACCCTGCCTGTGTGTTCAGAATGGTGAGTCCACAGCCTCTGTTAGTTCTTCCTTTTTTCATTTTCATGTCATATGATTTTATACATATTTTTTCCATAAAGATCTTTAGACTGTTTTTTTTTGTGTGTGTGTCTTTACCTGACGTGTAATTTTTTGTCTGCAGGAAAGCTTTTGACTTTGATGATGATTTTATAGATTTTTTTAAAAAGATGATTTAATAGTTTCTGTTGTTGTTGTTGTTGTTTTTTAAGCATTTTAAGTTTTTGAGGTGAAATAGATTTCTTTATTGGATTTTCCGTGCCAGATGAATATTTGTTTATTGTCAGTTGTATTGTTTTTATCCTTGATATGTCTTAGTTTATTTCCCTTAATGTATTTTTGCCTGCCAAATAATTTATACTTATTGTAAGCTGTATTTATTTTTCATAAATATATCTGATTCAATTTTTCTGAGTTTTTCTTTTTAATCTTTTTTTATATTCATTTTTATTAATTGGTGGATGTGTTTTGAAAGAAGTAGGTGATTCTTGCAAGTGTGTGTGATTTGGGGCTAATTCAGAAACTCACCCAAAAACAAAAATGTGAGTATCAATCGGTATCATTTACTGCTTCACATATATTTATTTATTTAGTTATTCTTTTATATCGAGGATAATGGAATAAGCACTCATGTGCTTTTTTTTTTTTATATGATGACATGATTTGGCCTGGCCACTGTGTGTGTCACTGTTTCTTGTCATGTCGTGTCATGTCATGTCATCAGCCACTGCCATGTGTCGGCGATGCTGTGCGGAGGTGGGCCGGGGCAACAGGAAGGGAGAGTGTCTGCCCACCAAGGAAGTGCAGACTCCTGGCAGAACCTGTCACCTGGGCACCTGCAATGATGTGAGTGTGTGTGTGTGTTAGTTAGTTAGTTAAAGTCTGTCCCGAGCCTAAGGCTCATCAGGCCGGTGCTTATCCCGGTTTCTGTGGCGTTAAGCAACTGAGAGTCATAGACTCCCCCCTGGATAGGACGCCAGTCTATTGCAGGGTTAACCCCAACACAAGGTTGGTACCCTTTTTGCACCTGGGTGGGGTGAGAAAATAGCCGTAAAGTGCCTTTTCCAAGGGCACAATGCCATATCCAAAAGCTGGGATTGAACCCGCAACCTTTGGATTACGAGTCCAACGCCCTAACCTCTAGACTACAGCGGTGGCTTGTGTGTGTGTGTAGTGAGTAGTTTTGTGAAGGAGGAAGATGGTGTGATCTTCTGCAGTGATGTAAATGTAACCTTATCTGTGGTGTGCAGCCTGGTCAAGAGATACCCATATTTTCCAGCTTATGAAGTGCATTGCTGTTAGTCATCACCTGAGTTGTAGAGAAAAAATCCTGAAGGTGCATATGGACTGAGAGTTGTTTAATAACAAAAAAAAATTCAACAATAGGTCATTGAAAAATGATCCAGTTGTGAATTGAGTTTAAAAGAAGTGCATTTTTAAATATAAAATACTGTAGTTTTTCTCTTTTAGAATAGGGGATGGCCTAATGGGTAGACCATTGCACTCGTAATCTGATGGTACAGGATCGAGCCACCATGAAGGTGCCTGCTTTAGGGAATTTTACCCTCAAGTTTTTTTTGTTGTTTTTGTTTTTTTGTTTTACCCTGGAGTTAACATCAATACTTTTGTTTTACCCTGGAGTTAACATCAATACTGACTCCACCCCCGCAAAAGTCCTTCAGAAGAGACAGTAAACTGAGGCCCTGTGTGCAAATGCATGCAGAACATCTTGCATGCACATTACAAACCTGTTCTGCTTTTTTAATAAATATCAGAAAAGTACACATAAGAGAAGTATTTTCTGAGAGGTTTCTTCATTCTCTGAAGACAATGGCAGCACCTTCTTTGACTTGATCAGTCTTGTTTGGAGCAGCATCTGGAGTGGCTTAGCAGACCAATCCCTGCATGGCAGTGTCTGTCACAGTTCTTGCAGGTAGACAAAACTTGATGCAGGATTGTTGGCCAAGGGATACTCTCTGCCTTTTAAGCAGCTGCTTCTTTTCAATGTTTGGAGTCTTTTTTTTTTGCTTCTCCCCTGCAGATTCCTCACATATTGATTAACCAAGCTGTGTGTTGTGTTTCAGAATGGGGAGTGTGTCAAAGTGGAGCAGCAGCTCGCTCATCGTATCTTCAGGTTCATCCAGAGCCTCACTGTCAGCAAGCTAGGTGAGTATGTTGTGATGTCAGTTCCCCAAAGTTGTAATGTGGCTACCTTAATTCTTTCATTCCCACAGCCCGGTTTACCGGTCTGCAGACTTTTCTTCCTTTCCTTCCCAGCGCCCGGTATACCGGTCTCCACTAACAAACACCCTTCCTTCCCACAGCCCGGTAAACCGGGCTCAGCAGGGAGCGCTCTGTTCTTCCCGTTAGTTGCTTATCAGTTGTCAGCCACTAACGGGTCTTTGTTTATGTAAGAAATTCCAGGCTGGGCAGCCTCCCTTCCTCCTCCCCTCCCCCCCCCTCCCTCATTAATCTTGACCTGTCAGCATCTTGCCCCTTCAGCCACTACCCAGTCTATGTAGTAGTAGCTGTGAATGGAATGCAGTTCCAGCATTGGTCTTCCAGCTCTCACCCCCCCTCTCTACCCCCCCCCCCCCCCCCCCCCCTACTCGTGAGAAAGTAGTCGCTTGAGAAATTAGTTGGTTTTAGAATGAGTGTAAGAGTGTGTGTGAAGATGTGGCTTATTTCTTGGCTGTGAAAATGGAAGGTGGAGAGAATTCGGATTCTGATCAAGGTGTATTATACATGTGTCACCTGTGTGTGACATATCATGTGATACTTGGACAGAAGGGCAGACATATGTAATTAGAGAGCATGTAAATACTATCTGTATATAAAAAGTGTGCAAAATAGTGTGGGGCTTGCTCTCTTTATTGGTGTGTGGTAGTCATACACAGTCTACAAAAAAGAGAATAAACTGTTGATGTGTTGGGGACAATCATGGTGACAATGGAGACAGTTCTCATGGAGTATTCACATAAACAATGCAAGGGGATGTACATGAGGCATCAGTTGGTGAGTACAAGCACGAAACATACAACTGGCTAGAAAAATACTGATCTGCATGGAGTGCATGATGGCATACCTGGTTTTTTACTGTCAACTTACCTGTTTTACACCTGTGTCACCTGTCATGTTACTGTGAAGTGTCAACATGGTCACCAACACCATCTCACATCAATTTCCTACACAATGATATATGACATTCTTTGGTTCATATAATATGGGCTACTGCCGTAAGTCTGTAAAGTAAGTACCCCATTATGCTAAGTGTTTTGGTCTGTAAATCCGGGAATGAAGGGAAGAAACAGACAAGAGGAAGCTGGGAATAAAGGGAAGCAATAGCAAGTGTAAATTGGGGAATGAAAGAGTTAAACATGGGGAAAAAACCTGTCGCATATGCAAAAGCCTCACCATTGGTGATCTTTAAGAGCTCTAGCTGAGGAACGAAAAAATATATTTTTTATTCATTTTTTTCATTCATTTAAAAAAATTTTTTAAACTGTAATACATTACATTGAGTATCACATTGTTGCAGCTTCTCTATAGTATAGGTTTTTCTGTCAAAAACAATATGTTGTATGAGTAAAGAGCACATATACCATGGTCTGAGGAAGTAAACTAGCAGAGCAGACATTGTGTGTATATGTGTTTATCTGTGTGTGTGTGTGTGTGTGCGTGTGTGTGTGTGTGTGTGTGTGTGTGTGTGTGTGTGTGTGTGTGTGTGTGTGTGTGTGTGTGTGTGTGTGTGTGTGTGTGTGACATTTCAGTGGAAGTGATGCGGACGAACATTGTGGGCACGGTCATCATTCTGTCCCTGCTGATCTGGATCCCTGCCAGCTGGGTGGTTAGCTGTGTGGTCAGTGCCCCTCTCTTTGTCCACGCCTCTCACCCTGTCTCCTCTCTGTGTCCATACACCTGTCCTTACTTTTGTCCTTACACGTCTGTTTGTCCTTACATGTTTATTTATTTATTTATCCGTACTTTTGTCCTTACATGTCTGTTTGTCCTTACATGTTTATTCATTTATTTATTACCACTTTATGTCACAGCAGATTTCTCTGCATGAAATTCGGGCTGCTCTCCCCAGGGAGAGTGCGTTGCCACAAGTGCAGTGCCACCCATTATTTTTTTTCTTTTTCCTGTTTGCAACTGTATTTGTCCTTACATGTCTGTCTGTGCTTACATGTCTGTTTGTCTTTACATGTCTGTCTGTCTTTACATGTCTGTCTGTCCTTACATGTCTGTCTGTCCTTGCATGTCTGTCTGTCCTTACATGTCTTTCTGTCCTTACATGTCTGTCTGTCCTTACATGTCTGTCTGTCCTTACATGTCTGTCTGTCCTTGCATGTCTTTCTGTCCTTACATGTCTGTCTGTCCTTACATGTCTGTCTGTCCTTACATGTCTGTCTTTACATGTCTGTCTGTGTGTCCTTACATGTCTGTCTTTACATGTCTGTCTGTCCTTGTGTGTTTGCCTTCATACTTATGTCCATTTTTTCCTGTCTCCCTATCTGCATAATCTTTTACATGTCTTGTCTACTGTTCTTGCACATCTGTCATCCTTTCACCTCTATTTGTTTCTTTCTTCTGTTGCCAGTTTTTTTCTCTTTTTTAACTTAAAAAAAAAGTATGATTTCATTATTATCTCACCATTGCTGATTGGTGAACGTCAGAGCTCTAGTTGAAAAACAGGAGGGGGAAGGGGGGGAATATTGATATTTGAAAAATGTTTGCAAATATCTGGCTTTTGTTCTCAGTGTTATAACTATTCCATCTATCATATCCAGGTAAACCATAACAAATTTTCATTCTATGTCACTTATCTGGTTGGTAAAAACATGAGCGATTTGAGGTGTAAAAATCATCTTTTTTTTTTTTGTTTCAGGATAAACGGAAAATTGTGCAGGAGGAGGATTACCTACAACGATGGATAAGCAGAGAGGTAGGTGTGAGATAGGTGGTTGTTCATGAATGGTGTGTCGGACTGAATGACAGTGCCAATTACTGTGGGATAGATGATGTCATTTCACATGTGTTATGTGACAATGTGTATAGGCTGAGGATGGAAGAAACAGTTAAAATGACAGTTTAGTTGTGCATGATGGTGTGCTGATATTTGGTATCATATTGTATTAATATGTTTGTGGGGTGAGGATTTAAGGAGGTGTATCTTAAGATGTTATGCAGTGCAGTGACAGAAAAAAGGAATAAGTGTATAAGAAGTTTACAAACAAGGACACCCTTTTCCTTACTGTTTTTGTTCTGGTGGCTTAAGTTCCTGGTAGTGCCTGGTAATGAACTTGACGTTGATTGTGAAATGTAAAAAATGATGAAAGAGGATAGAGATGAATTTGCTGCTGTACATTTGCATGACTTTTAGTGTGTTTGTGTGTGTGTGGTGTGCGTGCGTGCGTATGTGAGCATGTTTATGAATGTACTTGCATGAATATTCGCAGGAATTAGATCATGACAAGGGGCAGGATAGCTCAGTGGCTAGTGTTGAGTGTGTGATCTGATGGCCCAGGTTTGAGCCACTACCAAGATGCCTGTTAGAGGGGATTTTCCCCTGGAGTTAACATCAGTACCAACTCCTCTCCCCTGAAAGTCCTTCGGATGAGACTATGAACCAAGGTCCAGTGTGGGAATGCTCACAGAACATCTGTTGTGCACATAAAAAGCCTGTTCTGCCATCAGAAGAGTAGGCCATTGCATGCAGATAGGAACAGATGACAAATTGTTTAAAAATGCATAGACTGATGTTGTGCTTCGACATCATACTGAAGTTGGAATGTGGCTACCTTAATGGTAGGTAAATGGTTGCATGCACAGAATTTCTCATTAGCAAACCTCAGTAATTTAGCCAAGGAATGGAGAGAAAAAAATCATGACAGTATTTTTTCCCCAAAATGCGATATATTTACAAGGAACTTCACTATCAATTTAGAAAAAGCAAAACAAAGAAGAATAAGAAAAAAACAACACCCCCCACCCCCCACCCCCAAGAAGGTGAATTAGTATGCCAAGCAAAAATGAAATCTTAATACCCTTATGTAAAAAAACCAAAACCAAAAACCAAAAGAGACTTGGTTAGTTGAAAGGTCAGCACAAAGCTAACGCTGTACTCGCAGTCCTTTGGATTTCAGCACTCCATCCTGGGCATGTCCCGCGAGGATCTGTCCAACTTCCGCATCAAGAACTCACGCTTCACCCGCCTGCCCCCCTCCCTTGCCCACAGCCAGGGTCACGGCAACAACTTCCACCACAGGTCAGGTGCTGGGGGGCCCCCCAATTTCTATGGGGAGGATGACATGGAGTCCGCCATTTGATGTTGCTTCCTCTTCAGTTGGGGGGCTGGCTGTCTGCTTCACTCCTGCAGTGTCCTTCTGTTCAGTGCCTGTGGGGGACTCTTTTCTTTTTCGTGTCTTTTGGTTGTGGTTTTTGAGTTTTGGGGGGCTTTTTTGTTTCTTTCTTTTTTTTTTTTTTGGTTACTTGCAGTTTTTTTTGTTTGGTTTGAGTATTGTTCAGTCATGGTGTTTGCTGTCACTGACTTGTCATGCATGTTGGGAAGAGTGGGATTACATGTAGGGGCCCTTCCTTCCTTCCTTCCTTCCCCACCCTCCTCCTCCTCCTCCTGTGTTCTGTCGTATCATATATGTATTTTTGCTTATATGGTATTTTCTGGCAAGGAAGTGATGTAGTTGGAAGAGGTGTATTACTGGACGATGGAATGTGATAGTGATGAGGGTTCTGTATTGTTTTGAATGATGAGGGTTGTGTATTGTTTTGAATGATGAGGGTTGTGTATTGTTTTGAGTGTGAGAGTGACGAGGGTTCTGTATTGTTTTGAGTGTGAGAGTGACGAGGGTTCTGTATTGTTTTGAGTGTGATAGTGACAAGGGTTCTGTATTGTTTTGAGTGTGATAGTGACGAGGGTTCTGTATTGTCTTCAATGTGATAGTGATGAGGGTTCTTTATTGTTTTGATATTATAAGTACTCTTCCCTTCTGTACTCTTACCTCTTATATCACCTCTGTTTCCTAACTGTGATGTACACTTGGGCATTTCGTCTTTTTTCCTGTGATGATTTCACTTGAAGTAGGTGTCTAATAAGTCTTGTAGTTGGGATCCATTGGTCACGAATAGCCATGGATCTCTGCCAAAGCGTCACCTTTAGTTGGCACTCTGGAAGGTTGATCACAAATGATTTTTTTTGGGGGGTGGGGGGGAGAATGTTATATGGTTGAGTGAAATGTGATAAGATGGTAGTTGAAGCCAGGGTGCTTAGGAGAGAAAAGCACAATATGTAATAACAGAAACATTTAAGAGAAAAATGATGGCAGGTCTAAGCACAAAAGTTTGTGATTGGCTGAGTGTTTTTTTGGGGTTTTTTTACTTTCTTTGTGTTGGTTCGCTTTGATCTGTGTTACTTCTTTTTCGATTTTTATTGTTGTGATTTTGCCTTAAGAACAAATTTTATTCAGCGAGAAAAGTATGTTATGCTCTATACACCACAGTGACTGGGGAAGTGACTACAAAAAACCACACAGTGTGTACAGCTGTGGTGTCTTACTGTGCAGTTGTTACCTGTTTTGTGATTGATTAGAGGTATTCCTTTTGATAAGGAAAATCTGTGATTTGTCTGCATAAAATATGCTCTGTGTGTGTGTGTGTGTGTGTGTGTGTGTGTGTGTGTGTGTGTGTGTGTGATATGCTTAAAAACAGCATAAGTGCCTTAAACGGATGAATTGTCAGGACTACTGTATATATATATTGTAAATCAAAAGCAGTTACGTATTTGCTAGTCCCCAAAGTTGTATGCTGTTCCCGAGCAGTCATATCGGAGATAATGTGCCTTATACCTACCTACCTACCTACATGATAATCCTCTGAGTCACAGCAACGTAACTACATGGCGATTCAGTCAAAAGTGCTATAATTGACTGAAGCTTGAAATCATGATACCAAGTACCGATTGAGAAATGGCCCTTCCTCATTCATTCACATGACCAGGTGTAAAACTGGCCATTTTTTTCCAGTTCATTGATTTCAATTTTCATTGCCACTGTTGTACTACAATTAATCAACATATGAAATGTAATTTGTAACATCTATTTCATTGTACTCTGAGCAAATTGTTAATTTACTATATTTCAACCATGAGAGAATGTAACCAGATTGAGCAAGTATTTGAGCTGTGCTGGTTTGGCCAGATTGAATACCTTCCCACTAACTGATAATGGGTGAGGTCAGTAGGAAGAAAGGTTTATGTCATGAAGGGAAAAGATAGATTCTTTTCTGGAGAAATAAGGCAAACTTGGTATCTAGTGGTATACCATCACACCTGTGAACAGCCAAATTTGCAATATTAGCATCCTTCTCCTCTAAGCAGTAGCCTACTTTCATATTGATTGGTAGGGGGGGGGGGGGATGCACAGTATGCTGCAGCCATTGGTGGTTTTTCCACAGTATCCTGCAGCCATCATAGTTTCTTTCTGGAGCATTATGTGATGACTGACACATACCACTAATGAAAATATTGCTTCTTCTGCCCCGGGACAGAAACACTGAGACTATCCTGTTGATTTTGACTAGCACCAAAAATTGTTTTGCTGAGGTTGTCTGTAATCTTTACAATTTTCTTCATTCTGGACTTTCATTTTTCACTCTTGGATCAGGAGAGAGCTAAAGGGAACTATGCCACTGTTTTTGTTTCATTAAAAGGAGCTTGAATGCTAACTGCAGGTGATTTCTTTCCAACCCATTAGAATATCAGGACTAAGCACTGTTTAGGATTCTAAAAGAAAAAAAACCCCACACCAAACAGTTCTGTGTAGTATAGGTTGTGGAGAGGTTAAAACGTGTAGAAGAGGGGGTGGGGTGTTGTTTATTTGTGTGACAGATTCAGGATTTGATAATAGAATTGGATACTGTTGCTTTGGGTGCCTGTGTCATGAACATTTGTGTACATTTTTTTTGCTATTTAATGGGCTGCTCATTATTTCTTTTTTTTTTTTTTTTCCATTGCTTTTGTATTCCTTTTTGTTCTTATTTTCCTTTGTTGATGTGCTGAATGCATGCGTGGAATGCCTGCCTTGGGTTTGTGTACTGTTTGCTTTACGAGTCCCTTCTTTTGGTTTGCTGGATGTGTGTAGTAGACAAGTGACAATCTTTTCCAAGATTTGTGACACGTGTCTGCAAGTTTTCTGTCTGCAAGATTGTTGTGTACCATCCAGTGGCAATGAAGATGTATGCGTGTGTGTGATGCTTTGGAAGAGCATTATGTTCACTGTTCATTGACCAGAGAGGTGAGGATAGCACTGCCAGTTCCAGCATTTGGTTTTTGTTTCCATTTTGTTTAAGTCATATTTGAGTAATTGTCCATCTACATGGTTATTTCGTACATTTGTGTCAAATGTCATGTGTTTTCTTTTTGCTTTGATGTCTGTTAAGCTGGTGTTACTTTATACTGGATGTATTTGATTTATGGACAGGTTTCACTTCATTCTCGTCTTCATTACGTCTCATATAAAACCATTAATGGCAGCTTATTCCATAGGGAAAGGTTTTCTCTAAGAAATTCCAGTCTTCTGTACTTAATTGATGCTGTAAACATCTCTTGTATCTACTGTTACCTAATTGATGTTTTAAACTTCTCTTGTATCTGTTACCTAAATGATGTTTTAAACATCTCTTGTATTCTTACTAAGTGTTAACATCTCTTACTAAATGATGTTTTAAACATCTCTTGTATCTGTTACCTAAATGATGTTTTAAACATCTCTTGTATCTACTGTAACTAAACAAATTACACCTCAAGGATAACCCCCCCCCCCCCCCCTTAACATTTGTAAGAAATGAGGGTAGAGGGAAATCTTTCTCAAGTACATTTTTTTTTTCAAAATATTCTGAGTGGTGTGGCAGTTCTACAAAAAGATGCCAATGAAAAAAAAAGTCCTGCACGTGTCAAAGACTATGCCAAAAACAGAACTGTCCGTACTGATGTTTGCCAATGGAAAAGCTCAATGTCAGGCAAAAAAAAAAAAAAAAATTATCTTGCCAAAAATATTGCTGAATTTACAATTGCTTACTGGTGGTGTAGTTCATATCAAATATTTCACTTCTTGTGGTGCCACTTTAGGAAAACTGAAAGATTAAAGTGTTAGAGGGCGTTTGATTTTAAACCATATGACTTTCTACCTGTCAGTAGTTCTGAGTACTCTTTTCCTTTGCCAGTGAAAAAACTGTTTGACTCAGGAAAAAAGCAACTCTCAAGCTTTCTGTTGCTAGGTTTGATTCTATGTATGTTTGCCTTTTAAATAAATGTAAATCTAGAAAATATCTGTACATGTTGTGAAAGTATTAGTGCCCATGAAATAGTTGTGTGTTGAATTTGTAAACGTTTAATTTTATAGGTACTTTTCTGTGGAATAGCTGTTACTTTGTAAAGCCTTTCTGTAGAATCTGTATGGTTTTTTGGACAGTGAAACATGCTGTATAGTTGATTTACAACATTTTTTTTTTCAGTTTTCATATGTAATAGACCAGTCAAAATTTGATGTTTCAGAAGCTGTGTTGATATAACACTTGTCAGAATTTGTAAAGTGATTAGAAGGAAATGAAGGGAAGTCAGAATTCGATGACAAAATCATATGCCTCAAATGTATGATGTAACAAGAGGAAATGATAAGCATTGATTAAAAAATAGGATGTAAAAATATCAGTGGTCAGAACAGACAATTAGCAATGACATGCAGTGGGGTTGGTTCTCTTGAGGAATCATTTCCAAGGTGCAGGCAGGCAGGCAGGCAGGCAGGCAGGCAGATGAGAGATGGAAGCATGGTTGTGTTGTAGAAGGGGGGCGCCAGCAGAACCTGCACAGTCCCTGACTGTGGACCCCAGCCTGATGGAGACCATACAGGAGGAGGCGGAGAAGGAGATGGACTTGAGGAGGCAGACAGAGAGAGCGGCAGAGGATAGACAGGAGGTGGGCGGCGGTGGCCAGTGGCCGGGTAGTGTGTTGACAGACAGGGGACGGTTCAGTGACGACATGTTCTACACCAACGTCATGACAGGAGACGATGCCCGCATGGACTCCATGGACTCTGCGGACTCCATCGATCTAAGTGCCACACCAGGGTCCGTGTCTGAGGAGGAGGGTCGCACCGTCGCCAATGTATGAGGCCAGCCTCCTGCCCTCTTTCATGCTGACCCTGCTTTTCCATGTGAAAAATGATGTGCTTGTTAATTTATATTATGTGGTGTTGTGGTCCTCGGATAATGCTCAAAAGTAAATAGTAGCTGCCATGGTCATTTTGGGGTGAGGTTTGGGAGAGGTTTGGCTTATGAAAATGACAGTATCTGCTGATTACATTAGTGCTGAACAATGGTATATCCTTGCTTGTAAACTGTTCCGTCTTTGCACTAGACCTTTCTGTTTTTAAGACAAACTTTTGTCCACTACATTTACAAGATTTAGCAGCAGATACTGTTTTGTTGTCATAGCATGTTATTCATTTTTCAGACCATGGAATTTCTATGCATACATGCACTAATCCAGTCCCAAGAAGATATTCATGATAATTCATTGGAAGAGAGCAGACTTTTTTCAGCCCTATACAGGAAACATGCACCTGCCTTCCATCACAGAAGATGTTACTATGGTGTCATGGCTTTTACAGTATCTCATCCTATTCAGCTAAGGGGTGGGGTTTATAACAGGCAAGACTTTATGACAGGAATACTCCTAGTGCCAGTTTTCTCCTTTGTACAGGTATACCTTGAGCACAGAGAGTGCTCCCTGCCTTTCCATGTGCTTTACTAAGATTTATTATGTTTAATATTTGTTGCCCATATATTTACTAGTGACAACTTTTTCTTGTTCTGGAGATATGTTTAACAATGATGTATGTATGTGTATGTGGAATGCATGTGTGTGTATTATTAAGTCATTTTAAAGAAAAGAGCCCGTGACAGTAGGTTAAAAACCGAAATGAAGGTGCCTTTGTTTTTAACTTGTCATGTATCAATATTGTTTGTGTTGAGACGTATATTTCATGTTACTTTTGTGCTTATGGGGGGGTGAAAGTATTCCTTGTTGACACAGATCATCAGTTCCCTTCAGCTTTCATCCCAAATCTGATCTTTTCCCAGATCTCTTGATCTAAACATTCCAAACTGTGTTGCCATTCTGTTCTTGTCCATGCCTGTATATCTCCATACGCTTTCGTCAGTGTTGCTTTCATTTTCCAGGATCATACTCGTTCCTTGTCTCTGTGTGTGAAGAATCTTAGTGGTGGTATGATGAGGCACAAGATTATGTAAATCTCTGTATCTGTTGGGTCTCTGTTCTTAGTCTCGTTTTGTTTTTTTCCAACCTCAGAGTCGGCAGTAGTGCTTTGAAAAATTGTGGTGACAGTAGTTAAGCTTTACTAAATCATGCATCTATTTATTGGTATTTCTATGTAGTCAGATTGATCAAGAATCTTTTCTTTTTCTCTTGTGTTTACTCTCAGAAATGGCATCTGTGGTGCAAGGCACTTTTGGTGATAGTGTGGTAGATGTGTAATCTGTTCGATTCCTTAGACTGCAGTCTTTTTATTTGAGTTTTGACTAGGCTGTGGTTGTGTGTGTGTGTGTGTGTGTGTGTGTGTGTGTGTGTGTGTGTGTGTGTGTGTGTGTGTGTGTGTGTGTGTGCGAGTGCGCGCATATGTGCGTGCATGTTTGTGTGTTTATTCCAGTATAACCTATGCCAGTATTTGGTTTTTCAACTTGTGCTTTGTTTATAAATTTCTGCTTTTTATTTTGGTGGTTTTTATGACTTACATTTTGTTAACGAAAGCAGCTGTAGATTTTGTCTCTTTGTTTATAGATATATACTTCTTCTTCTTCTTCTTCTTAAAAGGCTGTTGTTAGTAATGTGGCAGGGCGGTAATTAGATTACTTCCCTTGCGATCGGAACTGCCAATCGCAGCGTCGTGGGTGTAACGTTTGGATCCACACTGTGAATTGTGCGACATTCTGTATCGTTGGGGGGGGGTTGAAAGCCGTCCTCTGCATGCACTTTGCCCGTAGCGGTAAAATGTAGTATTTATGCAGCCTCTCTTTAGAGGCCACATTCCCACTGTCTGACCGTGCTGTCGTCGCCGAGAAGTTGTACAGAGTCGCGGCAGATCAAATATCTGCGCTCTGTTACAAAGTGGCGTCGCCGACAGGATGGAAAGAACTTGGGACTACTGATCTGAGCGTCAAATACGCTGGTCAGTACCCACTGTGCCTCGGGACGCGGCACAAAGTCAGCGGTGGTGGATGTGGCAGGGCGGTAATTAGATTACTTCCCTTGCGATCGGAACTGTCAATCGCAGCGTCGTGGGTGTAACGTTTGGATCCACACCTGTGAATTGTGCGACGTTCTGTATCGTTGGGGGGTGGTCGAAAGCCGTCCTCTGCATGCACTTTACCCATAGCGGTAAAATGTAGTATTTATGCAGCCTCTTTTTTAGAGGCCACATTCCCACTGTCTGACCGTGCTGTCGTCGCCGAGAAGTTGTACAGAGTCGCGGCAGATCAAATATCTGCGCTCTGTTACAGTAAAATTAGCAGCAGAACATTTGGAGGCAAAGAAGAATGAAGCCCTGAAAATGAGGCTGATAAACTGAAATTTGAGAATTATGGAGCTGCCAGAGGCTGAAAATATGCCCAAAGCAAAATTTTGTATGTCCAGTTTTGTGAAAGTAACTTTAATTTCATTTTTCATGCTTTTGGACATTTAAGATAGTACCTGTTTCCACCTTGTCTCTTTTCTTTAACCAATTCTTTTTTTTTGGGGGGGGGGGGGGGAGGAGTCACAACTGACACGTTCTTCTGTTCCCGAAGCTACATTGTTTGTGAAAAAATGAACTTCAGCTAATTGACACATTTGTGTACTCACTGTGTGGACAACATTCTCTGATTTTAGAAATTTTACAGTAGCAGTAGAGAGAGTGCTTAAAAACAACCGTCACAAGTCTTCATGTGCCCAAAGGGGTCATTTTGGTTGCTGGTGAAATTTTCAAGGAACTATACCTACAAATTAGAGAATTAGTAAATATTATAGTATGGTAGGTGTTAAATATTTATATATTGTGTAGAGTATTTTTTGAGACATCATTTTTTTGCTTTAGTCTTTGTAAACAAACTATCCAGTGTATTTTGAGTAAGAGTACAAAATATATATATAAAGTGTTGGTCTACATCATATAGAGCTGCTTGAATAAGAAACCATTTCACAGTGTACTCTCTGTTCTTGTTTATAGAATGTAATCTTAGTTGAAGTGAATTGCACCTTTTTTTTTTTAATCAGTAGGTTTTAATTTTTCTAATGTCGTCAGTAGATGTAAACACCACTGTCCTTTATCAATAGATATAAATGTCACTGGATTTTTTGTCAGTACATGTAAAACAAAGTCACTGTTGTATGAGTACTAGATGAAGATGTCACTGGGTTTTATCGGTAGATTTATAAATATCACCGTTTTTCATTAGTAGGTGTAAATATCCCTGTCCTTTATCTGTTGGTATAAATAACACTATTTTTGGGGTCTTTTGTGTGTTTTATTTAAATGAAGTGTTTATTCCAGTGGTCTGCAGCTATTTCTATTCTGCAGCAAAGTCGGTAGTGAGAAATACTGGGTGTGGCCTGCTCTTCCTCTTTATCGCTCTTTCTTTCTTTTTGGTGACTACTGTAATGGACATTTTGTCCTGCCGGATGACACTCATTTTTTTCTGAGTATTTTGCCTTTACATTCCTTTTCAAAGTATTTTGATATATTTCAATGTCTTTCACTTTTTTAAATGCTTCTTTACTGTTTGTATTTCCTCATGTTTCTGTATAGTATACCTGTGTGCTCTTTCTGTATCAGAAAGAAGATAATTGAGAAGAACCACTCTGATGTAAAACATGCTGAAGTCAGATACGATAGGTCTGACAAGTTAGGTG
The DNA here is from genome assembly GCA_030674155.1 of Stramonita haemastoma. NCBI lineage: Eukaryota > Metazoa > Mollusca > Gastropoda > Neogastropoda > Muricidae > Stramonita > Stramonita haemastoma. The sequence goes on from CM060318.1 coordinate 74,561,167, forward strand.
CTTGACTGCAGCGCAACACATTTTCGCTTCGTGTGTGACAGACAGCATTATGTCTGAATGTTCGATGAAGGAGAAATTATGAAGCTAGAAAGTCAGTATGCTTCCTTTTCTATACTTCAAATGAACGACAGAACTTTACTCTCATAAAAGTCCCTTTTCATAGGCTTTATTTACTTTCACCTTACCTCACAGTTTTGATGGGAAGATCTTTGTTGGTGGTGTTAACAATAAGTAGATTAGATCAATGGTTTGACAAATAGCTTTTGTTTCAACAACACCCCTTCCTTACATTCAGATGAGTTTTAGAGTCATAGCAGACTTATTGTACTCATCTGATTTTATCGTATTTCTTGTGGTTTGTAATATTTTTGACAGGCATACCTCTTTTTTGTTATCATTCCTTCTTTTTTTTAATTATGTCATATTTCTTGTCATTTAGAATATCTTTGATAGGCATACCTTTTTTTTTTTTAATCTTCATTCCTTCTTTTTTATTTCCTTTCTCATGCCACATGCAATGTGTTCACACATGTGCATGTTCTGATGCATACCCATTTTTACACACACACACACACACAGGCACGCACACATGCATGCTCACACACAACACACACTTACACACACACACACACACTCACACATACTCACTTACGCACGCACTCACTCACTCACTCATTCACTTTTCCTTCATCTTTTTTTTAAAACAACTATTGAGAGTCATTGAAACTGAAGCAGCAGCAAAGTCAGACAATCAGTGTTGTGTATTTAATTGAACAAGAGCAGTGAAGAAGAATATATGTGCTGTTAGAGTGTATTCATTTCTGCATAACCCAGAATTTCCCCCCTCCCCCCCAATCTCCTCTCTCTCCCTTCCCACCCCCCAAAGTGTCATCAATCTTTGCATGTTTGTTAGTTTGTTGTGTTGTTTTGTTTATTTTTAACTAAAGCCGAATGAATATATGAATAAATAACTTTTGTATGTGAGTGTATATGTTTTTTGTTGTTTTTAAGTCAAGGTGAATGAATATAAATATGAAACTGTGTGTGTGTGTGTGTGGTGTTGTGTGTGTGTGTGTGTGTGTGTGTTTGCATGAGAAACTGTAGTGCTACCCCCATAATGAGAGCTGGTACCAAACATGTAACATTTTGAGGGGGTACACATGTTAGTGTTACAAGAAGACAGACTCTGCTTAGTGTGTGTTGACCCTGTGAAGTAGCGTGCATTAACTAGTTATGTAGTAGAACAGTTAGTTTATGCTGCAGCAAAGTGAAGTCCTTTGTTTGCCTTTGCCTCTTTCACACATTCCTTGTATTGACTTGTGCCTCATATACAGATGGGTAAAGTCATGTCACAAGAGGAGATTATCAGAATTAGCTTGTGACTCGTTACAGTGTGCCACAGCGAGAGAAAGTCATAATCTAATTTTGTGCCAATGCAGAACAGATTCATAATGTTAGCTTGTGCCACAGCAAGACAGATTCATATTAGCTTGTGCCTCAGTAAGGCAGGATTCATATTAGCAAATGCCACAGCTAGACAGATTTCATCATAGCAAATGCCACAGCTAGACAGATTTCATCATAGCAAATGCCACAGCTAGACAGATTTCATCATAGCAAATGCCACAGCTAGACAGATTTCATCATAGCCAATGCCACAGCTAGACAGATTTCATCATAGCAAATGCCACAGCTAGACAGATTTCATCATAGCAAATGCCACAGCTAGACAGAATTGCATTAGCAGTGCCACAGTAAGGCAGAATTCATATTGCAAGTGCCACAGTAAGGCAGAATTCATATTACCAAGTGCACAGCTAGACAATAATTTATATTAGCTTGTGCCACAGCTAGACAATAATTTATATTAGCCTGTGCCACAGCTAGACAATAATTTATATTAGCCTGTGCCACAGCTAGACAGAATCATATACCTGTGCCACAGCTAGACATAAATTATATTAGCAAGTGCCACAGCTAGACATAATTTATATATGCAAGTGCCACAGCTAGACAATAATTTATATTAGCCTGTGCCACAGCTAGACAATAATTTATATTAGCCTGTGCCACAGCTAGACAATAATTTATATTAGCAAGTGCCACAGCTAGACAGAATTGACTAGCAAATGCCACAGCTAGATAAGAATTCACATTAGCTTGTGCCACAGCAAGACGAGAATTCATATTAGCAAGTGCCACAGCAAGATGAGAATTCATATTAGCAAGTGCCACAGCTAGATGAGAATTCATATTAGCATATGCCACATGTGCTAGAGCAAGACGGAATGTGCCAATGTGCTACAGCAAAGGCAGTCAAAGCAGCTTGTATTACATATTCTAGTTTGTAGAATGTTATAGTTCAGTGCAGAGAGATTACTGATACCCAGTGTTTGTTCATTAATCCTTTGTGAAAGTGGATGAAATGATATACAAATGCTACAGCCTAATCAAAATAGACAGTAAATTTTAAACTGAGAGAAACATGATGACTCAAAGACAAACAGAAACATTGTACAATATCTCAGGAAATCATGGAGAGCATGTATTATTGGATCTCATTTCAAGGAAAAACTTTTCCTCTGTGCAACTTCCACACAGCAGCAATTATGTTATTTCATGTGAGATGATAAGAATTGCATGAACTGCACTGATGAAACTTTTTTTTTTCTTCTAGACATTATATTTAAAAAAACAAGTTTACTGTGACTTTGTCTGATTCTGGGTGCTAGTTTATAATGACTAGTTATGAACAAGAGTGTTAAACTGCTTTATGTACTCAGCTTGATGTAGGTAGATAATGTTGTTTAACAAGGCCTTGACCTTCCAGAAGGATATAGATTTATTACATATTCATGATATAGAAACGAGTTGTCAGGTACAATAACTATGTGCTTTGTTGAATATGAACATTAAATGTTCATTTTATTGTCTTTTTGGCTAAAGGTGATACGTGACAAGAGGTGTGTTTTGTGTGTGTGTGTGTGTGGTGTGTGTGTGTGTGTGTGCGCGCTTATGTGTGCGCTTATGTGTGTGTACATGTGTGTGTAGGTGTGCATATTATTGTGTAGGCTCTATGGTACATGTGAACATGAACATATGGCGTTCACTCCTTTTTGTCTACATGTTAGATAGCAAAATGAGGGGTTGGTATTTTACTGATGCTTATATTAACCTTTTTTCTTTTCTTATTTTTTGGTGCAATAGCGGGTAAAACTAAAGACACACACATATCATTTACATCTGTTTTAGACTCGAATCATGATGAAGTATGTCAGCTAAGGGCATACGCCTCTCTCTCTCTCTCTCTCTCTCTCTCTCTCTCTCTCTCTCTCTCTCTCTCTCTCTCTCTCTCTCTCTCTCTCTCTCTCTCTCTCTCTCTCTGTGTCTCTCTCTTCTCTCTCTGTCTGTCTGTCTGTCTGTCTGTCGTCTGTCTAAATGGATTTCCTCTCAGGTCTTTTGTTTTTTCTTCTTTTTAAAAAATCTTTTTTGAATACTTACACATGTATATCTGATACATTGTCAGTCTGTGATTAGGGGTTATGGTGTTATTTTGTACTCGTGGTCATGATTATTACTTTATCTTCAACGATAAAATGAAAATTGTTTCATGAAACATATACATATTGTACAGGAAGCACTTGATGCATTATGGGAAAGTTTTTAGCTATATAATGGTAAAAAAAAAAAAAAATTAAAGATAAAAAGTTTTTTTTCCCAATTGTTATAATTTTTTTTTTAATTGTCTTATGGATCATGTAGTAAGTGTGAATACAGATTAACAGAGACTGAATAAACTTGAGATGCGTGCAATTGGAAAAAAGTTGTAAAATAGGAACATAGTTGTTGAAAAAATCATAACATAGTTTAATACAATTCTCTTTTGTGTGTTGCGTGTGGTGTGTGTGTGTGTGTGTGTGTTAAGTGTGTGTAACCTACACAAAAGTTAAAAGAGGGGAAAATACATTTATTATTGCACAGCTTCAGATATGCTGCTGAAAGTCAGTGTCACTATCCCATGCTGGACTGGCTTGTGGTCAGATGGCTGAGATATTTTCTGCAGGCATACTGCCCTTTACTGTTTAAAGTGAATGCTCCATTTGAAAGACTTATTTGAAATTGTATGCCTGATAATTAGCATAACTGTGGTCTGCTAGATTTCCACAGTGAATCTGGTGGCTAAGTTGCAGCATGCATCGCATTGATTTTCAGTTTTATCTAAGGCAATAAGTCGTCTCTTTTGCAATCGGAATTAGCATAATGTTTGAGCATACACACCTCATTGATTAAAAAAAAAAAAAAAGATTATGTGTTGTAAGAATACTTTTAATAAGCTTATGCTTTTTGTACACATACTTCATGTGTTGCTGCTATGTTGTTTTGGTCTTATAAAAGTTTTTTTTTAAGACCATATCATTATTGATTGTATTGTGATTTTTTTTCCGATCTGCAGTAATTGAAAGTCGCCTCTTTCGCAGAATGAATTGTGCATAATATTTTTACCTTTGGTCATGCATGTTACATGTTCATTATGATTGATAACAAATCATGAAAAGTTTTCTTTGATCAGACAGTAACTTTCTGTTTGTGATTAAAATTATTTTCGAGGCCTGCTTTCAATTTCTGAGAGTGATTGTCTGTCTGTTTATGGATGAAGTGTATAGACAACACATTAAAAAATAAATATAATGTATGAAAGAAGCAGAATTCAAATGAGAAAAACTTTGGCACTTTTCTCACCAGACAGGCCTGTGGGTCAGGGTCTGTCTGTCAGGTCTCTGACTGACCCTGAAGTTGTCAGTCCAGCATAGATCTGTGATTGTTCTGGCTTCTCTCCTGCCATCAACAAACTAGTGAAACTGACAGAACTTCTAATTACATGTTCCTTATGTAAAGGAACAGGTGTGGGGTAGCATACACAGATTGAACACAAACGTTCAGGATTTGGCAAAGACCTTAGCCCTTGAAACTAATGCCTACATAATAGAATTCAAAGGTGTAGAGATAATGCTTCACTTTTAAAAAGAGGAAAAGAATATGGCCTTTTTCAGCATCCACCAAGGAACACTCAGTCACATGTGAAATTTTTTTTTTAATAAAAAAAGTTAGGAAAGTCAGCTGCTAAGGGATACATACCCACAGTGCTCACTGCTGGCAAAGCCAGGGAAGTAGTATTCCTTGTTTGTTACTGACTTTCTCACCAGTCCCGGTATGATCCCCATGTTTAAGTGTTGGGCAGTGAACTACATGAATGAATGAGCTTCTCAGGTGGGGACTTTTGTCGTTTTTGGTTGTGTTCTTTGGGGTGGGTGGGTGTTGATCTTTCATCAGTAATACGAGTGCAAGATTTTCTTCTTTAAACCCTATCATTGGAGGTATATTTGTTAAAGCAATTGTTATTTTTCATACACAGATATTTAGCTCTACTAGATCTGTCCATCTCCAAACTATGTGCTGTCCATTATTGTGATTTTTAAAGCTAAAGAAATTATCTTTATTGAGAGGGTGGAGTTATAGTATATATCTATATTGAGAGGTTGGAGTTATTGTCCATTTTTCATGAACATTATATCTTGTATTATTTTGTATGCACGTCTATTCCTCATTTCATATGTTTTGCGTTATTTATTTATTCATATTTCTATCATGAAACAGATTTTTGGTATCTAACTTGGGATCAGGGCTTAGGCCTCTATGCAAGTTCCCCATCTTAAAACCTGTATGGAGGATGTTCCATTAGTAGTGGTGCAGTTGTCTGGAGTCAGAGTGTCGTGTGTGTGTTTGATACTGTGATCCATGCAGACCTTCCTGACAACAGACACTAGCAAATAACTAGACGGTTTGTGTGTAGTATAGTGTGTGCATGCCAGTGTTTAATTATGTTTATCAAGACCACCCTCATAAGGGAAAAAAATAATGTTGGTTTGTGTAAACTTGGATGTGCATGAATAACTAATGAATTCATAGAAACAACCTGATAGAAAAAAATTGAACAATCGTTATTATGGTTTGTTTGTGCGAGTGTTTTAATAATGTGATTATTATGAACACCATCCTGTTGTTATTAAAGAAAAATTACCCAATGATTACATGGTTTATGCGTGTTTGTGTGTGTACGAGTAATAACATGTTCATAGAAATCAACCTGACAAAAAGGAAAAATAATCCGTAGTTAGATCATTTGTCGTGTGTGTTTGTTGCATGATAAATAATGTGTTCATAGAGACGATTTTGACAAAAACGTGGTTTGTGGAAATGTGTGTGTGTGTTTTTATTGACAAGTTGAAATAATAAAGACTTTCCCCAAAATTAATGTGTGCTTGGGTCTCTCTCTCTAGACTGTCCAATTAGAAGAGGTTGTGTATGACTTTGGCATGCAGAAAGTAAACTTCATCATTTATTTATTTATCTTTGTAATGCTTGTTAATACACTAACTGGGTATTAAATATAAAAGATTTGTAATGTGCCTGTGTCAGCTTGTTTTGTGCTTGAAGATGTGTGAGGCTGCCACGAGTCCAGAGACTCATTGTTTAAATAATTGCACACATACCTGTATTTAAAAGATTAAAAAAAAAAAAAAATATTTCAACAAATCATATGCACACCTGCTCCCACATATACACACGTGCCTGCACATGCAGCACACACAAAACCACACACACATACACATACGCACACACATACACACGCCCACACACACAAAACCAAATTATATAGATTATTAAACTTTGCTGGTAGTGATCACTGCACATCATCACAGGAGCCCCCCCGCCTGATTTGTATTTGTTTTGCTTATGTCAGGTGTGGTGTGGTCCTCTAGAGAGGAATTACTAGTGAAAGTGAGCATGGAGATTTTGGCTTGATTTGACTGTAACTAACAACAACCACTGCTCTCCTCATGAATACATTAAGGTTGGTTTTTGAGTAGTTCACAGCTACTCTAGGTATTAAAAAAAGAAAATTGCATTGACCCTTCAACAAATGACCCTTCTTGCAGCTTCCCACACTCTCACAAACTTGTACACACACAACACAACACACACACACACACACACACACAACACACACACACATAAAACAGGACAGATGTAAAGTAATAAACACACCATTTTATTTCTCATTCTTCCATTCAAGACAACAGCAGAACCAAAGATCACACGTATTGCAAAGTACAGCATAATAACATTGGAAAAGTAAAATATTTATAAACAATACCAATGAAAAGGGCAGAAATCATTTTTACACATTTGAACTTTTAATTAAAAAACAAACAAACCAGCTTGCACAATAACCTCTACAGGGTTTGGTCATATATACAGTTGTTACCTCCTACAATGCATGCATAGCAAATCACAGATGCTAATGAATCAGCATCTTTCTCGCTGTCTCTCTCTCAGTCTGTCTGACTCTCACACGCACACACTCACACACAAAGTGTTCTACTAAATCTAGCGTCCAATACTACTACCACAGGCAAAATTTAAAAGCAACTGGAAGCAGACATAAGTAATAATCATACAAATACACAATACCCCTCCAAAACCATATCAAAATTGTATACATAATTTCAATAATACAAATGTACGTACATATTCCAAATTATCAACAAAGAAAAATCCTGTTGATTTATTGATAAACTCCACCAATGGTTCCATGAAGATCTGCCACACACACATACTCTGACCTGTATGAGACCACAACCAAAACCACAATAACAAATCACTTCCATTGCTCACGACACATTCATTTCAAATCAAAACGTATCCACAAATATTTTTTTTTATAAGACTTGTACATTATTGATGCTGCAAAGAGGAAAATAAAAGCCAAGATACAAAAGTGAGCAAAACCATATAATTAGCTCTGCAAAATATACGTATGTACACTATATACACAAGAATTTACACATAAAAGCATACATATGTATAATTTACAATATTACCATTCTTGCCCACCCTCCCTCGTCTCAAGCATGTGTGCACAAACATACACTGATGTACACATAGACATACATCAACTGATCTAACCACACGACGATTTAAGCACAGTAGAAATGCATTCTGTGAACAAATCTGAACGGTCAAAACACTGGCATAGACAACACTCAGGTATCCCCTAAGTGGACTTCACGCCATGTACACTTCGATTCTTTCCTGAATACTGGTTTTCCCAAGTCAGTCACAAACACTCTGCAATATAACGCCAACAAACTCCTTCTCCACAATATCGATCATAGTCTAACCAACCACACTGTCACCGTGGTTAGCGCTCTGGGTTCCTGACTGGACAGTGGTGAAGCTTTGGGTTCAAATACCACCACAGGGGCTCTGACTCAGTGATGGTGCCTTGCCTATGTGATGTTGGATTAGCACAGGCTCCACTGGGCGTACACTACTGAAGTGACTCAGTCGTGCAGGGTCTCTTCTGATGAGTGGCCTTTCAGCGGATGGCTTCCTGCGGACTTTTACCTCTTGAGGGTGCTTCGATGGCAAGACTAAAGAGTGGTATGGGAACAGCAGCATTGGTATGTCACAAATAAAAGGCAGCAAAAATAAATAAATAAATAAATAAACAATACTTAAGTCATAGATCTGGTCTGATATGTTTGTTTCAAACACAACTAGAGACACGAATTATCACAACAGACTGCCCCCTTCCCTAACTCTCTTCATTCTATACAAAAAGGACTTTGTTTTTAATCCCAGGCTCTGCTATTATGTAATGTACAAATTCTTTCCCTCTTTATTTTTTCTTACATTTTCTAGTTTGGACCTCATATGGTTACTTGCTTAAAAAAAACAACAAAAAACCTTTACATCTTTTGTATAAGCTTTTGTTATTTCAGAAATTTCAAAGGAAAACGAGAAGATGGAAATGTTGACAATATTTATAATGAATTACACAACAGTAATGATAATGCTATGAAAAGAAACACCCACACACAGACTTTAAGGTGATAACTCTTGGTGTCATTCCATACAAGAATTGGTTCTAATCAGTATATAGGTTTCCAGAATGTAAAAAAATGGTGATGTACTTTTTTTTATAGCAATAAAATCATTCAGATGCCACAGTTATATTTTGTTTTCCAATTTCAGTTTGGTCCTCTTTACAGTTAAGGCCATTTAATGTCACAAATGAATGGGCTGTCCACATGTGTCTTTTTTTCTTTTACCACACACACCTACTGCCACTATTCTCTTTATTTTATATGTTAAGGCTAGAAAAAAGAACCATGGTCTTTACTCACTTTAACACCGAATCTCTGATTGAAAAAAAAACAAATCTTTATCGACAAGATTATGAACCAAATAAAGTCCATTAAAAAAGCAAATGAAAACCAAAACATATAAAAATAGCTCTTCCATGATGACAATTTTCCCAAGTTACAACAGAAAATCAATTCATATACAGAAAGCCTTACACAAGTTTCTCATTTTGATCTGCTGGAAGAGGAAAAGAACTTCAGAACAGAAGGTGTGCACACTTTGCTCCCTGCAGTGTCAGCCTGGTGTCTCCCACTTCACCTGCTTCTGTGTGCTGGCTTGAGGCCCTCCCTCCCTCCCTCCCTGAGCACTAGGCTGATAACTTGTCAGAGGTCTGCTGACAGCCAACTCCACTCTCTGCTAGCCACTATCTTCATGGGGCACAAAGTGCTCTGTCCATAAATCTTGAAAATAGATTTTTGTTTAGTTAACAACTTTAATTTTTATGTTCCTGCAGGTTTTTTCATTTATTTTTGTTTTCTGTCTTGTTTTAGGGGAAAGTATATGTCACAACTGACAGGGAGCTTTCATTGCTGTATGTTGCCCTCTGTTTTTGTTATTTTATCATTATGACTATAAACAGATATTTTTTATTTCAATCACAGATTTTAATCTTTAAATTTGTCACCTAACTGGCCAATGGACTTTGGTAATAATGTAATGCATCTTTAAAAAAACAACAACAAAGGAATACACCTTAAATCAGAAAACCCCCTAAAGTATGTCTGTTGTGAGTATAGTTTTTTGGCTTTTTCTTTTAACTGTAACTATACTTGATCTAAATCAATGAAGTGGTTTTTCACTGTGGAGACAAAGGAAAAATATAACCCTCTAAACCTAATAACTTCTTTGTGTTGGTAACTTGTTTGTCTGGCGGTTGTTTTTTTTTGTAGTTTGTATGGTTGTTTTTTTCCCTTTGTTCTTGTTTCATTTTGTTTTTGATCTTGATCTTCAGAATCCATTGCACAAATTCCCTTGAAAACTATTGCAATTTTACATTTGACTGTAACATAATTTGTAGGATGCTGTACTGTTCAAAAAGACAAACCAACCCCAAAACCTCAGTGGACACAAAACAAAAGCAAAGGTTTCAAGTCACATTTCTTTTTAAAAAACCCCATCTCAAACAATCAAAAACAACAACAACAAAAGCTGATATAATTACATATGATAAATACTTTTGAAGCTGGTTGTGATCTTAAAAAAGTTTAATCATGACAGACATTTGCCTCTGGAAAGGCCATTACAAATGGATGGGCAATCCATTCTTTTTTCATTTTTTGAGCTTTCAACCACGTATGAACAGTATTGACAGAATATGTAGATGGAAAACCTAAAATGTTAGTTTACCGCAAGAAAGGAGTACCTATGCTCCTCTCAAGCACACGTAGATTACATATACACAGCCCTAATATTTACAATCATATTACCCTCTGACTTTTTTCTCAAAAGACAATATACCAGTCATGCTATCACTATTACTATCAACATATCAATTTTACTAATATGATCGCTATACTATCGCAAAAAGAGTATTTGAAAACATGATCGAATCAAAGTCACAATTTAGTAATATTAAACTTAAAGTGACAGATCTAACTGTTATTCTTTAAATTCAGGAAACAGTAACATCCAATGTTAACAAACTCTTCATGATAGCAATAACAATGTAAACCCCTATAAAAACAAAACAAAAGAAACCCAACTTCATATCCAAAGTATTCACATCAGTCATCATAACAGAAAGTTTTAAAAAATTACCATATACACCTAAAGCAATCTCATGTATTAGATTACTATGTGGCATCCTATGATTTCTTTGATAATGTCAGAACACTTTTTTTTTTAAGGTCATATATTTCAGGCATGACATGATTTGGAGTATTTAAAAAAAGCCAATCTGAAACTGCTCCCACTTCTCTGACTCCCGATTTCACCATTTTTAAACAGTCTCATAGGTATACACATTTATCCTTCCTCTCCTCTTAAGCTCTGATATCTAAAAAAAGAACAAAAAAAAGAACAGAAAACAAATGTGAATTTACGACACTTTCACTTCCAGTTCAGAAGTAGTCTTCATCTGCAGCTTCTTTTCTCTCATGCCAAGTGCTGCTTGTTCGTGAAATCTCATTCAGCACTGTAAGAGGGGGCACTACAACATAATGGATAGAATCTTGTTACTAGTAGTATACTTGTGTGTGCTTGGTTTGACGGGTAGGATCTGACTATAGAACTCATAACTCACACTACTAAGCACAAGTTATGTGCTGCCTTGAAAGTGATGTTTCAGTTTAATAGCCTGAAAGCATACTTTGGTGCATCATGTACAGACTGCTGTGGTACAAGCATGATCTACACCTATTATGGTGAATGTGGACAAACAGTCCCTCCTGTTTCTGGAAATACGCGAGTTGTCATGCTAGCTTTTATACACATATAAAATGCTTTCCATTTCCTCTGTCATGTTCTCACACTTCTCTTATGTCTGCCTCCATTACCCAGTCACCTGCCGTTTATCCCCCAAAGCTTCTTTGAAGTTCCATGAAGATGGAGTACAGTTGCCCTCATGGCAAGATTTACAGCAAAAGAGAAAGCTAGAGCTGGATACAAATAATATATATATATATATAATATATTCTAAATAATACCCACCACAACAAGGCAGGTAAGCTTGCTGCGAATTAACAATACATTTTGAGACTGAAAGACCAACGCCTGTAATATTTCAACAGAAGTGGAACAAAATATCTATCACATATATACGCAGAACAAAAACACATGCATGTCCAACGATGTTCTTCAACACAGGCTGCCACACACTACCTACACCAGTTCCATGATTTATCTTTACTATCAGGCAATTCAAAGAACTCCATAACTATGTGCAACACAACTGTCAGGAGCCAGAACTGGCTGGCTGTGTGTTCTTGTAGGTGCTATATAAATAACTCTTCTAGTGTATCACCTTAATCATGTGTACCATAATATTGAGCTGAGTGTAAAAACTACATTCAGAGTGCAATGGCTAACATTACTGACTGCTGTTAGAGTTGTGTTCACAAAGACAACGTTGAACATCTACATCTCCGCACATGAAAGGTGGGTACTAAATCTAATCGGTAGGGGCAACATTACAGGATGCTTCAAACCTGTTGCTTTATGACTACAAAACTACAGAGAGTCATCTACAACAGACAAGAGATCAATGCAATAGCTAACATTTTAAAGCACACTTCTACATCCTCGAAACTAAAAAAAAATGAATCAAGAACTAACATCACATACTTCAAAAACAGGAAAAAAAACATGAAAATCATCCAGAAAAACAATCAGCACCCCAAAGCAAAACTGACGAAAATGACATGAAAACAGTCAGTTTACAGAGTCTTTGCAAGAGATCAGCTTGAAGAAAAAAAGGAAAAAAAAAACCCATATGATGACAAACACTGGAAATGACTAATGTACTACTTATATTTTGAAGGCATCAGTATAGCTCTAGACATTCATTTCTAATAGTAAACAGAGTGGTAGGTGATTCATGACAAGTTAAGACAAACAAACCCCCCCAAACCCAAACACCTTAAAAGGCCGACACTTCTCGAACTTAACTACCCACAAGGGGAATAGGCACACATATACACACACACACAGAAAAGCTCATAACACAGTTGTGTCTCTTTCAAAAGAACTTCATTAAAAAAATCTTTAAATGGCTGCTCTATGTCCTACATTTTTCAGGGTTTTTTTTTAATGATACCAGGCTGAGAAAAAAAAAATCAAAATTATCAAGTGAGTAAACACTTGGTGACTTACAAGCTGCCATTTTCTTCAGTTCCATTCTACAAACCACAATATGAAGCTTTTGAAAAGAAAATGGGAAAGCAGGCTGTTTCAAAAACATGTAGCACTGGTCGTATCTTGCAAAAGTAAAAACTTTTCAACATCTTATACAAGCTAGCTTGTCTAAATTTGGCAAAAACTTGGTGTGTGGTGTTGTTTTTTTTCCGGCAGCAACATAAACCTTTTGGAGCGTGTCAAAAAGTGGTACAGGACACATTAACAGTCAATATACTTACAGTCTTTCAATCTACATTTTTTACTGGAACCCATAAACTGTTAAATAAGGGTACAGAAAACACAAACATTGATTACATTCACAGTCTCTCAATCTACACTTTTTTATATATCACTGGAACCCATAAAACTGTTGAATCTCAAATGCCCCCTTCTCATGTTGCTAATATTCAATACAAAAATTTCGGTTATTTTACGCAAATCGGGTAAAAGGCAATAAATGTGGACAAGAATTACTGTCCATAAACAGAGGAAGACATTAGAAAATAATCACTATGTATTTGTTTTTAAAGAGAGTTGATCCATGGTCCATGTTTTTTTCCGGTCTATTTTTCCCATCATTTGGTATTCACACAGATATCTAATTGAAGTTTCTCTCAAAAATCTACAGTAAAAAACTCCATTCTTGCAGAATTGCTTGTATATTCCTTTAAGCGAAAAAACCCCTCTTGGTCTCAATGTTTATTCTGTTCTTCAATGAATGCTCTTCCACCTTCATCTATAAACCATAGTACTGCATTTAATAAAGAACATGCACACATGGTCACACTGAGGAACTGGGAAAGGCTGGGAGCAATTCTGGTTGAAGTGAATGAGACCTTTATTAATGCCACTAATGACCACACTAAGCATGGACACAAGGTTCACACATAGGCACAACACACACACACACACACACACACACACACACACACACACACACACACACACCAAAACCTATGCAACACTGACAGATTTTCCACTGCATAACTCATACTATTAAGTTATTATTTTTCCTCACTTCCAGTTGTGCTAAGTCAGTCTTCATTATTCTTTCTTTCTCTTCCTTTACTGATATAAAAAAAAAATGCCCAAGATTAACAGAGAAATGACTGGGTAGGGGTAGCAAGTGAGCCACCAAAACCTACCCCTTCCCCCCACTTCTGATCACAAAACCAAGACTTCAAGGTCCATCCACCCTCATGCTCTCCTCCTCACAACTTTACTGTGAGCACGTCTGACTCTCCAAACCTTGCAACAGTTCACAACTGTACAACCATGTAGATCTACACCAGACGATTTTAACACATGGGAGGGTGTAGTGATCCAAATAAGCCAAAACAAAAGGTTTCCCTGATTCTGCTGTTGTACAGACCCAGACTGAGATGATGTTGTGCTGAAAAGATGAAGAAAAAAAAAAGCATTCATAAAAGGATAGGTCTTGTTTGTGTGTGTGTGCTGTAAACTCCACAAGTTTACCTTCTAGACAGGAAAGAAAGACCCACACAAGGGGCTGGGGAGACTTGCAGGAGAGGAAGTCTTGAGCAAATCACAGTATTCTCACAGCTTCGGGTGGTATCCACATCACTTTTCTCTTCTCCTCCTTGGTCCAAAGGTGCACGCACGTTCCTCAGTGTTTCGGGGCTCAACTCTTCACATGTTATAGGCCACATAGATAGGGTCCAACTGGTCAGCCAGGAAACCGTCACGCAGATGCATGCGTTGCTTCTCTCCGCGGGAGTTGATGGGGATGACCCCTGGGTCCACCACCACGACAACGCCGACGATGAGGAAGTGTTCCTCCAGCACGACGTTGGTGACGAGGGGCACGAGGTCCAGGGCTTCGTTCTCCTGCCCATCCAGCTCCACCACCACCACCAGCAGGTTGGTCCACGTGAACATGGCACTGCACACAACAACAACTCAGTAATGTGAACATGGCACTGTACACAACAACAGTCACATTAACAACACTTTTTTTTTCACATGAACAACAGTCACTTGTCTTTTCTATCTCTGTGTACACGATAAGGAACAACACAAAACACAACACAGCATGGCACAGTACAGCATAGCACAGCACAACATGACAAAGCACTACACTACTACACTACACTACAATATGCCAAGCTACAATATATGCAATGCTTTCCACATCAACAGGCAGACCGCCAACATCCTACATTGCCAACATCATTTCAATCAGAGGTCTGGGAGGGCTACAGGAAACTGAAGAACTCTGCAGAGACCGAGAGAAAAAAAAACCCTGATGGCATTGCGTGTAGCTCCTACTGAGAACAGCAGCGATGGAGACAGCTGAGTTGAGCTGAGTTGAGTTTTTTTAATATTGATTTTTAAAATTTTATTTATTTATTTATTTTTTTTTTGCGTTGAGTTGAGTTTCTCCACCTCTCATATGACAGGCTGAGAGTCATGTACACTTACGAATAAACAGTGAATACGAAATCTACATGTGCTGTAAACAGAAAAGAGTGCTCACCATTCACAGATCTTTTTGTGGCATCGGAGGACACTGGTTTCCACATCAATGGGGTGGTAGCGCATTCCTCGCAGCATCACCGTCTCATCCAGGGCTCCCACCACAAACACCGCATCATGCCGCTCTGAGAACAGTTTGTAATCTTCATTAATAACAACAACAACAATGATGGTGATGATGGTGATGATGATGATAATAGTAAGAAGAAGTAATGGAGAATTGTTTAAAAGCTTCCTTTCCCTTATGCAGACCTACCACAAAGCATTTTACATAAAAACAAAACAAAAAAAATCCTCCCCCGACTACACTCAGAATGACAGACTGTGACCAAACACACGTGATTGTGTGTAACTGTATACAACACAGATTTCATACATGCCATACAGAGATATATCAATGTCTACAACTTCAAACAACAAACTCTTTTTTCCTCAACTTTTCATATTTGTTCACTGACACAAATATTTAACACAATTAAAACCCATATCACTTTTCATAAGTTAAGTTAAAGTCTGTCCAGAGCCTAAGGCTCATCAGGCCGGTGCTTATCCGGTTTCTGTGGCGTTAAGCGACTGAGAGTCATAGACTCCCCCCTGGATAGGACGCCAGTCTATCGCAGGGTTAACCCCCAACACAAGGTTGGTACCCCTTTTTACACCTGGGTGGGGTGAGAAAATAGCCGTAAAGTGCCTTTTCCAAGGGCACAACGCCATAGCCAAAAGCTGGGATCGAACCCGCAATCTTTAGATTACGAGTCCAACGCCCTGACCACTAGACTACAGCGGGGCTTCACTTTTCATAAACAAAAGATAAATTATCATTTCACATGAGAAAAATACCTTTACAGGACTCTTTTTTTTCTCAACAGGAGATTTTGATTTATAACGCTGTTTTTTCATCTTTACAGAATAATAATTGGGACTACACAAACAACTTAATTTCTGTCCTAATAAGACATATCTACTCTCTGTTCTAAAAGCAACAGAAAACTAAAAAAAATCACAAACTCCAATACAGAACAGACGTGGCCACCACCAAACAAACAGTCTTACCCCCATCACTCTGTGTCAGCTCAGTGCGGCGGATGAAGCCGAGGAATCCTGTGCGTGCATATGTGGTGTGGATGTCCCCGGTGGCCAGTGTGGACTCAAAGTGGTCCTGGTGTAGGGACTCGTCCCCGTAGATGGAGAAATAGCCACTGGCGTTGTGGGGACTGTTCACCCAGATCTGTCACACACACACACAAACATGCACACAGGTAAGACACACACACACATGCACACACACACATACACATGCACGCACACATATGCACATGCACTCTCATACTTGCACTGGCTGGAATCATGTGGTCACACACATTTAATGGTCACATCAACACTTCCTTCCCATACCAGCAAAAATGACTATACTCAAACAGATTTCAATATAGACAGACACTCATAATTCACGCATGGAAAATATGCACAAGCAGTCATTCATCTTCACATACTGGCAGAATCCTTTTCTCAGAATGTCAACAGAAAATTCCACATTCTCATTAACAGAAATTTTATGACCACAGAGAGACTTTACATTGACACCAATCGGCACAGCATGGGATGGTGAAAAAGAAAAAGGGGGTTGGGGGAGAAAGAAGGGAGGGGGCTTACCTCTCCCAGGTGAGAGTCTGCACACTGGCCTTTGGTCTCAGGATTGGCAATGGACACACGGACACCTGGCATCAACTGTCACACACAATACAGCCATGGTTAATTCAGTTAGCAAATCTTCCTTCAAAGCAATCTTCAATTCAGTTAAAGAAAGCATGCACGCACGCACACATGCACGCACGCACGGACTCACACACATACACACACACACACACACACATACACACACACACCTACACACAGACACACACCTATACTAAGGTGCTATGTCTTAGGCAAGTTGGCAGTCTGGATTAGATCTTCCAGTCATCTCTACACCTGCTATGTCTACTTTCTCACCAAAAGTCTATGGTAGATAAGAGATGATATATAACAAGAAACCCAATGCATATCAGTAGTAAGAGGCACACTCTTATGAACAGAATGTTGTTAACTTGTTGTTGTGCACTCCCCAGCTCAGAACCTCAGGGATCACCTAGAATATGCACTCTGACTCACTCATCTCACCTGGGAATAATCACTGTGAAAGTGTAAAAACATGCAGGATGAGAAGTCTGCATGTATGTCTGTTTTCAAGTAACAAGCAATGCGGGCAATCATACTCTAGACAGAGGATGCTAACTTCTGAATGTACAGTATCTGTCTAAGGGGCCAACTAGTGGGATTGTAAGACCATCAGATTCGTGATCAGACAGCAATCTGAGGTTGCAGGTTTGCATCCCCCGGATATTGACTCAAGTACCCTCTAAGTTCCTCAGAAATAAACTGAGGATCCATATGCCAATGCATAAAGGATATATTGTGCCCATGTTGAAACCCCATCCACCTTTCTGAGAGGGGTAAGCAGGCACTATGGACAACAGCAGATCTGCTTCGCCTGGTTCCACTTGCCAAGACACACAGCCTGAAAAGTTTATAGCTAAGCTGAGCTCCAGTGGCTCCTCAAGAAGTAAAGGGAGCAGTCAGGTCAAGTCTGGGAAAGAAAAAAGTACTCACCTTGCCAGACTCCATGAGACAGAGGCTGTTGGGGCTGCCTTTCTCCACCAGGGTGACTCTGTCATTCCTCAGGGCCTGGGTGTCCACATACACTGTTGAAGGCTCGGGACAGGATGCACCCTAAACACACACAGAGACACATATCACTTTGCATACAGGTGTGAGCAAGGGAACAAAGATATAATAAACAGGCACACACACATCCTGACACACGCATGGACACAGACAGATGCACAGGCACACACGTGCACACAGACACACACAAACACACGCACTCTCTCTCTCATATACACACACACACACACACACACACACACACACACACACACACACAGACCACACACACACACACACACACACACACACACACACACACACACACACACACACCATCCAGCAACCAACAACCCACTGTACCTGAAGAGAGATGCCGATGTTGACACGACAGCCAAAGCTGGTGGTGACGGCTCGTGGAGACAGTCCAAGGGAGGCAAACAGCTTGGTGAAGGAGGTGGTGAGGGTGATGCGAGGTCGCTCCTCTGCCACCACCACACAGGCCCGCACACATGCCAGGTTCACTCCCTTGGTCTGAAACACCAGCAGCAGCATCCATACTGATAGTGTTACAGATTCTGTACTGCATCCATACTGTCAACTGTGTAAATAGTGTTACAGATTCTGTACTGCATCCATACTGTCAACTGTGTAAATAGTGTTACAGATTCTGTACTGCATCCATACTGTCAACTGTGTAAATAGTGTTACAGATTCTGTACTGCATCCATACTGTCAACTGTGTAAATAGTGTTACAGATTCTGTGCTGCATCCATACTGTCAACTGTGTAAATAGTGTTACAGATTCTGTGCTGCATCCATACTGTCAACTGTGTAAATAGTGTTACAGATTCTGTACTGCATCCATACTGTCAACTGTGTAAATAGTGTTACAGATTCTGTACTGCATGCATACTGTCAACTGTGTAAATAGTGTTACAGATTCTGTACTGCATCCATACTGTCAACTGTGTAAATAGTGTTACAGATTCTGTACTGCATGCATACTGTCAACTGTGTAAATAGTGTTACAGATTCTGTACTGCATCCATACTGTCAACTGTGTAAATAGTGTTACAGATTCTGTACTGCATCCATACTGTCAACTGTGTAAATAGTGTTACAGATTCTGTACTGCATCCATACTGTCAACTGTGTAAATAGTGTTACAGATTCTGTACTGCATCCATACTGTCAACTGTGTAAATAGTGTTACAGATTCTGTGCTGCATCCATACTGTCAACTGGGAAAATAGTGTTACAGATACTGTGCTGCATCCATACTGTCAACTGTGCTGTATCCATACTGTCAACTGGGAAAATGTTACAGATTCTGTGCTGTATCCATACTGTCAACTGGGAAAATAGTGTTAGAGACTCAGTCTTTTACCATGATGGTATTTGCATTAATGGATGAAAGGAATCTGCCTGTGCATGTTTTACTGTGTGTAGAGTTGAGCTGTGGCAAAAGCTGTCAAGAAAACCTTGTCAGAAAGCTATATGCCCACATAGCATTCTAACCTAAAACACACTAACTAAAGACATTTAAGTTAGTATAGCCAAAGGACAAAGTATCACAGTGCTCACTCTATTTCCTCGCCACTCTTCTTCCTTTCTTTATGTTGATGTGCTGATGTAGTTTGGCCGTGCATAAACTGTTATAGTAAATTTTGTTTTCACTTGTTTGCATCCCCCCACCCCTTCACTTTTATAACTCTGTGGTGGCAAGAATAAAACTGCCATAATATACTTTTCTCTTTCAGATGAGTCAAAAACTGAACTTATTTCAGTTGTAAGAAAAGGAAGAACAGGGTTCATACAGATCTTTGGGAAGAAAATTCAAGGACTTTTCAAGGACTTTCAAGGACCTCACACTCAATTTTCAAGGACCTCCATCGACAAATAGTGCTTGCATTTTAACAATGTCTACACACTTTACAGTTGAAAAGAAAATATCTATAGCCATTTGGTCCAAATTTTCCTCATAACAAGAATCAAATTCTTACTGCAGTTAACTGGGCTAAATCAAAAACAATCGTTGGCCTAAAGTGTGCACTTAGCTTAAAACAATTTCAATCTAAGTGATCACCCCATCTGTTCATTCATAATTTCTCTGCATACTGGTTCTCAAAGTCTAAATATGTGTAAAGCTCCCTGTGAGTTACTTTTCCAGGAGACTAATAGTTTACAATAGTAAACATTCATCCTCCTGGATAACAGGTTGGAAGGGAGGGGGGAGGGGCTGGAGAGGGGGAATAGCTGATGGTATTGCTGTGGACAGATTTTCACATCACAACACATTATCATGGGTGAAAGTGAAAAAATCTCTCAATCCTGAAACCCAAATTTTTTTTGTCCTCTGGACATTCCAAATCCTGAAAAAAAAAAATTTTCAATCCTGAAGCAATTTAAGTACAATTCCACCCTTATATAACTGTATGCACATTCCTGTGTGTGTCTTTGATGCCCCATCAAGTTTCAGTGTTGCAGGGATAGGAACTGACAGACTCCAAAAACTGTGAAAGGTGGGGGGGTCCAGGGGGCATTGCCCCCTGGCGGGGTGAAGGGGCAGAGCCCCTTGTAGGGGTCAGGGGGCAACGCCCCCTGAAGCTGAAGGTTTTTCAACAATTCTAGCCTGTTTTAACGGCCTCTCCTTGAACTAATTTCAGTTCTTGATACAAAGCAATTTCTGCCCTGAAATAAGCTCTCCAAGTATGACTTTTTCTGTCATTTCTTCAATCTAAAGGAGGTTCTATTCCCAAGTAATCACATAACAAAAATGAGTATATTTCTAGACAAATGTGCACTAATGCAGATAGAGGAAGAAAGAGAAAGAAAGGACAGACACACATAGACAGAGAAACAGAGAGAGATAGAGATAAAGGGGGGGGGAGAGGTGTGTGTGTGTCTGTGTGTGTAAGAGACAGGTGGAGGTGGAGAAAATGAGAGAGAGACAGAGATAGAGAGAGACAGAGAGAGAGAAGTTGTGTGTGTGTGTGTGTGTGTGTGTGTGTGTGTGTGTGTGTGTGTGTGCGCGCGCGCGCGCGCGCGCCTGTGTAAGTCAGTCTTTTACTTCCAGTGTGTGTGTGTGTGTGTGTGTGTGTGTGTGTGTGTGTGTGTGTGTGTGAGAGAGAGAGAGAGAGAGAGAGAGAGAGAGAGAGAGAGAGAGAGAGAGAGAGAGAGAGAGAGAGAGAGAGAGGGAGAGAGAGAGAGAGAGAGAGAGAGAGAGAGAGGGAGAGAGAGAGAGAGAGAGTGAGAGAGAGAGAGAGGGGGGGGGAAACTCTCCATGAAAAAGGGGAGGCTGGTGGCCTGCTGACTGTTGTATTTAATTTAACCATTGCCTCTCTGACCCCAAGTGGAACAGCCAGTGAAAGCCCCCCCCTCCCCCCCTCCCTTTCTGTCTTATATTAGAGCTGCTAGTCCATCCCTATCATGAAACTTCGACACCCATTGTTGGTATACATCGTCTTTCAACAGAAAAAGTTGTCTTGTTAGGCCTACCTAGGATTGAATTGCCTTGTGACATAAAGCAGAGAAGGGGAGTAATTACTAACTGGCATGGAAGAGTTAATTCCCTTGGCCTGCTTTCGTAGATTTTTTTTTTTCTCCTATTTTTTCTTCTTCTCTTTTTTTAATTTTATAAAAATTCTGCGAATTTGCAGTCAGTACCATACCTGATCTTACCATGCCAATCTCTCTCTCTTTCTCTTTATCCTTCTCAGTCTTTGGTAAAAGTAAAATTCAAGGACTTTTCAAGCACCTGGAGGCTTATGCCTGATTTTCAAGGACTTTCAAGGCCTTGAAAAGGGGGGTCCAAAATTCAAGGACTTTCAAGGACCTTCAAGGACCGTACGAACCCTGAAGAAAAAGCAGAGAAAGAAGCAGAAGGCAACAGGCAAAGAAGAAAATGAAGAAGAAGAACAAAAAGAAAACATTATGACAACAAAAACAGAGATGAGCTGGAACAAAAACTACACCCCCCCACCCCCCCTCCCTTTACAAAGCGAGCAGCAATTCAGCTGCAGCCTTTTCAGCCAAAACAAGACCCTCCTAACCCTCCTCTCTGGAGAACCACCTCAACACTGAGGTCTGTGGGAACACCCCGCCCCTGCTACAGGGACAGAAGGAGGGAACACACCACACAAAGCCCGCCCACCTTGAGAGCTGCTGTGGATGTCCCCAGGCCTCTGGTGCACAGCTCCATCACTCCATAGGAGCAGAATGTGTCTCGCACTGCAAAACGTAACACACACCAACAGTCAATATTCTATCTGCAATATGCCTGGCAATACAGGTTTTTATTAACACATTTTCAGGGAGGAATTTATACATCTGTTTGGGATTGAAAAATGTTTACTTGGTCTGTTATATGTATCTATATGATTGATGGTTAAGGAATAGCAAAGCTGTATGAACCATGTAAAAATTCGTTTCAATCTTTTATACTGAACTATCGAAAACTTACAATCCTTTCTTAATTAAGCATTAACAGTAAAGAGTTGTTTATTTTTTACATTTTTAAACAAAAAAAAGAAGTTTTATAAAAAATTTAAAAAAACAACAACAATAAAACAACCCACACTCAACTTTTTCTCAACTTATTTATTTTCATCTATTTTTTCTCTTTTTTATCTAAACAAATTTCTCTCATGGGCACAGACGTTTGACCTTTTCTCCTTTTTAAAACAATGACTGCCCTGTTCACTTTCCTCCTTCCTTCATACTTCATAGAGCAATACAGAAGACAAAACATTTAGAACCATTACAAAGAAACATGAAAACTTAGTAACCAGTCCTGGGAAGAACAAAAATAAATGTGTCAGAAGAACATGACACAATTATTCAACAATTCATTACCAAAGTAAATTTACGACTTTAACAGCAGCTGAATTGGAAGAAGAAGAAAAAAGCACACTGACCATTGAATGTGCTGACAGAGGTCAGCCACACGGCAGGGTTGGCCTCCACTTCAGATGGAGGGACCAGGATAGAGTGATGACCAGAGTACACACTGAAACACACACACCCACAGTCACCATCAACACATAGACTCTCATGCCTTCTGATACAGGCAGATTTACAACACATCTAACATTCCCTGACATGTGCTACAGTTCATTGTGCTTATGTTTTTTAAAAAATACCTAAGCAAAAATAATTAACTATTACTCTTGCGTGCGTGCGTGCGTGCGTGCGTGCGTGTGTGTGGAACTGTCACTGAATGTCTGTCTTGATTTATGATACATTTTCTGTAAACTATACTTACTGTTATAAAAAGTAATACTGATATATTGAAAAAAAAGGTATCTCCAAGATCTAACAAAAAAACCCAAACCAAACCTCAACTAAAGATTTTTTACATTTTTCTAAAATTTCAGTTAATTTTATAACAAAAACTAAATGTTTAGGATAAAAGTCAGAAACAAAGAATACATTTCACACTTTATCAGTTTACTCTAGCTCACTGCCAAGCCAACAACAAAGGAACATCTCACTATTCCTGGGGTTTTTGTTGGCTTTCCCCCCCCCCACTCATCTTTCATGTTACTTCATACATACATACAGACATATTTTCATTGAGAAAGGTCTGTACGTACATCAATATCAAAGCCACGTAAACTAACAGTAAGCAAGCTTCAATAGTAACTGTCCCAGATTTACAAAAAGAGACAGTAAATGTACTAAGGTGACGTTTTCATCAGAGCTGACCTGCTGAGACACCAGAGGGCAAAGCCCAGGCCGTTGTAGGGGTCCAGACAGAGGGACACCACGCGGGACGGATACAGCTCACACTGGATCTTCTGAGCGCGGCACAGGGCTGTGGCGTTGGCATGGGACATCTGCAACAACATCACTCCTTCTTTACAACTACTGTGTAGCATTCCCAGTGAGACAGGCAAATAGGTTACAGAAAAACAACTGTGATACAACTGAAATGATGTAAGTGTGTAAGTGAAGTTTACAATGCGATCATTGGGGAGCCAGGTATCCATTTTCTTCTTCCATCTTCCTTGACATACCAATGGGAAAAAAACTCAATTAAATAAGAACACATCCTCAAAGTCGGAATGCCACTACCTTAATGGTGGGTTAAAAATAGCATAAGAAAAAAGTGTTGAACCTTGAAGCTCTAGCAAACGAACAATAAAAAAAAATTTAAAAAAAAACCAACCCCAAAACAAACAAAAAACCCAACCAAAAACCAGAATTCCATTATCTTTTCCTCAGTTTGCTGGACACAGTACATACCTTGACACCTGCCAGCATGCCAGTGGTGGAGACAGAGAAGTCCAGGTAACACATCATCTCAGGTGTGGGGGCCCTGTAGATGGCAGCCAGGTGTTTCTTGCCAGCCTCATCAGTGTCCAGCAGCTGTACCCAGTGCTTCGGGTCCACGATGGCTGCCGCCTCCTGCCACAGCACACACACGCACGCAGCTTCAGATATCACCTTTATACATCAACAGCAACAGTCATGGATATAACAGTCAACACAAATACAAACCCTGACAAGATGACATCACTGATGGAAATGATATTCAAATGAAGAAAACAAAACCAAGACAAATGAGGGCCACTCTCAAGGGAAGACTGCAGCACACTGAAGAGACTACTTAAGATACTATTTGCTAATAACTCACTGAATGTCTAATGTTCAATATCTGCATATCACACACACACATGTGTATGTGCACACACACACCTACTTCTAATACGCCCCCCAAAATGCAAGCATGCATGCACACACACACACACACTTCAAAACCACACGCACACACAAACATACACACACACACACACACACACACACAAACACACACACACACACAACACACACACACACACACAACACACACACACACACAAACACACACACACACACGTACATTTCAAAACCATAGATACAAATACACACCACTTCAAAACCACACAACACACACACACCACATTTACACACACAACACACACACACACAACAACACACACACACACACACACAACACACACACAACACATACACACACACACACACAATACAAAGACAGGGGGCAGCGGACCTTGGAGCGGAGGAGTTTGATGACGATGGCTGTGGTCAGGATGGCCACGGACTTGCTGACCTCCACAATCATGCGCACCGTGGGCAGAGTGGACGCCACGTTCTGCGGGTGAGGGGGGCGAATGGTCACAGGCACACAACCTGAAACACACAGACCCTGACTGTTCTAATGGCTAGCTTGATGATAGGATTCTGATTGCTAAAAAATCACAGTGAGAATGCATAAGAAGATGACAGACTGTAGAAAAAGAACAAAATCAGAGAAAAATACTGGTTTAATAATAACAAAATTCGAAAAATAGATGAAACGCTATAAGATATATATATAATAATACCTGGGTGTTGGGGGGAGGGGGGGAGGGCAATAGAGAAAGAGAGAAAATGACAGAGAGAAAGACAGGTAAAGCAAAAAAAGATAGGTGTGTACATATGAAAATTCTTTTTTTTTCTTTTTTTTAACAAGAAAATAAATATAACTTCCATTGTGGAAGAAGACTGGCTTTATCCATATCTTGCAAGGAATTCTTGGGCCTACAAATAAGAATTCCTTATGATTAAAATTGATAGTTAGGTCTTGTTCATCAGATTATTTATCATCATCAAATTCTACGACTCCTGTACCAACAGACCACACAGAGTTGTAGACAAAAAGCAGAAGGACTGTGTGTACTCACCAACATACAAGCACCCGTAGAAGGCAGCAACCAGATCTATACCTACAAAACAGAAAATGACAACAAATTTATACCATGTAGCATCAAAATATGTCAGCTAGTCTCAGTTTTTAAGAGGAAAACACCTCGCTAAAATGTGTGTGTGTGTGTGTGTGTGTGTGTGTGTGTGTGTGTGTGTGTGTGGTGTGTGTGTGTGTATGTGTGTGTGTGTGTGTGTGTGTGTGTGTGTGTGTGTGTGTGTGTGTGTGTGTGTGTGTGTGTGTGTATGTGCCAGGATGCACTCAATCTCCACACTGAGTGTGTACCAACCAATGGGTGTTCAAATCAGCATGTCTGCATGCATATATGGCCACAAGGGTTAAACATCCCGGATCCATCGTTATGTAACAGTCAACAACACAACACAACAAAAGACAGACAACACAACATAACACAGGACAACAGACACAACACAAGACAACAAACAACACAACAGACACAAGACTACAGACACAACACAACACAGGACAACAAACAAACAAACAACACAACACAAGACAACAAACAACACAACAGACACAACACAACAAAACAGACACAAGACAACAGACACAACACAACAAACAACACAACAGACACAACACAGACAACAAACAACACAAAAGACACAACACAAGACAACAAACACAAGACAACAGACACAACACAACAACCAACACAACAACACAACAACAAACACACAACAGACATAACACAAGACAACAGACCAGAACTCACCCGGGTGGAAGATGAGGGCCACATGATCGCCTGTGTTCAGCTTGCCCTTCTCCATCAGCATACACCCAATGCGCTCTGCCCGCTTGTGAAGCTGAGAGCAGGTCAGCGTCTGCTGGGCTTGGTTCTGTAACGTGCATAAATCACATGATAACGGACATCAGTGTAGAAACAGGTAAAATGGATTTTCACTTTACCTACTCCAGCACTGCTTACTCCTAACATATAGCTTATAGGAATAGGCACTGCTACACTGAGCACCATACTCTTTTTTTCTTTTTCTTCATACGATGTCCAAGAGAAAATGATGGGTACATGAGAATACAAAACAAAAATGGATAACAACATAAGCTACAGTAAAAGAGGTAACTTCTACCTAAACTTTCATGCCCTACCTTTCTGATGTAAGCCTGAAAAACATGGGGACTACTAATAAAGGGGTCAAAGAAACAAGAAATAGACACTTTGAATTAAACATTTGGTGAACCTTGGAGCTCAGGAAGAGACAAAAAGAGAAACCGAACACTTAATGAATATGATGCTATATATCATTACAAAAAAAAAACCCTACTCTTTCACTATCAGAAAGAGGAAATTACAATCCTCATCCCTAAATAGCATGCTAATATATTTAGGGAAAAAAGTTATTATCTTCCATATCTGGACACAAAAAAAAAGCTTACACCGGGTGTTTACAGTGAGCATCACACTAAAGTACACATTGTGGAATGACATCGAAACTGAAAAATAGAAAAGGAAGCACTGACACGAAAAACTTACCCTGGGATTGAACAAAGTAAAGACATAGCCATTAAGCCTAAATAAAACAGACACGAACGTTACTCATCTTTCAAGGAGACCACTCATCTCTTAGGAGCGGAAAGGAAAAGGAAAGATAAGACAGATAAGGGGAAACATACCCTGGCATTGAGCATGGTGAAGAGGACATGGTCAGGTGTGGTCTGTGATCTCCACCTCAGGATCTCCGTCAGAAACTGGTGCTGCAATCACACGCTTCAACATCACACACCAGTCAACTCTTTCTGATTTCAAAACTATGTTGCTATTCAACCCCCTCTCACCCCCCCAAAAAAAAAACAAGCCAAAAACAAAAAAAGCTCAGGGGAAAAATGTCAATCAAATGAAGTGACACTGTAACTGGCATAACAGGGCTTTATCTTCAGAAAATAGTTTCCTCTTACAGTTTTAAAATGTACTTCCTTCTATTGAAGGAAAACTGTTGTTTATTAAGATCCATTGCAGTCCTGTCTTTTTGTGGTAAGAACATACCCTGGATATACATACATGCACACGCATGTGCACACCTGCACACACATGCCCTCCCTCCCTCCCTCCCTCTCTCTCTCTCTCTCTCTCTCTCCCTCTCTCCCCCTCTCTCTTTCTCTCAAGCTGGACTTACTTTCCTGCTTTCTGATTCATCATCCAGTCCCAGATCGCGCCCCTGTGCCCACGCCATGCGTGCTCCCTGAACGATGTTGCCGACATGCACTGCTGATGGCTTGATGTCTGAAAACAGAAACAGCCCGGGATGTAAACATTACTTCACGTATTACAATGCCTTAGTGATCACTATCATTAAATCCTATAACAAATATCTGTAAGGAAAATGCAAGATACATTCACATGGTTCATTTCTCACAATGTAAAAAGAAGCTTCCAAGTATGATCGAATCCAATCCACTCTTATTGTTTAGAACCCCCACCAACAATTGTGGCTACATCAGGGCGGTCACAAAAGCTTCAACAGTGATGACCAACAGTTTATGGAAGGATCCCTTTTCCCTCACACTTTATCAATCCACTTACCAACAACCTTACCACCAAACTTTATGCAAGTGGATAAAAACATGTCAACACTATTGAATTCATGTTGGGTATCAGTTTTTGGGGGGTTCTTTTTCAGATATGTTATGACTTACCAAATACACATTCAGCTAGAGTTACTAAAATGAAGGGGCTAAGCACAAAGGCTGCTAAGAAGACTTAGGACAATAATAACATCTAGTGATGATGTAAACTGATTTCTTTTGAACTTACAGCTGCACATATATATATTAACATTTCATCCCTGCATGTTAGATTCACCTGAAAAGTTATCTCAGGAGACTGATGTCTCTGTTTCTCTCCCTCTTTTCCTTTACTGAATGCTTCTCATGTCAGCAAAACAACTGCACACCTTACTTACATCAGCTATGAGTCAATTTCACTGTACACACACCGTCCATCAACAAACAAAAATGCATGTACAATCCTGTGTAGAGAAACAGGTCTCACCTGGGTGATGTTCTCTAGGTTTGGGCAGGTTGGTGACACAGGTGTGAGGACACATCAGCACATTGGCAGGGTGCAGTGAACCATCCAGGAATTTCTTCTTGGTCTCATGCAGGTGAATGCCTCCCAGTGGAGTCTGTCAACAGTGGCCAATTCACTGGTTTTCAAAAAGTGAAATTTATTCTAGAAAAAATGTGGCAGGTGAAGTTAAAAAAACCCACAAAAACAAACAAATAAATACACAACAAAGAACCCCTCCCAAAACACACACACACACACAAAATGTGTACAACTCAAAGACAAAGTAGCCTGAGAAGTGAAAAAATTCTACACAACACTATATCTATACCATAACTCAAAATTTAATTTACACAGAACTAATATCTTCAGGCCTTTCAGGAAGGCAGGAAATGTGAAGTGTAATGTGAGGTACCTTAGGCAGGTAGTTGGGAGGCACAATGGCCAGACAGTAGTAACATACCTATAATAATTCAAGATTTAATAATATCACCAGGCCCTTTCACAAAGTCAGGAGAGGTACAAAGCAGTGTGATGTACCTTAGGCAGGTAGTTGGGGGGCACGAGGGCCAGACAGTAGACCCCCACTTGGTGAATGCTGTCCACTGCCTGCAGCACCCGACTCATCCACTGGAAGCTCTGAAACCATCAGTGAAAACATACAGTCTACACACAGGCCATCTTTCCGTTTTTCTTTTATTTGTGTGTGTGTGTGTGTGTGTGTGTGTGTGTGTGTGTGTGTGTGTGTGTGTGTGTGTGTGTGTGTGTGTGTGTGTGTGTGTGTGTGAAGTCTGTTTGTGTATGTGTAGGTGTTTAAGTAGTGTGGGGCTGGTTTTATTTTTTGTGCAGATTATAACATATTTAATCACCACAGCTGAACATGCCACTTTTCCTCTTAGCTAAATTCCAACATCAATAGTTCAATGCCAACAGGACTGCCATAACTCCCTTTTTATAAACTATCTTTGAACACTTCTCCCCTTTAAGTCAGACCATGAACAAACACACACTTGATTAACAGTGACTGCACATCTGTGTTATAATTAAATACAACAAAGCGAGACTTACCTAGTAAGGTGAAGCTGGTTGTAAATTCTTGCGAATTTATTGTAGACCGGAACAGAGTGCACATGAGAACCGCGCGCAGCCCCTACTGTCAGTTTTTAGAGCCTCGAGAGAACACTGTGTCATACTATAACAGGAACACTAAATATTTTATAAACATTGTTATCATTATTATCATTTTGAAAGGGTGGGATGTCTTACTGATGCACGGTGTGCAGAACACTGTTGTCAGTTCTAGATCAAAGTTCCACAAAGTGGTATTTGTTTCATTTGCATGGTATGCATTTCATTTTACTTGCATGGTATGCATGCAGACCATTTTAGGGGTGGGCATGTGCACTCTGTTCCGGTCTACAATAAATTCGCAAGAATTTACAACCAGCTTCACCTTACTAGGTAAGTCTCGCTTTGTTGTATTTAATTCTTGCTCATTTCCTGCATCCCTCCACTATATGCACATGAGATTTTAGAGCCACAGTGTTCTCGAGACAAACACATCCACCACATGTAAACAAGAAACTGTCCTACCTTATTTATGTTGTAGGAAACGCTCCATGATGGATTGGCCCATGGTCAGTGTTGGCCCCGTCTTCTTATTATAAAACTTAGCAAACGTGGAAACATTTGTCCATCCAGCTGCTTTCATGATGATGTTTATTGGAGCGTCTGCAAGTTTAGCAGCGGAAGTACTGGCTGACCTCGTACTATGTGCCGTGAAGCGTGTAATGTCTATGCCTGCCCTCTCCATCGTCCACTTCAGCCAGCGCGCGATGGTATCGCTAGTGGCCCCTCGGTGCGGTGCTTGGAGAGTGATAAACAAATGTCGGGTAGCATTCTGAGCCCTCAGTTCTTTGCTCCGTCTCAGGTATTCTTTCAAAGTGTGAACTACACACAAAGCCTCTTTTTCCACAAAAGCCATGAGTTCAATAGGTGATTGATGGGCTCCTCTTCTTGACTGTTTTAATAATCTATTTACATAAAAAACACACTTTTCCCTTGAAAGTAGCATATTGTCGATGTCCAAAGCAGCAATAGTTTGACACCTCTGACCCGACAGAAGGGCAATTAACATCACAAGTTTCATTGTCAGTTCCTTGAACGTCAGGTTTTGCACTGGAACCCACGTTTCTAACATTTTTAGCACAATGTTTACATCCCAAGTGTGGTGATACTTTGGTAGTGGTGGTTTTCTTTCGAACACGCCCTTCATAAATCTTTTTACAAGTTCGTGTTGACCAAACGTTGCCCCTTCATAGTTGCAGAGAAAACAACTTAGCGCAGAACGAGCGGTGCCCACAGCGCTATAAGAATATCCCTCTTTCAACAGCGATGCCAGAAAATTTACAGCTGTGGCTAGAGGCGGTGAAACTGAATCCACTTGTTGCTCACACGCGTACCTCTCCCACTTTCGTATGTACACATCATACATCTGTTTTGTTGCGGGTCGCCATGAGGACATGAGAATACTGGTAGTCTCCTCAGAAAAGCCTTGTGTTCTGAATCTATCCCTGACACTTTGCAGACTAGCAGCGTCAGGCTTTTCCTCAGTGGGTGTTTTGTCTCCTTTTGACTTGGTTGTGTCAGAAGAGTGTTTCTGGCTGACAAGAGGACAGGTCTGGCTGTGAGAATTTTCATCAGTGCTGGCCAAAAGGGCTGATTTTTCCAGGTTGGCGCTACTATAACCCCTCTTGCTTTGTCTTTCTTTATCTTTGCCAGGACCCGGGGTATAATGCTGAAAGGTGGAAAACAATAAACAGTCTCATTTCCCCAATACATGCTAAATGCATCAATAGCACATGCTCCTGGGTCAGGCAAGAAAGACACATATCTGGAAAACTGAAAATTTAATCTAGAGGCAAACAAGTCAATGACAGGTTTTATATCAAGAATATTCATAGCCTCAGAAAGTAGCATTGAATCCAGTTTCCATTCTGTGTCAATGTGGATCTGTCTAGACAGACTGTCAGCTTCAACATTCTCAACACCAGGAATGTGAGCAGCACTGAGCCATATGTTTCTGCTTTCACACCAATGCCAGATTTGCTGAGATACATCATTCAGATGTTTAGATCTGTTCGAACCCATGTTGTTAATACAACCAACAGTGCTTGTGTTATCAGTCATAATTCTTATGTGAACATTACGTTGGTCATGCAACAAAGACTTGAGACCAAAAAAGACAGCTAATAGCTCCAAAGCATTTATGTGTCCTTCTTTGTCTTTCTCACTCCACATGCCTTGTGTTTGTGATTTGGTATCAACAACCCAAGCACCCCATCCTGTACGTGAACTGTCTGTCTTCATAGTAATGGTGGGGTCTGATCTCTGAATGGGAGCCTTTTGCTTGTCTATGTTATTAATCCACCATTCTAGCTCTGTCTTCCCTTCAGCTGATAACACAGCAGGCTTTTCCCAGTTCCCCTTGCTTAGTTTAAGTGCGGAACACTTATCTTGTTCAAGTGCTCTGTAGTACAAAGGACCCAATGGCACAGCAAGAAAACAAGAAACCATTAGTCCAATACAAGATGCCAGAGATCTTACAGTTGTACTTTCCTGACTGAATAATAGAATGCATGCACACAGCAGTTTTTGTTTCCGTTCATCTGTCAGTGTGACTGTCATGTCTGTTGAGTTTATTTTGAAACCCAGGTAGGTGATTTCTTGCACAGGCATGAACTGTGATTTCTTTTCATGTACATAGAAACCTAGGGAGTCTAATAATTGTATCGTGTCTACCACACACTGTACAACTTCTGTTTCAGTCTCTCCCACAATCAAACTGTCATCAATGAATGAAGTGATCAGGTGACCCATATCATGTAAGCGTGCTAGGACAGGTTTCATGAGTTTTGTGAATTTTCTGGGAATCGGACTGAGTCCCATAGCAGCTGCCTGAAAACAGTAGTTTTTCTCTCCATCTGAATTTCAGATATTTCCGAAAAGTCTCCTCTACTGCTATGACGTAATACGCATCTCTCAGATCAATTGATGCGAAAAAGCAATTTTGTGTAACTAGATCCAAAGCTGTATATATTGTTTCCATCTTAAATTTCTTATATTCCACATTTTTGTTCAGAGCTTTCAGATTTAAAATCATTCTAAATGATCCGTCTTTTTTCTCCCTAACAAAGATAGGTGAGACAACTTGTCCTGATTCAGGTAAAGACTCTTTTATCACACCTTTTTTCAACAAGTTTCTTATTTCAGAGTCAACAGCATAGTTTTCACGCTTGCTAAACAACCTTTGCGAACTTTGCTTTATGTCTACTGGGCAATCATCAAAGGTGATTTTAATTCCTTCAACTGTTTCAAGTACATCAGGGTCAGAAGTTAGTTCATTCCAGTGCGACAGCTTTTCCTTTAAGCTTCCTGCTTTAAAGTTATCATGCTTCATTTCAAGATAAGCACACAAAGAAGGCAAGCAAAGTTCAAACTCACTAACCTTGTTTCCAGAAGGGAGGGGCGGTTCTGTCAAAGATTGAGTTACTGCCGGTGGCTGTTTTTCTGACCCTTCTTCCAAAACACTTTGTTTGCTTGACCGAAGGAACTCCCACCCTGCCCCTGCCTCCACGGCTTCCGGCCTAAAAAAGAGCTACTGTTGTTATGCTGCCACGTGCTCCTCTTTTGCTGACCACGCATGTTCTGACCGAGTTTCTGGGACTCTTGCACTTCTTTTAGACATTTGTGAAAATCAGAGCCATACAGTAGATCTGGGGTCATGGCAACCTGCGGTGCACATATGCCAGAGAGTTCACGGGGTAGGCAGGGTCGGTGCATGTCTCTCCGTTTCTGGGACAGGTCATGGTTGGCGTGACCTGTGAGGGCAAGGGCATCTGAAAGTTGAGCTATGCATCCGGTCAGTTCACTGCGTACTGTAGTGGCATCCTGCCCTGAGATGGTATCTCTTACCCTCAAAAGTCGGTCGGTGCAGAGGGTTATGGCTATGGCAGCTTTTGACAGTGTTTTCTGTGTATTTGCCATCCGAATGTCTGTCTTTCTAGTGAAGGGCTTGAGGACAGAAAAAACTTCCTGGTTTGTTCGGGGAACGCCCAGGTATGCGCAGTTTTCGGGAATCGGGTACTTTGTCAGTTTTTCCCTCAGCTTTCTGTCTGGAAGTTTTGATCCAAATCTGGATTCAAGCAGCTTTGCCAATTTTCCTGAGACCGGTGGTCCTTTTTCTTCATTATCGTCAAAAGATGATGCCATTTCAGCAAAAATATCGTCATCCTCCTCCTCTGTAGCATCTGCTATCAGCTCTTTTTCCAGTTCCTCTGCCTTATCAGAAACACTGTCGGTGACAAATTCTGAATCACTACCTGCCTTCTTCCTTTTCCCTTCATTCTCAGCGAGGGGTTTATCAGCGTCAGCGCTAATTTTCCTCTTCTTGGTGTGCGGTGCACTTCTTTCAAAATTGTCCATTCTTTTGGAAAGGTTCTGAATGATTGAAAAAATGTCTCGGAGAGATGGCTCCCTTTCCACCAAGGGTTCAGCAGAGGTGCCAGCTTGTGGTTCTTCATAGGATTCTGACTCCATAACCGAATCCTGGTCACTGGTGTAGTCCACAGAATGGGTCTCCATTTTTTTTTTTTTTTTTTTTTTTTTTTTTTTTTTCTTCCCCCAGAAACTTTTCCACAAAAAATAGATTTCACAAGCACTACAAAAAACAACAACAACCCCAAGTTATACACAAAATAAAACAAACCAAGAAAAGCAAGGTCTAGAAACTATTATAGCTAGTGCTGAGATTCCTGATAGTGATGGGCGTTGCCGACACAGCGAGAGGCGATATGATAAACGTCTGGACAGTAGCTCGGCTAGGCACGAACTGACAGTAGGGGCTGCGCGCGGTTCTCATGTGCATATAGTGGAGGGATGCAGGAAATGAGCAAGAATTATCTCTTTATATACTGGAATCATTGTTTCATATATAACATTGACTACAGATATGAACAATCATACTTTTTCCAAATTTTAGGTCTGACTAGAGCACTTTTCATTCAAAAATAACTTGTATACATATAAAGCATATACTTGACCTTACTGTGAAAAGTAACATGTGACACTACAAGTTTAAAAGATAAAACATCGCCAAAAACCCTACAGTAATAATTTCATGACTTCTTTTCCCAGAATGTTCTACCCTTTGTGGTTTGCAGGCAGTATTCCAACAGGTCAACACACATTACCTCTTCCTCTGTGCAGTCTGGTCGCTGTTCAGCGATGATACAGATCCTCTCGTCCTTCAACACTCTGATGGAAAACACTGCGATTCTGCAACACAACAAAACCCTTACTTCAACTCACTGTACAATGTGATCATCAGATATCTTCTTGTTGTTGTTGCTGCATGTTTCCCAGCTCAACACCCTAGGGGACATCTACAATATGTACTCTGACTCACTCATCCCACCTCAGAATCATACTGAAACCATATAAGTACTGACTTGGTAAGAAGTTTGCATGTACAGCTATTTTCACTGATGTTTAAAAAAAAAAAACCCACACACAAACCAACCAAAAAACCATAAACATTTTAGAAAAATATGCCTGTCTGAAACCTACAATGATTCAGGTTTTTCCAGATTTTCCAAACTGATCTGACTCCACACCAGAGGCTAAGATATTCTACAGCAACTTAGAGGGCATGCAGTGTACTGCTGTGAGCTGTTCATCTAATGAATGCACACAAACACAGATACAAAAACAAAAATGGACATTTCAGTGACTCAAACCCACCCCCCAGATTATGATCAGACCACAAGTCCTACCCTGTAACGGCCACAGTACTCCACCCCCTAGTAACTTCTGATAAAAAAAAAGTTTAAATTTTTTTTTTTTTTTTTAATTTCTTTGATAAAAATAAAAACAACCCCCCTGATAAACTTAAATCAGATAAGACAAAATAACCACACGACAGCACAAGCAGGGTGTCTGCCTGCCTTCTCACCTGCCCCTGTAGATGAACTTCATGGGCTCCACAGCCAGCACAGTGGCGATGATGTCGTCCGTGTTGTGGCGTCGGCTGGACACCTGCATCAGCCCCTCTTTGCTCCCACACACAAACACCAGCCCTCCCTGCAACACCCAACATCAACTCAACATGATTCTGATACTACCTAAATATAGTTTCTACATATACACGCTCACTTACGAATACACATCCATGCATGCAGCCAGGTATGAACACACATAAGTAGGCACTCACATAAACACACACCCACACACACTTAAATAGATGGCTTGATGAAAAAAAGGAAATCAATGCTTATTCAATGTACCATCTTGAAATAAAAATTTGACTTTGACTTCACACACACACACACACACACACACACACACACACACACACACACACACACACACACACACACACACGCACCCCTTCCCCACCCACTCACCGGCCCCAGGAACCCAATGAGGCCAGTCCTGACATAGAGCTTGTCCCCCAGGACTCTGCCGTCAGCCATGAGGGGCTGGATCTGGAAGGTGGTGAGGGTGATACCCTGAAGACCCCAGTAGCTGGTGCCTGTGTACCCCGAACACACGCACAGCTCGCCCACCTCATCTGTCTTGCACAGGTAGGGGGCCCCGTCCAGCTTGATCACAACCATCAGGGCTGGTAGGGGACAGGGAGAGAAAAAGGAGGAAGGTGTGATATGAATACAAGTACTGGGCAAGAATGGTTACACACGCATAAAAATCTTACCACTTGGTGAACTTTGAAGTTCTAGCCCAGGAACAAACAACAACAAAAAAAGAAAGAAAAGAAAAAAAAAAAGAAGTAAATTATTTTATTTCATGATCAGTAATATGTTAAGTAAAATTCAAAATCTTTTTCTTCTTTTTTTTTTTTTAAAAAACAAAGTAGTGTGAATACAAATAATTTATCGTCTCATGATACAAAAATTTGTGTATGTTAGAAGCAAAGCATTTAAATAAAAAGTTTAAATTATAGCACTGTTGACATAAATGGTATCAGAGGTGGTCCATAAATGGTATTTAATTAGAACATTCCCATGATACTAAGTTATACATTGTGTGCGTGCGTGTGTATGTGTGCGTAAAAGTTTGTGTGTGTCTGTGTGTGTGAGCGCACATGTCTGAATGAGAAAGAAAGAGACAAAGAAAAAGTAAGAGAGAGAGAGCCTGTGTGTGTGCACAAACCTTTGTATGTGCACACATGCATGAATGTTTTCGCATACACACACACAAACATGCCCACTCCACCCCCAGAAACAGGCTTACCTCCCGGCATGACCTGTCCACAGTCCTGCAGGGTGAGGGAGGTGAGGCTGTTTTCGTTGTCCACCCTGACCACCCCATAGCTGAGGCCCTGCATGGACAGGATGCCCCGCCCTGTGGCGCTGCTGCTGCTTTTCCCTGGCCTGCTTCAACAACACGAGGAGCAAACAGACTGAAGTGAATCAGAGAGGCTTTGCAGCCGTTCAGGTCTCGTATACCCTCTTCTTCTCACATAGGATAGGATTTATACATATCTCTTTTTTGTCTCAATCATGACTTTCGTTCAATGTGTTTACATATATTTTCTCATTCTTTCTCTGTCTGTCTGTCTATCTCTCTCTTTGCCTATCTCTTGCTATCACTTTTTAAAAAATCATTTTCTTTGTAGAAATTTACTTATATCATTATTGTTCATGAGTTTACGATTGTCCACTAATATATACATATAAAATACCCAACAATATCATGTCTGATAACTTTAATAGAAGTTAAAGCAGGTTAAAGGCATACCAAAATTTCATTTCTAAAGTTTCTTTTTTGGGGGGAGGGGAGGACTTTCATTTTCAATATCCTGACTAGTTTTTTTTTAATTCACCCATCTTCCATGTGTGCTGGAGTTTTGCTACTCTGGAAGACACAGTCATACAATATAAAACTTCCAAAGCAGATCACGTTTCCTAAGTTATCATTTTTTCACATTCTCAATTCTGTGAGCTAGCTCTCTCCTCTCTCTCTCTCTCTCTCTCTCTCTCTCTCTCTCTCTCTCTCTCTCTCCCCTCCCCCCCCCTTCCCCGTTCTGTGAGCACCTTCGTATGGAGACAGTGAGGGCTTCAGAAGAGCTGGCACAGGGGCAGATAGACTCAGGGCGGAGGCCCTTGGACTGGAAAGCACTTAGGAATGAATCACAGGAGGTCAGGGACCCTGCCACACACACACACAACCAGCATTACTTTCTCCTGCCACTAACACCAACTATCAAACAATAACACTGACTGCAGCAAGTCAACCTCCTGTTTGATACAATAACATCAACATATAATGTCTGACTCCAGACAGATAAACTACAATGACGAATGTGCTTACAATATTTCAATGTAATAATCACACTTACAAAGAATGAATACAGACATTATTATACAGTTTGAGTTTTCATCTGAAAAATAAAGACTGATCATTTCTTTTCTTTTATTTTAAGAAAATCAATCATCTTTCCTTCTTTTGGAAACTGTTTCCTCGGCAAAGAAAACTTTGTTTGAATATGACCAAGATCACTTGACTTTTGTCTGTGTAGCAGTTAGTCTTGGTCCTTCTCTAACAAGTCAAACATTCTCTGAGACTTCTCTCCTTCATTAAAGAACACTAGTACCTTATAATTTATCTTAAAAAAATTTACAGTACATAAATCTATACAGAAGGGAAAATTAAGAAATGATGCATATTAGATAAAATAAAATAAACTGTTCATAGAAAATAACATAATCAATAGAATTAAACTACAAATCATACTTTACACACAATTCAATAAAGCCTAATTCAACATGTCATAAATCTATTTGGATGACAAAAGAACAAAACGAAAAGAATCAAAATGAGATGTTACACAGCAGTCCAGACAGGCGTAACACGCAAACTCACAGGGGTTGGCCCCGTCAGCAACGAGGAGGAGGCGCAGGGAGGAGAAGTTGATGTCTTTGTGGTCTTTCTGGGCCAGCAGACCCCAGTGCATGTCCCTGGACTTCACCACCGCCACTGACGCTGCAACACACACCGTCCACACGTCCACCGCGACTCTCGTCTTAGCATCAATCACCCTCCAAAGTTTCAAACTTTACTTTTGTTCAGAAATATGAAAGAGGTCCCATGAAAAGGGATGCACAATCAAAGCAGCAATGCCAAATGAGTGTTACTAGGGCTCACAAAATGGAAGAGATGTTTTTTCATAAAATAAATACAAAACTTCCATGATATACACCCTTCAAACTTTTCTTTCTACACCCTTGCAGTCTTCCAGAATATACATTTTTTCCAATCTCTCACTAATAATCATTTCACTTATTTCATTGATAAAATGACCCCCCCCCCACCTCAACAATTTGAAAATGGGGAGTCTGGTTTCTGTTTTATTTTCAATTTCCTTAAGTGTGGTTCAGTAAATACAAATATACAGGTACCTGAGCATGCACGTACAAACTCTCTCTCTCCTCTCTCTCTCTCTCTCTCTCTCTCTCTCTCTCTCTCTCTCTCTCTCCTCTCTCTCTCCTCTCTTAAGAAAGAAAAATTTACCTTTGTACTTGGTCACCATTTTCATCCATGAGGCAGGGTCCACTTTCATCAAGGAGTATGGAATAAATATTGAATGCATTCCATTGAAGACGCTCTGCAAACACACATAAACAATAACCCTGTAGTCTGTAATACTCTCTGCTTTAAAATAAAATCTATACACACTTGCTGCAGTTCAGCAGTAAGGCTTTACACATTTTCTTTCATTTTCTGTAAGGATTTTTTGCCCATTTCAACCCCTCCCCCCCCCCCCCCCTCCCCCAACCTTGTATCAAATTTTTATAATAAATTTACATTCTGAAACCAGACAAGGGATGTCAAGCAAAATATTCATTGTATAAAACCATGCACACACCTTCAAGCTTGTTTCGCTCAAAGCAAATGGTCAGTGTGTATGAGATAAAGAGTAAGCAACAATAAGAAACAAAAACTGAATGTACCATTCCTTGACCTGAATGCAGGTTAAAATCAGAATGACACTGTTGGGATTTACAAACAAGAATTACTGCACTCATGTGCCTATTCCTTTCCCTCAATAAACCCCCCCCCCCAAAAATTTGTTTACTCACTCTAACAGATTTCGAAACAATACTTACACACAAAATACCATGCCACAAGCCCACTTCACGCTTGAAATCCAACACGCACACCATCACTTCACCTGCACACAGAAATTACAGAGGTTGATCAACTGAATATTCATGACCAAAACTGAAAGCAGTCAATGAAAACAAGCATTTTTATTTCATTTGCTGAATCTTTGCGTTCACCAAACTTGACAAAGACATATATACCCAGACAGAAAAAAAAGACAAGATTGTCCTACCTTCTGTGTAGTTGGCAGCCACAGTCAAAGTGCGACAATGGCACAGCATTGTGTTGCGTGTGGACGTCACACCCACAGTGCTCCCATCCTTGTTCAGGCCATACTGAAACCACCACGAAAATGATCATGAGTGTCAATCACAGGTGATGAAATAAATGCATGATTTAGCGTAACAGGTTACAAAATCCACCACTCATTGAACAATCTCAAACATAGGCTAAGAAACACTGTCTTAAAAAATTCTTTTAAAAATTGAAAATCTACTGCTGAAACTTCCATCAAAATAAAGAACAATCTCTACTAAAAAGAGGAATTTGCACATTTTTATTTTCTGATGATAAAGGCTGACCATGAACAAAGTTCCAAATATAAAGGGGTGAAATAAATTCTGGATAAGAACTGGATCAAAGACAGACATGGTTACCACGCACAGCAATATACCCTGGAGAGAGCCAAGATCTTTATAACAGCAGATCAGAATGTAAAGAGAATGGTCACGGATATCTTCAGGAAGTTACAACTCTGGTACATGCTACACAGACTATACCAAGGAAACAAAAGCATTTACTTTTCAAAACTTCTGTATACTGATAGTGAAAGACAGACAGTGAAGAGAGAGATCACAGCTGGATGCTACAGGGGACAACATACAGACCTCGATGTAGGCAGGCACATCCTCAGAGAGGCGGGGAGGAGGCTGCCAGTCTTTGGGGGGTTTGCTCAGGTTCTCTGTCACAAACCAGTTCAGCCGAGGCCAGCCTGCAATCACAGCCACAGTCCTCTATCTTTTTTGTCCATCCACTATGCATGAAAATTATACAAAATCACAGTCACAACCCTCAACCACTAGTGTATTTATTACAAAACAATCACACTCACATATCTATTACTTCTCACATATTTCTGTAGTTGTTCCTCACTGTAGCAGTATTTCCATTATGTGGTGTCATTCAAGGTCTGTAAACTTGTGATGCAATATATCCACACAGCTATCTATGTATTAAATGTTGTGTATAATTTATTCCAATGCCACCTTCCCCCTCTATACCTCACCAAACTGACCCACCTTTTTAAAGCTGCTCACAGCATTACTACTTATCTGCATCACCTACCCTTTCTATGCATAAGACCAAGTATTTTATAATTCAGTGTATAAATCTTACACTATCAAATATCACCTGGTATGACTTACCTTTGAAGGTGACGACTTCCCCATTGCTGGACTTGGGCAGGCCTTTGTAGCAGTTTTCTGAGGTGAGGGCCCAGCACACATTCAGACTGCCCAGCAAAAACCCCACCCCCTGACCACCTGCATCCTGCAAGGTGCAACACCATCATCAGTTCAGGTTGTCATCTAGGTATGTGATTTATCTTTTTGTATGCATCAAAATTCTCTGTGTTGCACAAAGCTACACGAGTAGTAAGCACCTTTTTTATCTTTCACTCTTACATCCATCAATAAAAACAGTGATCTGGACAGAATTTTCAAAACATAATATAGCACTATGCAGTCAAGAAATAGTTTTACTTGGAGACAAAAAAAAAGATGGAAAAACAAGCCTAAAAAAATGTCCTTACCTAAGCTTATGACAGTGTTATTAATATTCATCACAAAAACCCTAATCTTTTTCTTCTTCTGCACTCCCTAAACCATAATCTGACATAGCATATGAAACCAAAATATCACAATCCACACAGCACTATAGCACATAAGAATTGTCTTAATTCACTGTGCTGCCACTGTAGGGCAGGGAGACAGACTGACCTGAGCCACACCGACTCGCTTGGAGAGAGGCACTTCCACGGGCACAGCCACCACCCCAGCCATGACGCAGCCAAAGAATGCACA
Organism: Stramonita haemastoma; assembly: GCA_030674155.1. Lineage (NCBI taxonomy): Eukaryota > Metazoa > Mollusca > Gastropoda > Neogastropoda > Muricidae > Stramonita > Stramonita haemastoma. The sequence goes on from CM060318.1 coordinate 74,603,529, forward strand.
GATGAAGGCGATGGGGTCATTGTTGGGGTACACTAAGGCCACCTGCACACACACATACATACATACACCCATAAACATACACATAAACACATAAACACACACATACACACACACACACAATGTGCACACACACATGCGCAGACGCACGCGCGCGCGCGCACGCGCACACACACACAATTAGCAGGAGAGAACTGTATTGCAAGCCTTTAACCCTGTCTGCTCTTTAGTGAGAAAAACTTTGTAGTTTTTCCAACTTTGCTAAAAATCTGTGTGTGCGTGTGTGTGTGTGTGTGTAGCTTTCTTCAATTTAATGTCTCTTCACTCATAGTGATATTAGACGAGAAACAAAAGTAGAATAAAATTAATTGTGTCACTTGTGTGTGTGAATGTGTATGTGCGAGTGTGTGAGTATGTATGTCAGTGTACGTGCCTACATGTGGATATGAGCAAGTATGTGTGAGCGTGCATGTGCGAACTCGTGTGTGTGTGTGTGTGTGTGTGTGTGTGTGTGTGTGTGTGTGTGTGTGTGTGTGTGTGTGTGTGTGTGTGTGTGTGTGTGTGTGTGTGTGTGTGTGTGTGTGTGGAATGCGTGCAACTATACATGTAGGTTTGGGTTTGGTAACTAAGGTGGGTGTGTATGTATTTATCCCTTTGAGTGACTGAGAGAATTAAAAGTAAAATGAATAGAGTAACCTCACCTACATGTGTGTGTGTGTGTGTGTGTTGTGTGTGTGTGTGTGTGTGTGTGTGTGTGTGTGTGTGTGTGTGATATTTCATTCCATGAATGTCTTTTCTCTTTAACAAGGCTAAGGTTTTTTAAAATTAAGTTTTTTTAAGACCTAAAAATTAGCTACAAGAAAATTATTAACATTCACAACACTACCTTCAGAACGCTGCCTGACATGCATAGGAATCAGAGACACAAAGATAAATAGACACCAAGACAGACAGACAGACAGACAGACAGAAAAGACAATCCAACAGAAAGCAACACTGTATCCATACTGAAGACAGTGTGCACACTCACTCTGTCTCCCTGACGAATCATCGCCTCTCCCTTCAGGCCCACCTTACACAACAGGCAGTAAGCAATCTTCTGTGCCCGACCCAGAAGTTTACCTGCACAAACAACATATCCTTTGTTTATCAAGTCCATAAAGTCTTCAGTCAGTCTCTCTCTGGATAAGGAGTGATCTTTTCAATGTAGCAATCATCTGATATGTTCAATCTTCCACACATTTCAAACAATTATTTCCTATTTCATCAAACCATGCTACAGATCTATATTTCTAATTTAATGGTGTACATGTCAGAATAAATTTCTCCCCTAATTTTCTTTTTACTTTAATCAATGCACATTGACATTTTAAAACATCCAAGTTAGGTATTATTCCCATCAGAAACTATGAGATACTAAATCATTCAAGATAAAAACCATCAATATTGCCCGAGGAAATATCTTTAAACACACACCCACACATGGACAAACATGTACAAAAATTATTTAAACACACATACACACATAAACACACACACACACATACACACACACTCTCACACACAGTCACACGCACGCACGCACACACGTACACACATGTACACACACACACTCCACCAAACGTACCATAGGAGAGGTTGAGGGAAGGTTTGCCGCTGGGGTCGAGCACAGTGATGGCATTGGCTTTGTACGACGATGACCCATACCTCTGCAGAGCTGCCTCCAGGTTGCGGGGAAGACCTGAGGGTATCTGCACATCACCATCTCCCCTCATTCACAGCTTGTTCTAAACTACAGCCATACAGCCATTCACCTTGTTTAACCACAGCCAATATTGTAAGGGGGTTGTTCACAAGAGAAAATGAAGCTTACAGGTACTGAACAACTTGTGCTTTTCACTAGTAGCAGATAGTGATATGGAAGCATATAGTCTCACAAAGATATAACTTTTTTGCTCCTCTCATCCCCATCCTCAGCTACTGTTTTTAGACTGAGCTGATCGGACAACATTGAATATTCATGCTTTGAAGCAAATAAAGCAGTGACAGCAATGAAACATTTTAGTACTTCATTCCACACAGCACATCATCGTTTCCATTTGTGCTAAACTTGATTTCTGGGGGGGTTTTATTGGGGTTTTTTTTACTTGTTACTATCATAAAACGCAAGTATAAACACACAACAGAAGAACTTATACACAAGCAAATTTCTATATAACAGGTTTTCTATAATAAGTATCCTGTTTCAGAAAATCAAATATGGAGTTTCCAAACAACAGATTCAGCCATTATATTTGTTTGAATTCTACACTGGAAAACATAAAGCCTTGTATCCTGACTTCAGTGACTATGTCTTCAACGCAACAGACACCTCATGACAGAGTTTCAGCTGCCTGCACAGAGACTTGTGGAGAGAACTCACCACTAGCTGATCTCCCATCACTGGGGTCAGCTCACTGCCTTCAGGTTTGGGGGCGTTGGGGTCCGCTTGTGGGGCTGCAACACATCACTGGTGGCTACAGTTTCAGTATGGAACACTCGTATATATCAATTCTTTGCTTTCACTATTAGTTAAGATTTCACCAACACTTTAAAGCTCATATCAAGCGATAACACTGCCATTTGAGAAACACTGACAGCCTTGAATAATTTTTCAGACACCAGTCTGGAAGCTGAATGTGACTGACAGACATTTATATAAAAAAAATACTTGATCCTCTTTCATTTTGAAACTATCAAAAGACTGTGTATGTCTATAAGCTTAATAAATCTAATAACACATTCAAACTAGTTTCAACCTTAAATCACAAAAAAATATACGCTTCATAGCCAAGAATATGTGAGCAACAAAACTACCCAATATCTAAGCATTTTAATCACAAGAAAAAGATGTGACAGAGAGTTGTAACTTACCCTCCAAAGTGGTTTCAGCCTCATCCACAAAGTATTCAGGTAAGGGTTTCCTCTTGGGTCGTTTCAGGGTGTTAAGCAGCTGCTGGATTTTAGCCGACACCTTGCCGTGAGCCGGTGCTGTTGGAACAAACCAATGATCTTACACATGGATCTTCTTTAAAGTTACAGTCTCTAAAATATAATTTACCTAGTGTGGAGTATTTCACATAATCTGCACATCTGCTTTGTCAGAGGAAATGGATGTGTCATGGTGACAGTAAAAGGGATTACTAGATGATGTCCTGCATATTCTGTATCAGACCTGGCACCACAAAACATCATCAAAATGATCCAGCAACAGTGCTGGGCCCTTAAGGTGGGTGGCCTCATAATGGCTTAACACCACACATAAACTCTCTGTGAATGTCTGGGTCTGATAACATGGCATGAAGAGTCTTCATATGGTTGTGCTTGTGACAGTGAAATCAGTTGTATGGAAACAGCAGGACTGGTATGTCACAAAAGTGTGTGCATGTTTTCACACACACAAAGCTTAAACCAAAGGAAAACAAAATGACTATTTCAGTGGATCTGAAAACAATCTAAACTTACACAAAGAACCAAGGAATGTAGGACATGAAATGAGAAGCAAGAATCCGTGAACATAGGTGTGTGACCTACAATAACATGACAATCAATTTGAATTTCTGAAAAATCCTCTTCATGCAAGGTTTTGATCATTTGCTAAAAAAAGGATGTCTACAGCTTCTTTCTCAAAGAGTTACTCAAACTTAACTTCAATTTTTTGCTAATACTTAGGCCAGCATTAAAAAAAATACTACAAAAACAACCCAAAGCATGGCACAACTCAGTAACATCATAACCTAAACGCAACTTATTATCATAATACTATACAAAATAGTGAAGAAAAAAGAAAATATTTGTACAAAATTCTTGAAAAAAAAAAAAGGCAGAAGAATGGACTAGGAAAGCAGAAAAGATGCCAGAGAGATGACAAAACAGAGATGAACACCTTGCAAACAAGGTAAAACATGTTCTGCCTTTCAAAAGAGAAAGTCATTGCATGCTGGTGGGCACAGATGATAAAATACACAAAACCGCATGCACACTGAAACTAGATGTAAAGAAAGAAAAAAAAGCACATGAGTGCTTATTGTCATCCTTGAAATTAAAGAAATTAAAACAAAAATAGAATGGTAAAGAAAAAAGACAGAAACAAAGAGAGTGACAGAAAAGGGGAAATTTCTAGCAGATAGTTTTCAGAAGGTGGTGATTTTTTTTTAAATCCTGAAAGAGTCCCTGGCATCCCAAGGGGGTACCATAATTCTTCACTCTTCAGAAACAATATGAAACTCTACACATTACAGAAGCAACACAACAGTTTGGCAAAACTATATCTCATGACAACATGTTTCACACATTACAGAAGCAACACAAAAGTATGCACAACTGCATACCACAACATGTGTATCCATTGCAGAAGCAACACAAAACTATGGCATGCCTTTATACTGTAATGATATGTTAACTGTATGCACTGCAGAAACAACAGAAAAGTATGCCAAAACTCCATACCATAACAACCAGTAATTCTACCATAACTGAAACAACATGCAACTGCACACCAAAAAAACAACACGGCAGTCATTTCCCCCATTTTCTGCTGCTCTTAGATGCTAGTAGTTGAGCCCTGATGATGTTATCTTAGCTCAACCGCTGACCACATGGAAGGGTCCGACTTCCGCCTTCAAGATAGCGTGGTGTCCTTTCCACTGTTACAGTGGAGAAAAGTGACCACATGGATTTTAATTTCCAACTTTTCAGTGCTTTGTGATATGTTTGCAAAATTCTTCAGCGCGATATCCAAGTGTATTAATGCAGTGTTCTCTTGTTGTTGTGAAGAAGTAAATTTGAATCAATATATCCATATTGTGCAGGAGTTATAACAAAAATAACAGCTGGATTGGATGTTCCTGTCAAGTTGCTCTTCTTTGTTTAATATTGAGAGTTGTAATTTTCGTGTTAGTGACGTAAATGGATTGCAATTTGCTTTCTAATTTCAGTTTAGTTTGACTTTGGCAAAGGCAGGATCGTAATCTTAATGTTTTCATTTTTAAACTTCTTTCAATATTTTTTGTATCTAGTCTACATGTTCATCACTTTTGAGGAGTTCAAATCTTTGCTGTCTGATCTAAGCTAGTGTGGTGTGTGTGTGTGTGTGTGCTGAGTCAACAAGCCTGCCACACACAGCACACTTGTCTTAGGTAACTTAAGCTTTGCCATCTTTCCAGCCATCCACCTCTTAGGGCTTCTGCGCAAGTGTGCAATGGTTTGAGACACAATGGTGGAGGGAGGGTGAAAAAAAAAGGGAGGGGTGTGGGGGTACAAGGAAGGAGCACGCTAATTTTAGCTGTGGACTGACTGATGCGGGATAGGTGTGCTGTGACAACACAAAAGTATGGCACAATTTTATACCATAATAACACATTAATTCTACACACTGCAGAAACAACAAACAAGTATAGCACACAACTCCATACCATCACAATATAAGTTAACTACTACCACGACACTGCAGAAACAACAGAAAAGTATGGCACAACTCCATACCATCACAATATTAACTCCTACCACACCACTGCAGAAACAACAGAAAAGTATCACTGCAGAAACAACAGAAAAGTATGGCACAACTCCATACCATCACAATATATGTTAACTACTACAACACTGCAAAAAAACAGAAAAGTATAGCACACAACTCCAAACCATCACAATATCATCACAATATTAACTACTACCACAACAGTGCCGAAACAACAGAAAAGTATGGCACAACTCCATACCGTCCTCACCACCCATGCCAGTAGCCAGGCCTGTGGCAGTGACACGGACGGAGGAGGGGTTGTAGCGCCCCACGCGGTCAGCCTGGCGGGTGGTCTTTGCATTGTTGGTCACATCCGGTGGTTGAGATATATGGTGGGCTGACAATGGGAAACACAAATATTTGTTTAAAAGTCTGTTTCAAAAATGTCATCAAGTTAACATCGAGGAATGTGTATTTTGTACAGAGAGAATCACATGAAACTGAGTACCATGACAATATGTAAGAATAATTGCTCTGTGGTCTTTAGCAAAGTAGACTGTGGTCACTCTGTCAGCTATTAACTCAAACTAAAGGTTTTCTTTGAGAAAATCTTATTTTCAATGATAAGGTTACTTGCTTCTGTCTCTTCTAGATTAACTTGGTTTCAAATTAATTTGGTCAGGAACTTTGCTCCGGTTCTGTTTTTAACAATGGCAATAAAAACAAAAGCACATCAGACCCCTATTTCATCATTAAAAGTCTGATCACATACTTGTGCCCTAGCCATGTCCACCCCACACTTTGCCCTCTAAAGATGCAAGAAAGGATTGTAGCTGGTACACAGCATCTAACACGAGACATGTTACATAAAACTCGTACAATACGGAGGAAAGAACTTGCTTCTCAATAATGTCATCAATCTAACTTCCATTACTTTTTGAAATGTAAATCAAGATGTAAAATCAATTACTTTTCTTCTTCTTTGTTGAACGCTCAGACAGCAACAATTTTTGTCATTCATATGAGTGAAAATGCCTTGCACTACCATTAAACACCTATACAAGTGCCTATACAAAAAGGTAGGGCCTCTCCCTTTTTGCTACAGTAACTATAGCCTGACACTGAAAACTGGCTAATGTATCCCTGCAATATGACATCTCTGTGTGTAACGGAGGCAAGTCAAGATCACAGCATCTACAGATCCCAACAACTCACAATGTCGGCTGTTCTGTGCATGCTGCATGACGTCGGCCAAGGCATGTCGGGCTGTGTTGCCTGGAATGGCGTAGTTGACGTAGTGCTGGGAGCGCGGCCTCTCTGCCCCTCCACCCCCAGTGCCGGAGCCAGCCAGGTGGAAAGGGGACGCCCCCGGCCCCTGATCTGACACAGAGGAGGAGGACGCCCCGCTGTCCCGTGCACCTCCCCCTCGCTGAAAGCCACGCATCTGCTCCTCGTCAAAGACGCTGTCATCGTCTGATGAGGAGTCTGAAAAATACAACAGTTGTTGATGCATGGAACTGACAGCAAGCAAATACTATGGAAAAGTTAATGCATGACTTCTTAGAATTAAAAAAGAAGGATTAAGTAGAAAAAACAAAAATGATGAGTACCTTCAGTCTAAACTCCTAAATACATCAATGTCCTTCTGTTCTATTTTCATGCTTCTTTTCATTAACAAGATCGCTTGATAACGAATGGGTGATGAAAAATAAAGAAATGAACATTCTTTTGTAAACACTTATACTTCATTTGCAACTAACTACTTCAAAACTAAATTTAACAGAACGACTACATTCTTTGACAGCAGAAAAACAAATAAGCCAAATTATAAAAACAGGCCAAAAAAAACCAAGTAGTTTTAATAAGCATTTTTAAGCATCTATTTAATGCATTTGCTTATTTCTGCATTCTGAAATATTTCACTGTTAACAGCTCCTCTCAAATTGCATATTACACAGTACATATATACACATGCATACATGCACGCACACATGCAAGCATGTGTGCATGCAAGCGCACACAAACACACATACTCCATGGGGAAATGTTTATGGCAAGTACAGGTGAAAAATTAGTAAGACCAAAAATGATGAAAACAACCCCCCCCCCCCAAAAAAAAAAAAAGAAGATAGAACTGGGAAAAGTGTTAAAAAAGACACTCAAATAATATATATATCACATGAGTTGGAGAGTGACAAACATTAAAGAATAAGAAAAGAGAAAAGAAAAGACTGATTTTTTTTTTTTTAATCAGCAGCGTATCTGGAAAATAGATACTATAGATAATAAAGTAGATAATATAGTGAATATGGACAGGCAGATGGCAAATCAATTCAAATGGGGGAACCCCTCTACAAACTTGGCCAACATTACTACCAAAAATTCAGAAACGAAAACTGTACAACATATATACTATCAGATGTTGCACATGTGACAACCACAACAAAGCCCCCCACACTGTAGTGTAGTGTAGTGTAGTGTACATAACACACTGACCCTGCCGTTCCCGTCGGCCCTGACCCTGGTAATTGACCGATGTCCTCTTGGAGGGCAACATGACCGGTCGCTTGTTGTTGTGCATGGCCAAGGCCTGCATCACAGCTTCTGTGCGAATCTCTGCAACCACAAGCAACACCCCCCTCCGTCTGCAGTCTTCCCTTGTTAATTACTCATTTCAGAAAATTATATGCAGCGCAGCACCTCATGTCTCCTCCCACCCCCCACCCCCAAACAACTACTAAATCATTCTTCCCTAAATGTGATTCACACCACACAGAATGTTTGAATAATTTACTAAAAGCTTCCAGCCTATTTTAGGGGAAATGGTAACTATTAATGTACTAGAGCAGAGTCACGGCAAGAAGTGGAGATGGTTAAGTTGCATCAAACAATGTAAACAAAGCGAAAAGATTATTATTATTATTATTATTTACAGATTAAAGCAGGCTGGTATAAGGGTGATTACAAAAAAAACCCAAGTGCTTTTATAATCAACAACAAATTTGTGTACTCTTAAAATAGCAAAGAATACTATATAGTATCTGTCTCTATCATAGTCTATGTGAAAAACTATGATATTCTGTACTAGTTATAGAAAGTTGATTTAATTAAGAAAAGAAAGACATAAAAAACTACCAAAAAAAAACTACAAAGAGAGGAAAACTGGGAACAAAAAAAATGAAAAGGAGAAGAGGGGGAGATATTTGGCTGATTTTTGTTGTTTCTTGACTACAGCTCTGAGATTCAGGAATGGGGAGATTTTGCGTATGCAACCTTTTTTTGCTATCATCATGATTAAAGTAGCTGCAAGCTGACTTGATGGACTGTGTCAAAATGCAACACCAGTATGCATGCTTCTCTTAAATTTTGTCATCTATTCCTTCATCTTCACCTGTCCCGTAGTCCTGTGGACTGTGGGGGCACAACTGAAGATTTTGCAACCAGCTTCCTCCACTGCCCACTGTCCTCCACCCTCCGTAGTAGATCGTTCCATCCAAGGCCTGTCCACTTTCTGATGTTGTCTTCCCTACCAGTATGCAATGACCAACTCTTTTGAAAGGCAGAACAGGTTTTAATGTGTGCAAAATGTTCTGCATGTGTTCCCATGCAAGACGTTGGTCTATAGTCTCATCCAAAGGACTTCAAATGGAGAGGAGTTGGTACCAATGTTAACTATTGGGGAAATTTGAAAAATCCCCTCAAACAGGTGCCTCGTTGTGGAGCTCAACACTTAAATCACTACTGGCACAAGGCTATCCCATTCCTGTTTGGCTATCAGACAAAAGAAACACAATCATGGGGAAGAAACAAAAATCTATCAGGCAGAGACATATCTGAGAGAGAGAGAGAGAGAGAGAGAGAGAGAAGAGAGAGAGAGAGAGAAGAGAGAGAGAGAGAGAGAGAGAGACTCATACACACACACACTACACACACTACACACACACACACACACACACAACACACACACACACACACACACACACACACACACACACACACACACACACACACACACACACACAGCAGAACACATAAAATTCACATATTCATGGGGGGGAAAACCCCCAACCATATTGCAAAACCAAACCGCCATGGCATGAGCTGCCTATTAAACTACATAAAATAAACTACGCACTCACTGCTGAAGCGGTTCTCAAATCACAAAAGGTTTCTTCACAAACACTAATTTCACTCCCACAATGAGTAAGGTTTGAAACTGAGTCCACGGCAATGTTTTGAAATCAATAGAACCTTCCATTCAACAGCACATGTGTCGTCAGATTTGGTGGTGTTGCAACTGACAAAACGTGATCATGGATTTGCATACAGCATGCATCTGTTACACCTCTGTCAGCACAAGAGCAGAGGGTTTACTATGACTAGTATGAGGACAAGGAATCATGCATGCATGTTCACAGACACGCACGCACACACGCACGTGCACACATACACACACACACATACACAGAGGCACACACACACACGCACGCATGCACACAAACACACACACACACACATGTTATGCACAAAATCATACTTCACACTCACAACCATCCACATGCATTATAAAATTCACAAGCACACACAAGAGGGCTGAACATTCAATTATTCTTCAATTATCATCAAATTCTAAACTAGTTTAAAACTGCACAAACCGATGTTACGAGCGTAATTGTTGAAGATAGTTATGACAGATGAGACATGCTATCATTCATCCTCTACCAAGCGTTACATGATGACATTAGGAATCAAGCAAGCCCAACAAAGCAATCTACTACTGCTGCAGCATGAAGAAGAAACCTGTTTTAGTATTTTATTTACATGCTTTTAATGGAACAATTTTGACTGCAATCCACTCTCATTTCCCTGTTATTTCAATAATTTCCCTCTACATCTTTACTGTAAGAGCGTTAAATATTCACGAAGTCTCCCATAAACTGACCACAAGTTTCAGATTTTATCCACACACACACATGCACGCACACACAGAGACACGGACACACACACACACACACACACACACACACACACACACACACACACACACACACAGTGTCAGAGAAGAAAGCTTCAAAGGAAAAAAATATACAAAGCTCAGACCAGAAAACTTTATTCATATATTATGCCTAGGGTCCTGTCTATTCACACCAGGACAAAGGGCCCTAAAACCTGTCCTGCTGGCCAAAAATGGCTACTGCAGGAATTTATGGAGATAGTTTTGTCAACAGCAGGCTGCTAACTTAGCAACCACTGACCACTAAACAGCTGCCTGTATCCCCTTACATAGACATTTTCACTGCTAGTTCTATAGAATATGGTGAGCCATCGTGTGCTGTGATGTGGTGAGGTCTGGATTTTGGGTGGTGTAATATAAATGGGGAGTGGTGTGGTGTGGTGTGGTGTGGTGTGGTGTGGTGTGGTGTGGTGTGGTGTGTGGTGTGTGGTGTGGTGTGATGTGGTGTGGTGTGTGGTGGTGTGGTGTGGTGTGGTGTGCTTTGGCATGATATAGTATGTTCTAGAGTTGTATGCTATAATATGTGGCATGGTGTATTATTGGTAAGGTGTGGCACAGTGAGGCGTAGTAAGATGTTGAAAAGCATAATGAGGTCTAGTTTGTCTAAAGTGGCAGTGTTGTGTGTATCACAAGGCCTACTTTGTGAAGTGTGGTATGGTGTGACATGCTGTGATATGGTGTGGTACAGCAAGGTCTGTTATAGTGTTGCATGGTGTGCAATATGATATAAAGAGGACTAGTTTGTGTTAGTGGGGCATAATAAGGCATTGTGTTAGCAGTGTGGTATAATAAATATAATGAAATCTGGTATAAATCAAATGTAACATGCAGTAGGGTAAAATGGGGTCTAATCTGCTCATGTGTCCCACGGTCTATAACTTGAGGTCTGATCTGTCTACCAAAGCATGCTGGGGTCTGGTGAGATGAAGTCTGCTTTGGTCTGACATAGATGGTTTTGCACGGCCAGTGTACATAGTGTTTGAGGTTGTACAATCATGCCCATGTGGTACATGAGCACACACTTGCACATGTACATAATCCATGTGTATTCAAATGGAAATATGATGAGTATAATCTCGACAATTCTGTGGTCCTAAATGATCTTCACTAAGCCATAAAAGAAGCATAACCAAATTAACTAAATCCAAGCATCACTTTTGTGATTGTTGTCTTTGTTTATCAGAAAGCATGGACAGCTGACTTTACGGTTTACCAGTCTGGTAAGTTATGACTATGACAAAAGACAAATGGACAGACAGACAGACAGACAGACAGACAGACAGACAGACAGACAGACAGACAGACAGACAGACAGACAGGCACAGATGAAGATAGTTAGCATGTGCTGAATCAGAAAACATGGACGGTTGTTTTACAACAAAGGTGACGTTATAATAGTTATGAGACAGAAGCAAACACAGACCAACAGACAGACAGGTGAAGGAAGTTACTTATTCATCTGTGATTGTGAACGCAGTCGTTTCACCAGAACGATGACCGTTAATTAGGAGACAGAAATAAAGACAGAGAGACACAGCACAAACAGGCAGACAGATGAAGATAGTTAGTGCTCAGAGAACACAGACGGAGCGCTGTGTGTGTTGTTACCGGAGTGATAACGGTTATCCTCCCGTGTCAGCCTCCTTTGGGCTCGCCGCTGGGCCGCCGTGGAGGGGCTGGGGGCTTGAAGCCCTTGACCTGGCGCAATGCATCATCCATTTTCATTAGGATGTCTTGGATGTATACACTTTTCATGATTCATGTGACTTATTGGAGTGTTGGCTACTGAGTGTGTGTGTGTGTGTGTGTTGGTGTGTGTGTGTGTGTGTGTGTTGGTGTGGTGTGTGTGTGTGTGTTGTGTGTGGTGTGTGTGTGTGTGTGTGTGTGTGTGTGTGTGTGTGTGTGTGTGTGTGTGTAAGTGTGTGTGTGTGTTGTGTGTGTGTGTGTGTGTGTGTGTGTGTGTGTGTGTGTGGTGTTGTGTGTGCAGTGTGTGCATGTGTGCATGGCATGTGCATGTGGTGCATGCATGTGTATAGACATGGAAGTGCAGACATATGCACACATGCATATGAGTGCATGTATGTACACACAGGCACACATAATATATTGTGTATGTGCAAACATACGCAGAACATCTTGCGCACACGTTAAAACCTATTCTGCCTTTAAGAGTGCATCATTTGTGCTGGTGGGAAATGATTAATGACAAAAATGTACAAAACCACACATACAGGGACTGGATGCAAAAAAGCGCATGAGTGCTTTTCCATTATCCTTGAAATAATTTAAGATTTTTTTTTTTTTAATGAATAAAACACACACACATTTGATCTATTTTCAACATGATGGCTTTGAAGTTATTTCTGTGTTGACCCTCAGCATGGGAAACAGAAAAGTGTTCTGTTCTATTAACTTCTATTAAGAAAAAATTTTTAAACCCTCATTGGATTTTTTAAAATCTAGATTACAGAATTGTTCCCCAAACACACAAGAGACCCATCTATTTTCATTATGAAACAAAAATGCTCCAAGCAAAAGATTATTTTACACAATGAATATACAAAATTACATCATTTCTAAGCAAAAAGCCTTGCAAAAGTATTTTTACAAGTGTCTAAGATGAAATTGATTTTGATTCTTAAAACTCTGTGTATGCATTACAAAGGACGTCAATCAATACATCTTAGGAAAAATGTACACTTTTATTAGTTTTAAACAAAGTGGGGATTTTTTTAAAAAATAACATTATAGATAGTTTCTTTCCATTGGTATACAATTATGATACACAATCACTGGTAATGATTTAAAGTATGTGACTGACATCAGCATCACAATCTTTTTTATCCGACCACCAGGAACTCAAAAGGATGTTCAACCAGGACCCGAAACTAAAAGTCAGGCTTGGTAAAAACTAAAATATATGGTCCTTGTTCAGTCATGTCTCAAAAGCTGTCAAGAAATCATTTTGTATTAAATTCATACATGAAGACTTTTCATCAGGCAATTTTTTTTTATTAATTTCATACAAGAGACTTTTTACTGGCAATGTTTGGTTTATTCTGAGACAGACTACTCACCCTAGCATCTTTTTAAACATAAAGGATTTAATCCCTAAAAAAATTTTCATTCCCTAGCCTCTAATTGGCTCTATTCTCCCCCCCCCCCCCCCCCTTTCTCCAAATGGATTTTTATTCTCTTTTATTTTGAAAGATAAATACTTTTTTCTTCTCTCCATTAAATACACTGTTTTTGTACTTCAAAACAAAAAAAAGGAAGTCCAATTGAGCTGAAAAAAGTGTTCTTTTGATTAAAAAAAACAACACTGCACATATATGCAAACTGTCTATAACTTAAAAACAAAGCCACTTAGACGTGCATCTCAGCATCTGTGAACCCCTTGTTGTCGGCTCTTTGATATCATCAGGCTGGTGTGACCTGACGGATGTAATGACTTGAGTGTATTAACAAAAGAATGCAACATACAGTGTGCGAATTGTTGTGATCTGTCTGCATTCTGTGGAAATGCGTCATTGACTTAGTTAAGTAGACAGCACTTGAGTGCTGAACACTGAACCACAAACCATTCCCACACAAACACTGACCTTGCACCAATTATAATGAACAGTCCTGAGAATCTATCAGATCAAGAACTGAGGAGTTTTTCACAGCTCTCTGTCTCTCAGTTTTTCTGTCTGTCTCAGTGTCTGTCTTATCCCTCTCCTCTTCTACACTTTGCCTTCTTCTATAATATGTATTATAGTAAAAAATATATATTATATATACATGTATGATATATATTTAAAAAAAAAAAAGAAGATTTTTTAAGTAATCGTCAAAACCTATTCTGGGTGGACTGTTCCTCTAAGTACTACAATACCTCTGTTCAGATTCGAGCATTTTCGGTTAAATATTCATTCAAACAAAGGGACACAAAGAAAAAAAACAACTCTTCCTCTCCTTCACCCCCCACCCCCACAAAAAGCACAAAGAACATAAGAAACCACCTCAGCCTGATCATCTCGTCGCAAACAGGCCTGTGTGGCTTTGAGTTTTTTCTTAGTAGAAGGAAAGTCTATGGAGAGCCTGACAGAAGCCTTGTACAGCAAATGTTTTGGCCCTTGTACAGCAAATGTTTTTGGCCCTTGTACAGCAAATGTTTTGGCCCTTCAAACTTCTTACACTGGGGGATGGGGTGGGGGGTAGGTTTTGGGGGGAGCACACTACATCCAGATCATGACTTGTGAATGCCTGCCTACCTGCAGCTGCTTTTTGTCCTTTAGACTTTCTAGATTATTTAAACTGATTTGGATCTGAACCTATGTCCACAGGCAGATATTAAGTAAAAATAGTGGACAGTCAGGACTACAACATGCATCACAGACAGTCTATGTCTAACACCCTCACAACTGCACAGGGAAGTGTCAGGTCTGTCAAACAAAGCAGGCTCACATCTCCCTCGCCCACAGACAGAAAAGGTGGCAGAACAGAGAAACAGAATAATGTCAAGGAGTCATGTGGACAGTAAGATGCACACATATATAAGACAGTATGCACACTGAACAATTATTGACAGCAACAGCAAAGGTCAGCACATTTTTTTTATGATACACCTACTCCCTCGGTTCTGCCCAGAAAATGGCATTTCACTGGCCTAGAGTCTGCTAATGCGTAGCAAGAGTAGAGCCCAAAGCTCAAGTGTATGCGACTACAGAAAAATGACATCTCAATCTATTTGCTGCACTCCCAAAAATGACATCTCAATCTATTTGCTGAACTAAAAAAATGACAACTCAATCTATTTGCCACACTCCAAAAATGACATATCTATTTGCTGCACTCCAAAAACTACATAGATCTCAGCCTATTTGGTGCACTCCAAAAATGACATCTCAATCTATTTGCCACACTCCAAAAATGACATCTCTATTTGTTGCATTCCAAAAACTACATAGATCTCCGCCTATTTGGTGCACTCAAAAAATGACATCTCAGCCTATTTGGTGCACTCCAAAAATAACATTTCCATGATCATCTATTTGTTGCACTCCAAAAATGACATTTTGATCTATTTATAAATTTATTTGCTGCACTAGTCTAAAAAAGCAACAAAAAATAATTTTTAAAAATGAAATGAACAGGATGAAAATTGTGATTTGAGTTGAGAAAACTTGTATTTTCCAACAGTCTTGTCATGCATTCTGATTCTTGCCAGTGGTCATGTTTTTAAACTGAGTGAGTAAAAAGGAATCAGCAGTTTGACTCTATGATGGAGTTAACAGTTAGTAAAAATTTCCATCAAAAACTACCACAAGCTAATTTTAAACTAAAAAAGTATTTGTTATTGTCTAACATTAAATTAACTTGCATTGGCAGATCAAGAAACGCTCACGTGTATTTCTTTTGATTCAAAAATCTACTCATACAAGTGGAGAGCTTTATTTTTAGACTTGTTTATGACCAAATCAAGATAAAATGAAAAATTCCAAAAGGTATCTTACAACTCATTAACCATCTGTTAGTGTCATTAGAATTATGGCAACAGGAGAGGGAAGGGGATGCAAATGGATTCAAACCTTATTTTTAGGGTGATAATTTGGTTTTTATTATTTTAAATTAAAGAAAACTTTTTTTTTTAAGTAAAAAAAAAAAAGAAGATGGTGATAAACATGAAGCAGAAAATGATCATGGAGGGATGCATATATTACATACACGAAGACACTGACATAATAAAGGGGGGGAGAGAAAAAAGAGAGAGAGACAGAGACAGACTGAGAGAGAGACAGAGACAAGACACACACACACACAGACAGAGAGAGACGGACACAGAGAGACAGAGACACAGAGACAGAGACACAGAGAGAGAGAGAGAGAGAGAGAGAGAGAGAGAGAGAGAGAAGAGAGAGAGAGAGAGAGAGAGAGAGAGAGAGAGAGAGAGAGAAGTATGTGTGTGACAAAGAAAAACCAGAGAAGGGGGGTAATAAAAACAAACCGAACAGTAAAAAATGAAGGGATAGGGACACCCATCAAAAGCACAGCCTACACTCAGTAGTGGTCCCCCCTTCAACTGGCATTAGTGGGAAGCCTTTAGAGTCACTGGATCACAAACTGGTCTCACCCAGTTCAGGACACTCCTTTTAAGAGGCAAACAGTCTTATAGTAGAGCTCTGTAAAATGTCTTAAGGTCATCTGATATGTAAGCCAATTTTCTAATCAAAAAGCATACATCCACAATAAACAAAAATCAGGGTCAACTCTATTTGACTTTCATACCAGTTTTTAGGTAAGATTTCTGAAACATCACAATTTTCACATGTTATGAAAGAGCATTGTCTCCAGAGCCCTATGGATAGGTGAACATAACTGTTCTATATTAATCAAGCCAAATTTACAAGTCTGAGATCCCTCTCCATCATACCTCTACCCCCACAAGAAACAATTTTGTAAGTTATAGTCTGATAATCCACTAGCAACCCCCCCCCCCCCTCCCCCAAATCCCCAATCTCTCCCACAATACCCACCCCCAAGAAACAAACAAATGACAAACTTCTCAACTGTAAAAGTAATTAACTTATTTAATCATCAGTGTCAAACTCTGATTCAAGGTGGTTATGGCACTGATATGGTGTACAGTTCATAATGTTCTGTTTATCTGTGATTATAAAATACAGAATATCTCAAAATAAAAACTGTCAAATTTCAAAACACTGATTTGGCCTGTATTGCTGTATCAGTATGGGTCAGAAGCCTGGACAAGTGCAACACAAATTGGAGGCAAAACAAACACAGCCAGTCAGACAGAAGAACAAATAAAAGCATTTTTAATTCATGAACTCTCAATGCAACTTTCAGACAATAATAATGTTAGCTGAAATTGATAATCACAAACTGAAATTTATGTTAGTCACGCAAAAAGAAACATGCAAACAAATCTGATGACAACAGTTCTCCAAGGCAAGGTTGAGGACAGAAGAAAAAGATGCAGACCACCAACATCCTAGAATGTCAACATCACTGAGGTCAGTGGTCTGGGGGGATACAGAAGATGGTAGAACTCAGCAGAGACAGAGAAAGATGGCAAACCCTAGCAGCATTGCAGAGAGCTCGTACTGTCAACAGCAGCAATGGAAACAGGTGACAGGTGATACAGAAGCCGAGATTTAGCAATAAATTCTTTTATGGAATTAACTTATTATTAACTGACTCACTATCATTATCAATCAACAGATTCTTTTTCTGTTATAGTGTTAATAACCAACTCGCTACCCAGGATCAGCATCCATCAAACATAATACATCAATGATGCACTCACTTTCATGAGGTGTCTGTTTTGTGTAGGCCGCCAGAAGCCTAGATTTTTTCTTCTCATAGCCTTTCTGGGTGATGTCACCTGCAACACACAAGCAAAATGTATCATATACACTGATAAATCAAACCGATCTACTTTATATAATATTTTGCATGCATGCATGTGTGCATGCACACACACACACACACACACACACACACACACACACACACACACACACACACACACACACACACACACACACATGCATACAAACACACACACATGCATGCACACACACTGTCACACACACACACATACAACACACACACACACACACACAACACACACACACACACACACACACACACACACACACACACACACACACACTTACAGGTGTCTAGTACCACTTATTGTGAATAAACATTAAATTGAAGAACAACACACTCACACATCGAAAACAGACTACACAACACAATAACTGAATAAGCAGAAGAAAAAAAACATTGTGTACATGATTTTCCCCTCTTTCCATCTTTCTCCCCCTCCACTCCTCTCTTTCTCACACACAAAGACTTGTGTAAACACACATTGACACAGTAATACAGTATACACACACTCACATATCATATCAAGAAGGATCACACTCTTTTTAAAAGGTGTTTTGATTTTTAAACAGTTTCATTTTCATGCAGTATTGTGGGAATACAAACAGAACACTCTCCATGAAAGTTTGAAACAAGTCAATTGTTAGCAACATTTTCCCAGTCTATATAATTCAGGTTCATTGCTGATTGCTTACAAGTTCAAATAACAACATGTGCAGCTGTTTCTTCAAGTTCAGTTCTGAATAAAAAAAAACACCTATATTCATTATCTCAAATCATTCAATGATACAATATTATCAGTGGTTAGGGGTGCAGGACAGCATCGTGGTTTGAAAATTGTGCTTGCAATTTGACAACCCAGGATTGAGCCCAGATTCAAGCCACTACTGAGATGTCCATTCAAGGGGCCGGGACCTTTCCCCTGGAGTTAACATCACTCCACTTGCCCTAAGTGTTTCGGATGAGGCTATAATTTATAAACCAAGGCCCTGTGTGCACACACACACACAGAAAATCTTGCACACAAGTATGTTTTGAAAGAGTAAGTCATTCATGCTAGTAAGAACAGATTACAAAAAATATATATTTTTAAAAGATATATCCAAAATAATGCATGTACACTGGAATGAGGTCATATAAATTTAGACATCATCCCTAAAGTCAAAATATGGCTACCTAAATGGTGGGCAAAAACAGTCGCATACTAAAAAATCTTATAAATTATAAATGGTGAACCCTCAGAGCTCTGGCTGAGAAACAAAACTGACAAAATAATGATATGTACATGATATATTATGCTAAATATTGCACACTACAATTCCTCTGATTTGAAGATGCTTTTTAATTTTTTTCTTTCATAGTTTCAATGAGGCCTTGCCTTAAACTTTTTATTTTTTATTTTTTAGTTAACGTTGATTTCATAACACTCACACGAACACTGCCAGAAGTTGGGGGGGGGGGGGGGTTGTTTGCTTTTCTTTTTTTTTATGAGGCAGTTCAGCTAGGAGAGTGTGTTAACTTAGCTATGACTCAGTGGCAGGCAGGTTGAAAAGTGTGGTTTTCGCCTATCCTCTATCTGCAGCTCTGGCCCCTTTTTTCCTCCATTGCCCTCCTCCTTTCACGCCAACTCTCACTTCTTAACCAAACACACACTTGGCTCTCAAGCATACCAACTTACACACAGCCACACACAAAGTACTCAAGTATACAGCCGCGCACGCACGCACACACACACACACACACACACACGCACACACACACAACACACACATACACACAAACACACACATACACTGTTCTTGCTACAACAGAGATGAGGACAAATAATATTTTATACAAGTCATATGCTTAACAGACAAGGAAATAGATGATCAGATGTGAGCCAGTTACACGTTTTTTTTTCCCGGAATGACCGCTTTTTCCTTTTTATGATTCAGATCATGACACTGATCATGATACAGCAGGAAGAACATTTCAAGGCAAGACCTAATCAATAAAAATAATCACAAGCCTTCAGAATAATTGCACCCTGCAACCTTTACCATTTGGCATCAATGACAAAACAAAATAGAACTTGGAAAAGCCATACTGCCATTTATCCACCAATTTTAACACTTGCAAGCACTTGGGCAAGCTTGTTAGGGCCGCCAAGTCATCTGCAAAGCCTTCGCCACACCCAGAAAGCTAACTAAAGAGGACAAGCAAGAAAGAAACTGTTCAAAACATCCAGCACAGGTGTTGCAATACTGGCTGTAAACACCTGCTTATATCTGATTAATCATTTGAAAGATACACCTGTGATGGATGAATTACTTCTTGTTGATGCTGTTGTTGCTTAACCACAGAGGGATGCTCTCTCTCTCTCTCTCTCTCTCTCTCTCTCTCTCTCTCTCTCTCTCTCTCTCTCTCTCTCTCTCTCTCTCTCTCTGCTTCTCAATTGTCTTTCTCTTGATAACATGGTTGTTGTTGTTGGCTTCTGTTTCAATCAAAAAATGAACAACTTTGACTGAACTTAAAATGAAACAATACCAAAAAAAGTTAGCTTAAAGTTTAGCATTTTAATAATCATTTTAAATAACACTATTGGCATTATCATTATGACCTCTCTCTCTCTCTCTCTGAATCAGTGTGCATTACAGAAAGTACGGATCTAGTATAGACTATAGTATTGTGCATACATGTACATTTTTTTTTAACAACAGAAAAAATTTGTTATGCTTATTTTGAGAAAGTAAAAAAAAAATCATCACCGATATTATGAATGTGATAAAGACTTTCGTTCCAAAGGCTGATGATATCCACATCATGGACAAAATTGGAAGTACCCTCCCCCCACATGCAAACACCAGAAGACTTCTAGCCCAAAGTGTACTGCTGAATCAGCTGGAAGACTTCAATAAATAGATCTACCTCGCTTTCTGTACACATTACACACTTACACATGAATGATAAATCCTGCATAGCTGAATGTCTGCCTAAAAATATTTCTGTTTCAGTTTGTGCAATCAAACAAAACCCAGTGACGGCCAGCCTATCACTAGTATCAGTCTCACTGGCTGATATGCTTGAATAATTCTCTCCCATAACCTGACAGACAACACTTTGCTTCAGTTAGCCAAATGTAAGTTTGTAGGCTCAAAATCAAAAACAATGTCAAGGACATCATATCATTTAAATGATGGTACAACAGCCTGTCATATAATCTCTCCCCCCCCCCCCCCTCCCTCCACCCAACTAAACCCAAATAAAACTATATCTACTTTTCAAGAAAAAAAATTCAGTGCTTGACTTGTCAGTGCAGATCTGCTCAGAACAGAATTTGCTGAAAATAAAACTTTAAAATAATATCTTGGATGCATACATGTAAAGATTTGCTTTTTTTTCAATCAGATTTTTATATAACATAGTTAAGTACAAAAGTATAATTACGCTTTAAACACTTTCCACAAATATTGAATTTATTCAACCTCGCTCAAATTAACAGACATCAGACAGCACACTTGTTCCCCCTCATGTCACCTTTTTTTTAACCAAGCATCTAATAAGTAACATGCATCCTATATAAAACAAGTAAAATAACCATCACAATCTACAACAGTACAATTACAAGAAAGAATGCTCTGCTTCCCACAAAGAGAATTCCCTCCTCTTCAGACAAAAAGTTCGGAAAGACAAACACACACACAAGAATGATCATGTGACAGGGAGTAGAAATAAACACACTCAGTCTTCCTCAACAGCTACTCAACACCAGAGCTAAGAACTGAACAGGCCGCATCTCAATCAATACATCTCTGATGCTCTGTCTGACTCTTGAGTGTTATGTACAACGATACTGAGACTGCTTTCGTCTTTCATTGAGAGCATTCTCTGATTCAGGCTTGAAGTGTAATCTTTCCACTTCCACTGTTCCAGCTTACTACCTTGCCCACTGCCGACTAGCCAGAGTTGGGTAGCATCAGGGCTAAGGGATAAAAGCTGGAAAAAGACATGAGATACAGCAGCACACCCACATTAATGCAAATAATCCAGAAATAGAATATGCTCAAGCACCATATTTTTTCCTCAAGAGAATGAAACAAGAATACGTGTTCTAAGCATGAAAGAGAGAGAAAGAGAGAAAGACTCAGAGAGAGAGAGAGAGAAAGAGAGAGAGAGAAAGAAAGAAAGAGAGAGAGAGAAAGAGAGAAAGAGAGAGAGACAGAGACAGAGAGAGTGTGTGTGTGTGTGTGTGTGTGTGTGTGGTGTGTGTGTGTGTGTGTGTGTGTGTGTGTGTGTGTGTGTGTGTGGAGAGAGAGAGAGAGAGAGAGAGAGAGAGAGAGAGAGAGAGAGAGAGAGAGAGAGAGAGAGAGAGAGAGAGAGAGTGAGTGTACAGATACAGACAGACATACAGCACTTGAAAGAATGACAGAGACTACAGAAAGGGTGTGCATGCATGGAAACTAACATGTAAGACATGTACGAACCAGGTGTACAACTACAAGGGTGTGTTCTGTATACTACCTAGATGTTTCTGTGGTTTCTGTTTCTCATGTTTCTTCTGCTTTCTGCGCTGCAGTTTCTTCGTGAGCTAATATTTCTAAGTGTGCACGTCAACCAAAAAAACTTTGCTATTTCACATACATGTCTGTGCTTGACAGCACTGCCTCAACTTTGCAAGTATTGCGGGACAGTTTCTCCCTTACAAGAGAGGGAGAAGAAAAAAAAAAGTATAAAAAAAACTCCTGTCCATATAAGCTGACCACTCCTGATCCAACACCGTGAGTCACACCACTTAAGACCCTGGTCAAAGAACTAAGCTACGACAGCAACAGGAAAACCCACAATACAAATCAACGATCTGGGCTGTCTCAACAATAATACCAGTCAGTCAGACAATGGTGATTCAGCTGAATAATTTGAGTGCAGGATACACCCACAACTTTCTTCTATCGATGGAGAGAAAGCAAGAACGCCTACAAGGAAGACAAACTGAGAGAGAAAACAATCAGAACTGCTCGAACAACACACACACACACACACACACACACACACACACACACACACACACAACACACACACACCTGCCTACATTGTTGTCTTAAATGGGGGGGGGGTAGTTTCTTCTTTTGGTGTATTTTCAAATTTAAAAATTTTTTTTTCATTTGTACACATATCTTCTTAAGTTTTTTTCCTTTTTCAAATACATGCACTGACTGAACACTGACTTAGAGTGGCTCTGTGCATACTAAAGATTTTTTTCTTATCACAGTATCAATAAAACAAGTGAACAAAATGCCTTCCTGCTGAAAAATGTACTCATTGTTTTTACACTTTTTTTTGTATTTTTTCCATTCTTTCTGGGGTTTTTTGTATTTTTTTCAATTCTTTCTGTTTTTTTTATATTAATTAACACAAACACAACCATTGCACCCCATCTGTTTTTCACATTATAACACAATATAAGTTTTGAACACAAAACACAACCACATCATTCCTTCTGTTTTTCATACTAACACAAACACAACCACTGCAGTCTCTTATTCTTAACAATTTGATAATTATACATTAAAAGCCATAACTCCATGCTGCTGTTATAAATTTATATCATAAAAATACCATTAAGGGATGCCAAAGAGGATGTGCTGCCCCTGAAGAAACTTGTTCCATGAGTCTCTGGCCTCCCCTCCACAAAACTTCCAGCCGGTCGCACTTCTGGCCACACCATCTTCATTCCCAAACCTCTCCTTTGTTCCTTTTCTCAGAATGCAACACTTTGTCCTGGCTTTAACTGTGGTGCTTCAATCAACAAGAGAGCTGATGACTGATGAAGACTGAACCAGTAGTTCCCAAAAATCTGCAGACCTAATAAGTAATATAACAGATATTTCTCAGATTTTATCTTTAGTTTTCTTTCCAAAGCTCAACACTGAGGCATATAATGGCCACTATGGGACTACAACCAAAGTTGCGCAAATGAAGGGCTGGAACAGTAGCGGACAAGGTTTCCCCCTAAGAGCACTTCATAAGCATGAGTGGTCTGGCCTAAATTATCAATGTGATTTCCCTCCTTTCCTTATAGGGCAATACACATGCTCTTGAATTGCATAATATCTATTAAAAAACAAAAAAGCATGAGGCTGCACATGGAACCTCCTCATGCTGTTACTTTGTATAAAAAATGAAATTCCTATCATAATTCTTTTTATCCAAAACATGTATGATATCATCACAAGTTTTTCAGTAACGTTTTTAGTCACTAAAAGTAGTAAAACTAGTAAGTCATCAATATTTCACGGATTGAGCATAACTTCCTAGTAAAAACTTCTCAAAAATATATCCTCTGCCACAACTTAACTCCATATATTCAATTTGTGTAAAAGCACACTGACATGAAATAGAAGTCTGATAAAATATAAAATAAGAAAAAAACTCAAAAAGGAATAAAACTTGACAAAATAAGACTTATGCAAAACAGGCAAATTCCCCCCCCCCCCCCTTCCCCATCTAATAAAAGCTAAGAAAAAGAAAGCAACAAATATTTATATATATATGAACTGATAAAATGTTTCATCTTCCAAAACAACATTTAACCTGAAATTTTAAAGTATTTTATCAACTATTACAGCATTTAAGTAATATTATCAAAAAGCATGTTTTATGTTTTCCCAAACTTCTTTGAGTTTTTCCAACAACAACTGAACATTAGCACTGACACGGTAGAATTACACAAACACAACTTTCTAGGCACAGGACACACTCACTAATGCACGGGCATTACCAACCACAACCTTGTAAACAAATTCACTAAAAGAATTTGGAACAGAAACATGTCTGCATAGGACAGCTTCTCTATGACGTCTGTGAAGTTTATCTACATCAAGCCACGCCACTAGTTGTATCCGCATGCCCATTCCCAAGACCAACGAGAGTAAGAATCTGTTGAGAACAATCCTGGCACATGTTGTGATGTTCTTGACTCATATTTCCTGCCCTTGTGAAGTGTACTTAAAGCTAAATGAGGCTGTCAGTAAATTGGGGCTCTCTCTCTCTCTCTCTCTCTCTCTCTCTCTCTCTCTCTCTCTCTCTCTCTCTCTCTCTCTCACACACACACACACACACACACACACACACACACACACACACACACACACACACAATCCTCTGTATGTGTGTGTGTGTGTCGTGTTGTGTGTGTGTGTGTGTGTGTTGTGTGTGTTGTGTGTGTGTGGTGGTGTGTGTGTGTGTGTGTGTGTGTGTGTGTGTGTGTGTTGTTGTGGTGGTGTGTCTGTGTTCTGTGTGTTCTGTGTGTGTGTCTGTGTGTGTGTGAGTGTGAGTGCAGGATTGTCTAAAATAGAATCTATTTGTGGGCATCCGACAGTCTTGAAAGACTATAGAGTCACGCTCTAGGCTCTAAAGCCCAAAAGCTAAGTATGGAGGGCAAGCTGTTACCCATGCGGCAGACCCTCCCCCCACTCTCCACATCCCTGGAATAGTCCATTGGAAAAGCAATCACCAAAATGAATGGTTACAGTGCCATCACAGTAGCCATCAGAATGTTGTCATAAGCCTACAGCCCCGAACTGCCCTGGGGACTCCCTGATTTTTCCTCAGGGATGTCTAAACATGGCTGTTTTATTTTGTCATCCACTCCTACCAGCTCACAATGGTCTGCACTTCTGAAAGGTGGAACAGGTTTTTAACGTGTGCGCAAAATGGTCTGCGTGCATTTGCACATGGGGCCTCAGTTTACAGTATCATCACTTAGTTAAATATTGTATTGTAGTTGTACAATTCTTCTTACAGACAGCTCTACTAGAGTAAAAGGAAACTGAACCCTACAAAAAAGAACTTTTTCAGTTAAGCTTAAGGACATTTTTGTTTGTTTATTTTTGCAACCTTTTTTTTATTGGCTTTTGCAGCTTTGGGATTTTAAAAAAAAAATATTTATTTGGTTTGGTTTATTGATGGAGGGGGGGGGGGGGGGTTGTTTGGTTTTTTCATGGCAGAGGCTGGTTGTTTTTTGTTTTGTTTTTGTTTTTTAGGGGAAAAAATTGCCCAGTCAATTCCTGTCATCTTCTGGTATCAATACAGTAATTTAAAAAAAATTATGAACAGGGAATTCCCTGGCAGAGACAGGAGACACTGAAGTGATAATGACCTTATCATAAATTTTCAGTTAAGGGAGACAGACAGACACTGAAATCTGCTCTACAAGTGCCACTTGGCACCAGTCAACACTCTTGCCTTGGAAAACACAAAAACAGCAAAGGATCACATTCACACGCTCACACGCACATCACCACACACACACAACACACACACACACACACACACAATCTGGAGAGCAGATATAATTATAAATATGAGATATCTCAAAACAAAGTGTATGCTACAATGGCTACATTGTTGTCTTGTGTTGTCTTAAATATTACTAAGATGGCATTGAAAAATGTGCTACAAAAACAATGTCTGCATGGCTTTGTATTACACACATGTAGGCCTATGTGGGGGATGGGGATATATGTAAGGTGGGAGGCACATGAGTGGGTGTGTTCTGCAGTTATTTTATTTGATTTAAATATATTCATTATTCTTTTATATCGAGGATAATGGAATAAGTACTTGTGTTCTTTTTTTTTTACAGCCAGTCCCTGTGTGTATGCAGTTTTATAAATCTTGTCATCTGTTCCCACCAGCACACAATGGCCTACTCTTTCGAAAAGCAGAACAGGATTAAATGTGTGTGTAAGATGTTATGCATGCGTTCGCACATGAGGCCTCGGTTTATAGTCTCATCCAAAGGACTTTTGGGGAGGGTGGAGTCAGCACTGATGTTAGTTAACTCCAGGAGAAAAATCCCCTCAAACGGGAATCGAACATGGGCCATCAACCACTAGGTTCTGGCCACTAAGTTATCCTGTCCCCAGTGCATGTGTAGGCATAGCATGAATTATTATTTATCAATGTGTCGTGTGTGTGTGTGTGTGTGTGTGTGTGTGTGTGTGTGTGTGTGTGTGTGTGCGCGCGTGCATGTGCGTGTGTCACTGTGTGTGTGTGTGTGTGTGTCACTGTGTGTGTGTGTGTATCACTCTGTCAGTCTCTGTGTGTCACTGTGTGTGTGTATTTATACTTTTCTTCTTCTATGATTGAGGATAATGGAATAAAAACTCCTGTGCTTTTTACATCCGATCCCTGTGTGCATACAGTTTTGTCAATTTTGTCGTCTGTTCCAACCGGCACACAGTGGCCTACTCTTCCAAAAAGCAGAATGGGTTTTAAATTTAATGTGTGCACAAGATGTTCTGCATACATCCGCATATGGGACCTCAGTTTTTAAGTCTTATCCAAAGGACTTTTGGGGGTAGTGGAGTGAGCACTGATGTTAACTCCAGAGGAAAAATCCTCTTGAATGAGATTTGAACCCGGGTCAGCAGATCAAGAGCGCATCACTCTGACCACCAGGCTATCCTCAGTCCTGTCCCCCCAGGCTGTGTCAGTGTGTCAAGTCAAAGTCAAAGTCAAAGTCAAATTTTTATTTACAGATGGTACATTGAGTAAGCAAAACAATTGCTTTTTTTCATCAAGCCATCTACAAAGAAAAGTATGTAAGAAAATGAAAAAGAAAAATATCGACAATAATGACAACGACAATAATAACAGCAATAAAGAGGACTAAAATGATAATCACTGAAAACTAGCCAACTACACACATCTTAAGCAAAATTTTAGCATATCAATATTTAAACATTTCAATATTCAAAATGCATACATACTAATAAACACTTGTTATCGACCAATCACCCACCCATGCCTGCTATTATTTGTTAGATACACATGTGAAACATACACATGCACACACATGCACAAACACACACACTCACACACACACACACGCACACACCCACACCCAAACCCAAACCCACCCACCCACCCACCACACCCACACCCACACACACACACACTGCACAAACAGCATATACAAACATCATATATACATACAATTATACACATATGCGCGCGTAGGTGCACCGTTGCATTATTCTGCACGAAGTCATTTAATTATATTACAACAAACTTACATTGAAAATCATAACAACAACAAAATATCAGTGAATGGCACAAAAGTACACAGTGGTGATAAGGTAAAACTTACAAGTCTTTTTCACTACTGTTATTCATGAGATAGTTTTTTAAGTGTTTTTTAAATGGGGTTTTGCTTGTAGTACTTTTTAGATCTACTGGGAGATTATTCCATAAATGACTACCCGAATACAGAAAACTTGACTTGTAGAGGTCATTTCTGGGTCTTGGGAACGTTAATAAATGATTATGCCTGTGCGGATTTATTTTGAAGGATTTTTTGTGTGTGTGTGTGTATGTGGTGTGTGTGTGTGTGTGTGTGTGTGTGTGTGTTTGTGTGTGTGTGTGTGTGTGTGTGTGTGTGTGTTTGTGTGTGTGTGTGTGTGTGTGTGTGTGTGTGTGTGTATGTGTGTGTGTGTGTGTATGTGTGTGTGTGTGTATGTGTGTGTGTGTGTGTGTGTGTGTGAGAGAGAGAGAGAGAGAGAGAGAGAGAGAGAGAGAGAGAGAGAGAGAGAGAGAGAGAGAGAGAAACTCTTTTAATATACTATTAAAATAGAAACAGGAGGGATTCTTAGTTAAAAAGACCAACTGCAAACACAAAAACATTTCAGAGATTAGATTTTTTTCTGAGCAGATCTACATCTAACACCCATTCACATCTGACATAAATGCACACGATACTATTATTATTAAAGGCCTATACATAATACAACAGTGTAGGCCTACTGTGTGTTGATCATTAACCATTCGTTCATTGAATCATGGATGACTCATTCACTAAAATTGTAATCAGGGTGTGAAAAGAATCAATAAATATTGAATGTGTAACCTCAGTAAAAATTTACAACTGTTGTCTTTTTATCTACTTTTAGTCCGTTTCTTAAGTGTCATGACTCTGTGGTCATCGCTCGCAATTTAACTCTCATTTTACTGACTGATGTGAGAATGCGTCACTGACGACAATGTCCCCCCGCCCCCGCCTCCTCCGCATACACACAACATTAGTTTTAAAGATACTTAGAGTCACTCCTGCCCAATAATCTCAACACCAGTAAGTCAATAATTAATATGACTGATTACTTATTTACTTCCTTCCCCTATCCCCGTGTAGTGTATCAAGATAATGATATGAAAATGACGAGGAAACAGGCTGATTTTTTTTCGACGCTTATGAATGCCTTACCTTCCGAAAGCTCGAGATCCAGCTCAGCGAGCTTTTCTCTGACATCTTCAGGCAACGATGCAACATCTACTTCTGCGGTAGCCATGGTTTAAGATAAAACGACGAGAACTGGAACTTCACACCATTAGTCTACATGATAATAGTCCATTGATTCCAGTTCGCCATTTTACAGAGCACCACCACACCTAAGTCTCGCGAGAACTTCCGGGAAAGAAGTTTGCATCAGTGGCAGGAAAGCCGAAGGCCACGCAAAACAGGGCGGCCTTGTCTGCCTTTATCAGTATTTTTTTGTCTTGTGTTGATCTACTGGTGAGTGTATGGTGGTTTTCTGACTTTGTTTCGTGAACACTTATAAAGTCACACTTATAATGCACAGCGGTTTGCTATACATATTATACAGTCGTATCAAAAGAGGGGGGGAAAATATAGGTAGCGAGATTTAATTCATAGGCGCATGAATGTAGAACTTTGTTTCCCCCTTCCCCCCTCCCAACTCCCTCATCGGTGTGTTTTTTTTCTGATAGTAGTGCTCGCTGCTGACTTTCTGCTTGAAGGCCATTTCATATGCAACAGATGTCTGCTTTTTGTTGCATAGTATTCATGCCATTATCACTCTGTTGCAAAGGATAACTTCAAATATGTTTACATGATGTTATGCAAGATTGTGCAACTAGTGTGCATATATTTGCACATGGGACATCTAGTCTTCTCTACGTCCCCTTAATGGGTGGGCGGCATAGTATCTGGTCTTATTTTGTATTTGTGCCTAGTGTCACTCTGCAGGAGGTCTGTCCCCAGACCTCAGCTGACACATTCTGACTTCTGTGTGGCTAATTTTTATACAGGATGCATACTGGGATATGCTCATGTTTCTACAACACACCAAATGCTGACATAAATTCTGGGATGTTTTAGCATGCATATTTGATCTTCAGCTTGTCAATTAAGGCACTGGCAGGTCTGCACTTATTTAGTTGACATGGAGGATGGTAAAAATCCCCACCCTTATTTCACCAGATGCCACAGCTAAGATTTGTGTTGCGCGACATCATGGACAATAGAGTGCACAACATCATCATGGCATTAAACTGTTTTTAACTTGACCCAAGAGATTGAAGTCAAACAGTCCTAACCACTCAGCAATAGCATGTCATTTGTTCAAGTTATTCAAAACCAATGTGTTTTAAACTCCTAGATCCTCCACCAACGGTGGGTCATTGCCTGCTCAAACAGCTAAAATCTGTGCACTACAGTACAAAAGTAGCCGCTGCTGTAGTCTAGTGGTTAGGGCGTTGGACTCGTAATCTAAAGGTTGTGGGTTCGATCCAGCTTTCGGCTTTGGCGTTGTGCCCTTGGAAAAGGCACTTTACGGCTATTTTCTCACCCCACCCAGGTGTAAAAAGGGGTACCAACCTTGTGTTTGGGGGTTAACCTGCGATAGACTGGCGTCCTATCCAGGGGGAGTCTATGACTCTCAGTCGCTTAACGCCACAGAAACCGGGATAAGCACCGGCCTGATGAGCCTCTATAGGCTCGGGACAGACTTTAACTTTTTTAACAGTACAAAAGTGCAGTGCACTGTACTTTTTTTGTAGTATTCTTGCAGAGAGAGTTGGGATAGCAATGATATTGTTGTGGGCTAACTTGCTTGGAATCAAATACTGTAATACTATAGTAATAAGAATGCCACAAAACATATACTAATAGTGTCTATTTGATATCCAGAGCTATGAAATTATATCCAAAAGTCATTCTAATCCTAAAAGACTTCATACAAAAGAACAGAAGAACATCAACACTGATGCTCTCAATGATTTTTTTTCCAGATTTGTTCACAATTAAATAAGTTTTTTTCCCAACTGCAATAGACAAGGATTGGTTTTACCTGCTTGACTGCTCCTGCCCAGATATTTTCTGTGGTGAAATGTGCACTCTGTACCCCAACAAGCCAGAAAATTTCCAGGGTGATGACTCGATGTAAACAAGCCATTTTCCTTCACTACAGTTAAAGGGAAAGAACTCCAAAATTAGTGGAGATCATTCTCCTTTTGCTTAGCAACATCCAGCTGCAAAGACGTGGCAAAAACAATCAGTATTTTTTAGCTCATATGATGTATTTTATGTGACTGCTTGAACCTTTTTTGTTCAAAATGGCCGACTTCTCGTTGAATGCATCAATGACTTCACACAGCTAAAGAAGTGGCAAATGAGATTTTAGATGCCTTGACAATGATAAAAACAACTGGTCGGATTCAGAAGATAATGAAGATGGAAAAAAAAACAAAAAAAAAAACAGTAAGATATTGCCTCGACTCATGTGTGATGCTTTTGAGATAGGGAAGTTCTCAGAATGACAGTGGTTCAAGAAAGTGTATTTTCATCTGTTTTTTAAATCTTTTATTTTTTTATTATTTTTTTTTTTATTGAAGTATCATGCTAACTACTTTGAACTTGCCTGAAAGCAATCTATATTATATTATACTGTCATTGGACAGAATATCAGGATTTTTCTTCAGGTAGTTTCTGAGTTAAATGAACATAGCAAGTGGCATATAATAATTTTATGCCCAGCATATAGGATGCACTTGCACCCGGCAGTCAAAAGGTTAAGAGTCTGTGTTACCACACTGGAGGATGAGGGTACCTAACAAAAATATAAACAATGTCCTTGCCAGGTTATCTGGTAGTGTTCATACTGGATGTGCCTCTTTGTACTAGTTTTTGTTAAATCTACAATAAAAATAGGAAAAGGCGGTGAAAAGGTAAAAAAAAAAATCTTTGTTACAATATTAATGTAATATGTGTTAACTCCATTGTTAGTCGATTTATTTCTGAAGTTGGGGGCTGTTTTGTAGTTGTTGTTTTGCTTAGATGAATATTTATTATATAGTATATTGTTTCTCTGATGAAAAGAATGTCAGATTTTAATATTGGCAGGCCTGTGTTGATCTGAAATGTAAATAATTGCAACACTATTTTAATTATGTTTGTTATTGTGTGATGTTTCAGAACGGAAAACAGCATGGATGAGAAGTTCCGTAAGCGCATCCAAAAAACATTGTACTCAGGTCAGCTGGAATGTGCTCATAACCCATTCACCCTTACAGGTAAGTAAGGTGGCAGGCTGTAAGCTACCCTGCAAAAGAAAAATATTCCAGATTTTGAGCTGTCTCTGTCTCTCTCTGTTTGCCCACCACCACACTCCACTCCTCTCCAAAGCAACACTTGTTATTCTTTAGAGCAAAATTTTGTTGGAAAAGAGAAGATGAGTGAACCCATTCACTAGCAATGTGGTTTTCTTGGGGGAAGCACACAAACTCAGAAGCATATGAATATACATTCACTATGAAAAACAAGACTTCCACAGAGTGTATCAAATTCTGCAGGAGATTGTATTGCAAACACTTTATTCCTTACTGATCTCAAGAAGAAAGGGTTGATATTTTGTATTATTATTATTTCATTTGTTCATATTTTCTTATGTATTTGTGCTTAACGACTGCTTTTGTTCGGTTGGTTGGAATTTTTTTTTTTGGTTTGATTGTTTTGTTGGGTTTTGTTTCTTTAAACATTGTAGAACTTTGTTTCAGAGATGGCAGTGGAGTTTTTTCAGGATCTGGATCCCAGTGAATCTGATGAGGACCAAGTTGATCTGGAAATGGCCTCTGAAATATCTAGGTAAGGTGTTTAGGGTTACTTCGTTGCTCAGGCACATCTACATACATATGTTTGCTCAAACTGTGGAAATTAGGACAAAATTCAGGTCACCATTTTTGGGGAGTCATGATTTTGGGGGGAAGTGGCAATTAAGTTGTAATAGTGCTTAATTAAATTAACTGATAATTTAAACAAGAGGTAATTTGAATAAATATTTTGTTTGTCATTCTCTGTTTTGTGATTTTGTTAAGAATTAATTTCACTGCCATTGTTTAGAAAATTGTTCATCATTTTGTGTTTAGAGAATTCCTGTTCAGTTTCATTATTTTAGTTTGTGAATGTACTGAACATTGACAGGAAGATGCAGTTAAGTGGCTTTTAAAGTGATCAAGATTGACAAAGACAGTCTGGTTATTGAAAACTTGTTTTGCAGTCAGTAAATCTAGGACTGATTTGTATAATTGCAGTTTACTGAAAGACTTGACTTGTCTGTTGTTTTGTTTGTTTTTAATTTGCATTCTGAAACTGCTTTACTGATTGCTTTTTGTTTGTTTGTTTTAATTCTGTTGTCAGTCAGGAAACTGTGTCCCAGATCCAAGTCATGAGTATGATTTATGCCCTGACGTCTGCAACGTTTAACGGCCAGGATCTGCCAGAAAACTATCTTCTCTGATCTCTCCTGATTTCAATGGTAGGTCTTGCAAGCTTCTGTTTGTTTCAGCTCCTTGTGGTTTTAAATCATGCTGTGTGCAGTGTTGTGAGGGTTTTTTCCTAGTGAGTTAAAACATGCCACTGTTGTTTCAGTTTGCCCCAAGTGGTATATGATTTGTTTTTAATAGTATAAAACCATATCAAGATGAAATTATTAAAATTTTATGAATGTTTGTCTCTACTGTGATTATACTAGAAGCTGACTTTTAAAATCTGATTTTTAGTTTTAAACATTGATCTCATTGTATCAGAGTTTTAAGGAAGTCTGAATTACTCTATTTGCAAAGTTTATTAGTGTTTATCATTGTTTGCCCTATGCAGACTTTGAATATTCATGTTATTTTTGTGCTTTTGTTTTCTCTTAGTACTGAGAGTGAATAAGTCTATAAAGTTTAGTGGCTTTTGGTAAAGATTTTTTTTTTTTTTGGTTGTCTGATAGTACTTGATGCAAATAAGACTGTTAAGTTCAGTACATTTGTGAAGATTTATATTTAATTTACTTGTGACTTGTCTGGAGAGGAATGGGGTCTACCAGATCTTTAATGACACACTTCCTGCAAAATTCAGCACAGTGCCCCAGTGCTCCTTACAGAGTGACAGGAGAATCACATTCCCTTCTGACTGCTCTCCCCTTGGTGGTGTGGTGCAGATGATGGCGTCCAAGTACCTGTACGATGAAGGGGCAGATGAAGAGGTGTTCAACGATGAATGGGCGGAGAACGCTGGAATGGATAAAGAAGAGATCAACAAGATGGAAGAGGACTTTCTGGATGCCTTGGTTTGTTGGGTCTATTTTTTATATTTTACTTTATTCTTATGGAGGGGGGAGCTGGGTTTTGAGGGGTTTTTTTTTGGTTGGGGGGGGGTGATGGGGTTATTTTTGGTGGTGGTGGTAAAGTTGTTTCGGTTGTTGGTTTTGTTTGTTAGGATTTTGTTTGGGAGGCAGGAGGTTGTTGAATTTGTTTGGGTTTGTTTTTGTTTTTGGTTTTTTTTGGAGGGGGGTGGGGGATGGCTTGCCTTTTCTGACGTACCAGTCCTGCTAATCCAACATTATTCATTCTGATCTTACCACAAAGTCTTACATTCACATTTCCTGTTGTTCCGCAGAGTAAAGTGCACAGAGAGCTACTAACCAGACAAAGCCCTGCCCTGCTGCTGGGTCACTTGTGTGGTGTTCAGAGGGGCCTGATCTGATTCAGTAAACACAGTGACCTTCTACTAAACCCCTACTTGACAACAATAATAGCTTAGTCTCAGAACCAGACTGAATGAGACAGTCATACAATCTCATATATAGCTGAAGGATGAATCCAGGTTAATAGTAAACACCTTGTTCACTTTGTCATCCCACTGCTGTTAGTTTCATGCTGCTGATCCCTGTCTCAGGATGCTTAGGTTCATTCTGTCACTCTTTTAGGGATTGCCATCCACAGGGAGAGGGAGCTGTTAGTGTTAAGCCCCCATTAGGCCACCAGTGAGGCAAGGCCCTGCACTGCTGGTTTACTTTTGGGGTGTTCTGTGGTGCCTCATCTGAACCACCACACACACACACACTTAAGGGTGCCATACAGGTGATGATTGTGGTTACGTCATGGACAAGGTTGAGTGATATGTCTTTTCTACAGTCGTCACCATCACCACATTGGTCCATTTTAGTTTATAAATGTGTGATATGTATGTAACATAATAAGTTCTATACAAAGCAAGTTTAAAACTATGTAAGATTCATCCACATGTAAGCAACTTGCATGATACAGAGGTATAGGCATCTTTGACTTTATGTAGTGTGAGCTGGTCCTGCTGTTAGCATAGTACCTGAACATGTTTGACATAAGCTTGTGTGCGTACATTGGAGGCTGCATATAGATCTAGTGTCTTTTTTTGTCTGGAGTAGTTGTCATAGCACTGAAAAGAAAATCTATTTCTTTAATGTTGTCAGTCATGTCTGTTTCAGGAGTGGGAGTTGTTCATACGGAAGGAAGACTTCGAACAGGCCATGCTCTCCATAGAAAAAAGGTGGGTCTCAGTCTAACTCACTGGGCAGGAAACATAAGATTGCCTCCACTACACATCTGTCTCAGATTCTGAAATAGAACATTTCAGTAGGAATATCAGGCAAGACAGAAGAGGCGGTTTCTTTTTTTTCTCTCTCTTAGGCTAGAGGATGTGATTTGGTTTTTGTTTGTATGCAAGTTTCTGCTTTACATATTTTTGGCTTGTGGTTTAGGGTGATATGAAAATATTGAGAATTTTGAAGAAAACAAAATTGTTGGATATTTCTCTGTAGGAAAGTTTGATCTCGTTCATCTCATGATTGTCAATATTTTCATGGCACATATAAAAGTACACCGTAAAGACAATATAATTTATGGTTTAATGGATATGAACAGAAAGTGTAAAATACAAAATTGTGGTGATGGGGGAATTCTTTTTTTAAAATTTTTTTTAGTGTTAGCCACAAACTGATTTACCTCGTTCAGTGTTTTTCCATCCCGCCAGTATTGCATCGAGGGAGGGGGTGAGGAGGGGCTGGTTCTCATACACGGACCTGTGTCTGCTGCTGGAAGGGCCATGGAAGGACCTGTCTCTGTCAGAGGCTGCACGGGAGCTGATCAAGGTGAGAGACAGTGTGCAACAGGTGTTCTTTCAGTTGATGAACCAGCAACTTTAGTTCTCTCTTCTGTCCATGTATATGAAGAAGCCTCTTTCAGTCAGTTCAAATGCGAAATGTGACTGGGACCTTGGTTTGTAGACTCCTCTGAAGGACTTTTCAAGGGAGTGAAGTCAATTCTGATGTTAACTCCAGTGGAAAAAAAATGCTCTCAAACAAGCATCTTGATGGTGACTTGAACCCGGGCTGTCAGATCATGAGCTCAACACTCTAACCACCTAATTCTGTGTATTGTTTCAGTGACAGACTGACCATTCAGTAATCCAGTCAGTTCAGTGCATTTTACAAATTTGATGTCTTGGCCCTGTTGCAGGCGGTGATGCTGAGTGCTGCAGTGTACTGTCTGGCAGTGATGGGGTGTGCACTGATGGTCACTGCTGGGATGACTCTGGCCTCTTCTGCACTGACATCTACCTCCCTGCCTGAACCACTTACCACTGCTGATGTTCCTCGGTGCATGTCTTTGGAGTCTTCTCCTTCTTCCTGCCTGGAGCATAACTTTTCCAAGGACGTTTCGCTGCCCAGGACCTCTGATTTTCGGGACAACAGAGCTGAGAACACACCAGAAGAAGGTCGAGTGTCCAAATCGCACCCAGAAAATGAACCATCTTCATCAGTAACAAAAGATGCTGTCTCTGTGACAAGTCCAACCCGAAGTAATGATTACACACTGTTAGAAGAGGAGTCTGCAGCTAACAAGGTCAAGGCTGATGACAAGGAACAATCACAGGTAACAGAGCAGTCAGTTGTTGATGCTATCGTTTCACAGCTTCTGGCATTATTGTCGTTTAAATCACATTTCATCCAGTTTGTCTACGCAGTCTCAGAAAACTATAATTTCATGGCTGATACTTCCCAGAACCTATCTACAGCTAAACTGTATCAGGCTCTGCCCGTACGTGTGAAAAATCTGGTACAAAGTGCCAGACAGAGAAAGAAGATGCAAGCATCAGAAGCTCAGACTGGATTGACAAAGCAGCATCTCCAAGAGAGCAGGGTCCAAAGTACTGTCTTTACTGCAATAGAGTGCAATCTGTACATAAAACCAGACTGAACAAGTACGGCTTTAGTCTGTTGGCTTTCCAACACCTGTGTAACAAATGGTGCAAGTCAGTGGATTCGGGAACAAACCAACGTGGACAGAGCTACGGCTGGACATTCCGGAGGTTTAGAGACCATCCCGCTTCATTTCAGGACAAGAAGGAGGGCACCAAGCCTCACACCAGTGGAGAGGCTATCCAAAGAAACCTGGCCAGTGTGTACCACCTGTTTCCAGATGTTAATATTGGCTTTTCAACCAGCATGCCTGCGCCTGTGTATGCCACTTAATCCACGGTGCTTTGGTCCAGTCATACAAATATATTATCATTGGCTCTGGTTACTTGTTGTCTCTGTCCCTCGACAACAAACAGCCCATGTCCCTCTTGGTCATTTGAAATTTACGTGACCAAGAAAAGCTTCTGTGATATCTAATCTGCATAGCTGAAGTGTAATGTACTAATGAAAAGCATAATTTATGTTGGCTACATACTTTAATTAAAGCTTTTTCAGAACGAGTTAAAACGTCCATGATAAAAAAAAGATCTATATATTGCTTGTCTGTGTACCTTATCTGTCATCGCTTTCTGTTAATTATTGTCTCAGAGTTTAGCACATTTCCACCTGCTCTTGAATGATACAGTGAATGATTTCAGAACATGAAAATAATCTTTCATTTCAATTGATTTTTTATAATTTGTTACATGTACTCATTCTTCTTATTTTTCGTCAGATGCTCAGACAGCATTATATGTATCAAACCAAAGAGATTTAGAAATTGGTAAGATAACTTCCTTGTTATATAAAGAAATGTCTCAGCCAGGTCTACAACTAATTACTCTCTGCCTCAGTTAAGAAGTTTCTCTGTCTTTACATGTCATGAATGCATTATGTAGCTCAAAATGTACCTGCCACTCAAATCACACACTGCTCTTTATCTTACCTCAGGCATGTCAAGCTGTTGACCACACATCCTCGTGAATGAGTGATTGAATGTGTGATTTACACAGCATAAAAATCTTTGCTTCTTTCTTTTTGTTATTTTGAGGATAATAAACAAGCACTCATGCCTTTAGACATGACTGTGTGCTAGGGGAGTACAAAATGTTTTGTTTTTTTAAATGCTGGGAATGGAAAGGAGGCAGGAATAAATACTGCAACTTACAAGCAGAGAGGTGTATAATTAAAACATACCTGCAAGCACACATGCTGTTGCACACACACACATGCATGGTCGCACATGCACACACACACACACACACACACACACACACACACACATCACATTATATACAAACACCACACAACACCTCACACACTACAAGTACACACTGACACACAACACACACCCCTCCCCACACACACACACACAAGGCTATAAATTGATGCCTCATGTGCAAATGCATGCAGAGCGTCTTGCACACACTTTAAAACCTGTTCTGCCTTTCGATAGAGGCCGTGTGCACCAGTAGGAACAATGACGAATACAAAATTGCATACACACAGGGAGTGGATGTAAAAGAGCTTGAGTGTTTATTCCATTATCCTAAAAATAAAAGAATGAATACATTTAAAATACACGCACGCACGCCACCGCGCGCCGCACGCGCACGCACGCACGCACACACACACACACACACACACACACACACACACACACACACAACAACACACAACAACACAACAACAACAACAACAACAACAACAAATGCAAATAGATTACCTCATACATAGATTGGTATGGTACTCATCAGAAACTATAACATTCAGTGTCTTGCGAGTCGTAAACGCTTCCTGCAACTACTATGGAAATCTGGAAACCATGAGGAGTGGCAGGGAGGTGGTTGCAAAATTTCAGTGGTGCCCCAATGGCCTACTAGACTATATGGTGAAGGTGAAGGTAAATATATATATATACATATAATAATATAATTATATATATACATGTATAGATTCATTCTTGGCAACGTGTCTAGGTAGTGTATCCCATGTCATGGTGGCTGTGTAAAGGAATGCTCACTGATCAAGGACTTCAGTTTTGATGTCTCGTCTATTTATCCCACTTCTTATGGGTATTAATTTTTCATCATCTACAATGTTGAAAATTGTGTGTATGTGAAATAAAAGGAAGCAGACTTGCCCCAAAATCCATGAATATTGAACAGTTCCTGCATTGTTATATACTTATTTCTGATGTGAATACTTGTCTGTGTTGGGATGGGCATTTTTTTTTATAAACAAACTTTTCAGAGGGTTGTGCAACTATTTTTTCTAATGCTTTATTTATTATTGCCAGGGCTTTTTATGGCATTTTATAGTAATAAGTTGTTTATCCAATTTTAACAATGTCTCACACAGATCAATATTTTGTAGTTTACATCTTAACCGCCAGATAATTATGAATATTACCCATTTGAAATGGCAATGGATTTCAGTAATAAATGCTGGGTACAACATACAGAGCTGCTGTCTTTTTGTTGTTTGTTTCCCTTTGCCTGTTTGTCAGCTTTATTCTCTTAGTCAAAATCACTGTCTAGTCCCTTTAGTGTGCTGTCTGGCTTTTTTCTTTCTGTTTCTCTGTCCAAGTGTGTGTGTGTGTGTGTGTGGTTTTGTGTCGTGTTTTCTTTCTCTCTTCTCTTCTCTCTCTTCTCTCTCTCTCTCTCTCTCTCTCTCTCTCTCCTCTCTCTCTCTTCTATCTCTCTCTCTTGTATATGTGTGTGGATATTTGTTTTATTAATGTGGAGGTCGCAAGTCCAAATCCAATGAGAGTAAAGGGATTTTTAGACTCTGACCAGCTCTGTCCCAAGATGAGTTTGTGATGGGTTCATTGGGAAGACTGGGACGACACAATAGAGCTCCATCCACTTTAAGGAATGGAGTTTGAGAGCATTGCTCAACTTATCAACCTGCACTGCAGGTGTCTCACTGTCTGTATCCCTCATACATGTACTAAAGGCCAGGTTCACAGCACTCCGCTCTCAATTGTTCAAGAAATGGGCAGTGAAGTGGAATGAGTGACATCACCACTTTTTTCCCATTCAGGCAGTAGGTGTATGGACTGGAATACTAATAATAATGATGGAACTTTTTGAGCCTGTCCTTCTCCCTTTACAGGGGCAGCACAAAGTGCTTTACTTCTTTAAAAAAAAATGTCAAAAGCAATACACTGAAATACATAACACAACACCACTCCTACACGTGCACCAAAGAAAAATAAACAAATTGTGATTTAAATAACTTACACAAACATCACTTACAAAACAAACAACAACAAAAAATGATAGCAGATACAACACATGTATACATACCACATGAACTAATACATACCTATTCACACACACACACACACCACACACACACACACCACGCACGCACGGAGAACACACACACACACACACACACACACACTCTAGGCCAGCCCAACCTGCCATAGAACAACGTCACAGAAAGGACCATGCACAGACAGACAACCCTGAAGAAGCAGACCAACAAAGACTGACTCCCTTTGGATGCAACAGATGATTCAAGAAGAGCTGTGAAGCTGAAAGAAAAAAGGGCTCAAGGGAAAAGAAGACCACAAGAGAAGAAAGAGACAAGCAGAGGAAACTTCAAACAAGAGAGAAAAGAGAGTAATGCATGCTTGATC
Organism: Stramonita haemastoma; assembly: GCA_030674155.1. NCBI lineage: Eukaryota > Metazoa > Mollusca > Gastropoda > Neogastropoda > Muricidae > Stramonita > Stramonita haemastoma. Next base: position 74,644,403 of record CM060318.1, read on the forward strand.
ATTTATGTATAGCAGGAAAACAAAGATTCAGTATTCCTGAGAATAAGCATGTGACTCTATCACATCGTAGTTGATGACAGGGAAAAAAACCCCTGAAAATCTTATCTAAACACACATATACACACGCACGCACGCACACCCACCCAAGAATAAGCATGTGACTCTATCACATCGTAGTTGATGACATGAAAAAAAACAGAAAATCTTATCTAAACACACATATACACAAGCGCACGCAACGCACAAGCGCACGCACACACACACACACACACACACACACACACGCGCGCGCGCACCACACACACACACACACACACACATACACACTGAAACTTTAGTAAGAAGTTGTAATGTGTTTTCAATCTGGATTTGAGTGAGGAGAAAGAAGACGAGTGAAGAGATCCTGAGGCCAAGAGTTCCTGAAAGAAGGGGTTGAATATGAAAAGGTGTGCTGGCCAAAAAAAGAAGTGTTTGTTTAAGGTATTTGGAACAAAATAAATGAAGTGATATGAATCAGTTTTACAAGATTTAGATAGAGTAAGCAGACATAGTAGTAGGCACCCGTCAGTCTCGGGAGACTATGGAGCAGACATAGAGAATGAGGATTCATAATGCACTGATGATCTGGCAGAATCCCTGTGTTGTTTTAGTAATATTTATTTTATTGCATTCTGTGTGCAACTCTGCGACAGGTCTGTGTCTTAACTTTTCGTCTCAATTCATGTATCATATAATATTTCAAAAAGACGGTTCAAAGGAGATTTGAACCCACACCCTCATTTTACTCAAGATCACAAATCCAGTGCTCTGAATACTGAGCTAACCATCATTTGTTGCGTCAACAAAAGGCACACCTTGGGAAAGTTTAAAATAAAACACACACACACACACACACACACACACCTGGGGACGGGATAGCCTGGCGGTCAGAGTGATACATTCGTGATCTGCTGACCTGGGTCGGAATCTCATTCAAGAGGATTTTTCCACTGGAGTAAATATCAGTGCCAACTCCATTCCCCCCCCAAAAGTCTTTCGGATGAAACTATAAACCGAGGTCCCGTGTGCGAACGCACGCAGAACATCTTGGGCACATGTTAAAACCCGACCCGCTTTTAAAAAAAGAAACACTTTTATTTCGAGGATAATGGGATAAGCTCTCATTATGCTTTTTAAAATTTTTTACATCTAGTCCCCGTGTGTATGCAGTCTTGTCAACTTGTGTGAGTGTGTGTGTGTGTGTGTGTGTGTGTGTGCGCGCGCGCCCGCGCAGATTGTTCGTGTTTCTCTTGCTGATGTTGCTATTGTATTTACGTCCCAGTGGAGATTTCCGATTTTGGGATCCGCTTTCGTCAGTGTGTGCTTTGTAGAACTTTTATGATTTCTTTTTGTTACTTCTTGTTGCAGACAGTGAACAAGACAAAAAACGTAAACATGTCAATGAATACACATGTAGCCTAGCCAATCAACACACAGTTCAGGAAAACTTGTGTCACGTGACACAGGTAACATGGTTCAACCCAGCTCGAGTGACAGACATACAGGTGAGCATAACTGTGTTATTTCCGAAATAGCCAATCGAAGTGGATGATTCTAATGATGCAACAGAATTACATGGCGGTGTATATATTTTTGCGCACTCTTTTTCTGAGCAAAAGCTGTCAAATGCTTTTGTAGTAACTTGTGTCACAAAAGAAGAAATTTTTTTTCCAGTCTAAAATGGCGGCAGAGACGAGAGCTCGTTAGGTCTTACGGGAAAATTTGGTTGACCTTGTTTATAAAACAGTGGTTCGATCGGCACATTTTGGTGACTTTAAAATCTTTCACAACAGTTCCTGTAACCAATATCAGCGCTGTGCCCATTGATTTTGTAAATCTACGGTTTTCACCAACTTGACAAGTGTGCCTGCCTGCCCTGTGCGGATGTCCGAGGTTAGCCTATCGTCTGCATGCCACACCGCAATGTGTTGCGTGCGTCAACCCGGAAATGATCTGAAATTTCTTGATGTTCCCTTTAGAATCGTCCCGTTCTAAAGCTGTAGACGTCCCACCACAAAGTTTTGTGTGTATGAATAAAAACATTTTGTTTGTGCGTGCGTGAACTTGTATCGAATAGGCACCGAGTTGCTAGATAGGCCCTACTAGATCAGTGATGAGGCCTACTACAGAGTAGAGGTTCCAGTGGTTATTGGTTCAGGTAGGCTTAGGAGCAGCAGACAGATTCTATCACCAAAACAAAAACAATTGCACTGTCTTGGATGCCCCTGAGCCTCCTGATTGAGTGTTATATTGAACTGGCTGTTGTATTTTCATACAAGTTGTTTGATACAGTAAACTGTAGTGTAAACAGAGATCTAGTATCAATAAAAAGGTTTGTAAAAGGTATGGCCAGTGACTGATATAAATGTCAGTTCATTAAAAAAAAAAATCAATTCATGACCATGGAAAATACAGGGTCCTTTCACATGGTTCGTTTCTGACAGTAACACCATACATTTTATGAATGGAAATGAAGTGAATTAAAGTATGCATGTTTAAGTGTGAGGTGTGGATACTATTCATCATGATATGAAAATTCAACGCCCCCTCCCCAACACACACAACACACACACCACACACACACAACACACACACACACACACACACACACAACACTCACACACACACACACACACACACACACACACACACACACACATCTCTCTCTCTCTCTCTCTCTCTCTCTCTCTCTCTCTCACACACACACACACACCACATCACACACACACACACTCACCACACACACACACACACCACTCACCACACCATCACACACTCACTCACTCACTCACTCACCTCACTGACTCACACACACCACACACACACACACACACACACACACACACACACACACACACACACACATCACTCTATCAGTCTGGCAGTGGTCTGAACTAGTACAGTAAAACACATGTCCAAGTGCTAAACACTTGGACCCCATCCATTCTAAAAAGGCAGCATATTGCCAAATTGGCCTTTTGTTATGTATATAATGCAACAAGTTAGTCATCATTACTGACACTCTGTTACTGAGAATGACATTAGTAATGTCTAGCATTCAGCCACATATATTGTATAAAATAACCTTTGAGGTGAGGTGTGGGGGTGGGGGGCTGTGTAGAACTATCTCAGTATCTGTACTCACCAAAGATAATGTTTTTGTTTTTTTTATGACAGGGTTACCAGTATATGAATATTAAAATTATTATCAATCTGTTTCGATGATCTTTTTTCAGATTTTATTTAAGGTTGGACAGGAAACAAAATCAAAATGCCCTCAGCAACTACAGAAGCCTTGAGTGCAAAAGGTAAGTTGTTAAATATTCATTGCATTGATTGAATTTTTTTTCTTTTTAAATAAAGTAGATCAGCTGTAAACATGAAGTCACATAGTATATTTTTTGTGTGTAATTAACTGTGTTAAACCTGTTGATCACAAGAATGCACATTTGGGAAAAATGGATAGGAGTTGAGAAACAAGACAAGTGGAAATGCTGTTCGGTAAAGCTGATTTTTCAGAGAGCAGTTTTATGTAGTATCACTATCAGTGATACCCTGTGTGTAATGAACATTAATTCAACCAAAATGAACATTGATTGAAATCACAGTTATTTGTATTAGAAAAAAAAAGAGACAAGAAATTGACACTGATTCAGTGATTGTGAAAGTTACTGTAGCCAATATATAAGAAGACTTACAGCTGTGTGTTCTTATAACTGAAGTAGTGTGTGTGTGTGTGGGGGGGGGGGGGGGGTGCATGTGTGCATGCGTGTGTGTTGGGCATGTGTGTGTGTGTGTTGTGTGTGGGGGGTGTTGGTTGGATGGATGGTTGGTTGGTTGGTTGGGTGTGTGTGTGTGTGTGTGTGTGTGTGTGTGTGTGTGTGTGTGTGTGTGTGTGTGTGTGTGTGTGTGTGAAGGAGACTGTGTGTCTCTGTAACTCTACAGTAAGTGCATGTGTTATTATCCTTTGAAACATGGATTGAGATAATTTTTCAGAAGGGAATTAACCCTCTGTTGGCTTTGAGGACATCATATTGCAAGGTGCAGTTGAAAGTTTGACTGATGAACTCTGCTCTCATTCTGACCAGATGGCGTGGAGTTTCTGCGTGACAATGTGGAAGAGCTGGAGGAAATTGGAGCGGGTGACAGGGAACTGGATTTCCTGAGAAAACTGCTGGAGGATCCCTCTCTCCTACCTATTGTAGATGTAAGTATATATATATAATATATATATATATATATATCATGTCTATACCTTCAGCGTCTGGGCTCTTATCACAATTCTTGATTAAACCATTGATGCTGGGGAAATAGCAAAGTGTGAGGCTGTATGATCAGTGGCTTTCCCACTCTTGAAATTCCACTTTACAGCTTAGTCTTTAGTGATCGACTATGACTCTCTGACTAGGGGGCTGGACTTGCATAGTCCTTATGTGCTCCGGCCCTTAGGGGCTAGTTGGCCTTTGAAGAACATCTCCAACACTGGCTGTCCTTATGCCCTCTTGGCAGGAGTAGGGCATACTGTGGGTAAGACACCATCACTATTATAAAATTTCTGCCCAATATACAGCAGCTGCCTCCTCTGCTGTCTTGAAGGTCATCGTCGAGGGAGGAATCTTCATTGATTATAAGATTGCATTTTCTGAAGATTAGAGTATTTGAGATACCTAGGGCTGTTAAGGTTTGTTTGTTGTTGTTTTTATGCATATATAGAATATTGAAAAGTACCATGCGTTTTATTGCTATGATTATTGTGGTAATTGCTTTGTTACTTTGTATTCTGTTCTTTAGCTCATGAATACAGTAAGCAGCAACGAGTAAAAAAAAGCCCTTAGTTTTTAAATGTGCACAATCTTATTCATAAGAACAAAAAAGAATAAATGAGAGACATTTTAAAGAAACGACAACAAAACGAACCTGTTTTTTTATTTATTTATTTTTTATTTTATTTATTCTTTTATATCGAGGATAACAGAATAAGCAATCATGTGCTTTTTTTCATCCGGTCCCCGTGTGTATGCAGTTTTGTAAATATTGTCATCTGTTCCCACCGGCACACGATGGCCTACTCTTACGAAAAGCGGAACAGGATTTAACGTGTGCGCAAGATGTTCTGCGTGCACTCGCACACGGGACCTCGGTTTAAAGTCTCATCCGAAGGACTTTTGGGGAGAGTGGAGTCAGCACTGATGTTAACTCCAGGAAGAAAATTTCCTCGACCGGACTCGAACCCGGGTCTTCAAATTGCCAGCGCAATGTTCTGACCACTAGGCTATCCGCCCCCCCTGTGCATATGTATGTATGTGTGTATGTATGTGTCTGCAGATCCATGAAAATTTGGACGTGAAAATGCCCCGTGCCCGGGACCATGAAGCGGTGGAAACTGCCCGTGATGTGCTGGATCTGTGTGGAGTGCAGGCCAGCAGGAATCCTGAAGCTGCAGAGCTGAGGGCTGTGATGGACACACCACACTTCAAGGTGTGTGTGTGCTCCCACCTCCATATTGTGTAGTCTGTATCAAAATATGCTTTATTCATCTCCCATAAATGACATGGGAAAGCTTCTTTTTGTGTTTCTAAATCAGATTTTGAAAGAGGTCTGATATATAAGTGCCAATAGACTTTAAACACAAAGTATGTCTAGCCCTTTTTCGTTTCAGCTTGAACCTTTGATTCACTAAAGACAAAAGTTTTGTCATTTGTGTGCTGTAATATATATTTGGCGCTCCTAAATTGTGGCAGTGTCTCTGGATCGTTGCCATAGTTAAAAAGCATAATGTGTGTTTTTTCTGTAATGTCTAACCAGTTTCCAAAAATATATTTATGTAAATTATCTAGCTCCTTTATACTTTTTTGGTACAGTTTATCATCCTCTTTGTTGTAGTGCGCTTTGTAGTGACATTCATTCAAAAACATGTGTGTGTGTGTGTGTGTGTGTGTGTGTGTGTGTGTGTGTGTGTGTGTGTGTGTGTGTATGTGTGTGTGTGTGTGTGTGTGTGTGTGTGTGTGTGAGTGTGTGTGTAAAATCACAGTTTGTAATGATCCTAGATGTGAACAGATTTCTATTTCATGGCAAGTATCCATCAGAAATGACGTTGCTATGTAACTCCGTTCCTTTCCTTATCCCCCCAGTTCCTCACTTACTGTTTTTTTTTTTTTTTTCTTCACCCACTGTTGATCTGTGAGAATTTGTGCATAGATCAGCTTTGTGTTTGAACTGTTGTGTGTATGCATACATTGTGTTTGCATTTATGTTTGATTTATTGTATGTGAGATGTTGTGTGAGTCAATGTGTTCTGTCAGGGGATATGGCTTTAAAATATTTCGGAGGTGCCGTGTTGGAGGGAGTACTGAAGTCAAAATGAAGTCAAAATGACCATGATGTCACAGTGTTATGTGTGATATTTGGGTACTTACAGTACTTACAACTCCATGTTGTGTTCTGAGGTTAGCAAACCTGTGTGTGTTGGCATGACAGGCTCTCCTGATGACCCACGATGACGTGTGCAACAAGCGTTACGAGGAGCAGTTCGAAACCATGATGTTATCAGAGCCACCCCCTCCTGTCTACAACATGGCCTCTGAGCAAATCCGCTTCGTCAATGTCCGCAAAATGCCCAATGAACCACTCGTAAGTTTCCATTATTTTTGTTTTGTGTGGTGGCAGAAAGCTGAATTTAAGCATAGCAGTCTTGATGAATTAATTGTTTTCAGAAATGTTTCAGTTGTGTCATATGACATTACACAAATCTGAGAAGAATTCCTCTAAGAAAATGACAGCATTTGGCTTTTAATAAATTATTTTCATTGAGAATTCTCCATTCCGTTAGTGTTTTCATTTGTAGAGTTGGTTTTATACCCTGTTTTAATCTGTGTATAGTTGAACAGTTTTATTCTGAGATTAAAAATTTTTGTGAGGTGACAGCCCTGATATGGCCTCTGGTCAGCAGGGCTATAAATAACATGATTGGATTGGATAGGATTGGATTGCTTACTACAGATTAACTACAACACTTAATGTGAATATTTAATCCTTTCTGTCTCCCTCTTTGTATTGTTTCTCTTCCTTGAAAAAGAGCAGAAACTAAGAGTACTGTGGGTACTATATGCGTACTCTACTTGTTCCCTTTTTTATAAAGGGAACAGAAGGGAGGGGGGGCAAATGCCCCCTTATTTTTCATTTTAGGGGGCCCTTGGGCCCCTTCTTTTTAAAATCCCTGAATCAACACTGATGTCATGTGTATGTTGACAGGGCATCACAGTCAAGCTGGATGAGAAAGATGAACTGGTGATTGCTCGCATTCTTCAGGGCTGTTTGATCGACAGGCAAGGTAAGGTACCTTCTCTCGGAGGTTTTTTTGTTATTGTTGTTTTACTTGGCTTTGTTTCTGTTTATTTACCACTTCTGTAAGAATACAATCGAATGAGTTAACTCTGAGGAAAGTGTCATATTTGTGGAGAAAGAGAGAGACGTGTGTGTATTATGGTAATCTTTTCATATTTTCAGAAAATGAAGAAATGAGATGTTCAGTGATGCCCTATACAAGATCGTGGAAGAATCAAGAGAAATAGTAGTGGTTGTATTGAGAAAACGTTAAGGGTTTTTTGTTGTGTATTTTTGTTGCTTGGCTAGAGCTACGAGGTTTACCAATGGTGAGATTAAGCATATGTGACAGTTTTGCTAACTATTAAGGTAGCTGCATTCTGACTTTGGGTAAGAAAATGTCTATGACACCTGCTCAAATACCTGTTCTAATACCTGTCTAAATACCAAGCTTCAAGTGTGTGAGGTGTGTTGACTGCTGCAGGGCTTGCTGCATGTGAACGATGTTGTGCGGGAAGTGAACGGGTGCCGGTGTGCACACCAGAACAGCTGATGGAGGTCATCATGGAATCTGACCCCACCATCACCTTCAAAGTGGTCCCCTCCTACCAGAACAAGATAGAAACCAAACCTGTGAGCATGACAAGTTTCTAGCACTTTATTTTGAAAGTGAAACTGTTCATGAGCAGTCTTCCTTTGAATGGTTCTTTGCTATTGGAACATAAAGGAAAGTATGCCTCCCCCCTCCCCCCTCTCAGAGCCTCAATTTATCAGATAAAATTTGCAAATAAATCAGGATATCAATTTGAATGCTTTCAACTCACTTTATCTCTGAAATACCTGATAATATGCGTTGATTCACTCAAACAAAATGGAAATCTTGATACAGATAAAATATTGCTAGTTAATGTTAAAAAGTATTACTTTTGTTGCAGCTCTTTAGTGTTCAGTAACTTGGCATACATGTATGTTTGTCTTGCAGTATTTATTTATAAGAAAATCTTTATCTTCTTTATTCAGCTCTTGTATCAGCATTCTTTTGGTCTTTGTACCTTTCCTACAGCTTAATTAAATTATATTCACTTCCTTAAAGTGAGTTTGTGAGATTATTAACATATGTTATTTTCTTCTTATTTGTTCATGATATAGACTATATTCATGGCTGAGAGTTCCTGCTGTTCGTTAATTTTAAAAATACAGATGAAGGAATATACAGTGTTCAAGCTGGTTATGGAATCATGATTCTTTTTTTCAATTCTGCTTTACTCACATGTGATATTCATGTATTGTTGTTCAACATCTTGATTTGCAGGTGTACATGCGAGCAAGGTTCAACTATGACCCCATGAAAGATCGTCTGCTGCCCTGCAAAGAAGCTGGTCTCCCCTTTGAATCGGGCGATGTCCTGGAAATTGTCAGCTCTGAAGATCCTAACTGGTGGCAGGTAAGACAGAAAAATGAATAGCGTGTAATGCGTCAATGTAATGCTGAGAAATCTGCCGTGATTTAAAATGGTATACAATACAATTTTAATGTACTGCAGAGCAAAGTATAAATGGCTTGATTATGATCTGTGTAGCATTGTCAGTCATTTTGATGTGTGCCTTATGCTGTCTTATATTTATGTGAACTTCTAATTCTTGTAAAATATCAGATCGTATGCTTTGCTATCAGCAATGCTGGTAACCTTCAAAGTATTGTATATTAGGGACTAGTGATATTTGCTGTGGGTATAACCTGAAAGTGAACTAAATATGTATGTTTATAACAGGCTCGAGTGGCAGATCTGAATGGCCCTGTGGGCTTGGTACCCTCTGCCACACTGGAGGAGAAGAGAAAAGCATTTGTTCCAGTTCCAAACGACTATTCCAAGAGCAGTTTGTGTGAGTAGCATCTTTGATCTAGATTAAAAAATGTAGGAACAAACATTTTCATTTAGGAGGGGGGGGGGAGGAGGAGGGTGATGATGGTTTCAAGGGAATTAATTTTTTTGGGGTGTGTGTGTCATAACTTATATAATTATTATCTGTGGGGTATGTTTTTAAAATGCCTTGCTTTATCAGAACTACAATGTGATGTTTAAACTTGGCTAATCTTGAACAGGTAGCCACTGCCAGACACTAGAATTGATGATACAACTTGACAGTGATTGTAATTACAACAGAAGGAGGGAAATGTGAGAGATGGGAAAGAGAAAACTAGTTGATAGTTATTTGTTTAAAATGATTTTAAAATACAACATTTTGGGAAATCCAACAAAACAACAACAAACCAGTCAGAAGGATGGTCAAATGTGAAAGAATATTATGTGTTGAATTCTATCAGTTTTTAAACCAGTGCAAGAAGAGAAAACATATTACTTGTTATGTTTCAGCATATGAACTATTTCAGAAATATGTTTTATTCACAATGTATTGTTCACTTTTGACAGATGTGGAAGATAGAAATGTTAAAACGTTACAGTTTAATTAAGTAGAGTGTTTGGCTGATCTTTAGAATTTGTGTAAAAAATAACAGACTTGTTGTTTAATTCAAAGCTCAGAGATGGTTGCTCATGCATTTGCTTAAAGTCTGTTGTGGTATTACAGTGATATAAGTTTCATTAATGCATCTGTTTAAAAAAAATACTGTAGTAGCATTGTATCAGCAGTTGAACATATTTTGGCTGAATTTTCCCCCCATTTTTTTCTAACATTTTTTGTGCATGTGTTGCAGTGTGCGGGCTTACTAAAAAGAAAAAGAAGACAGTCAAGTACAGTTCCAAAGATGCAAAAGGTAATTTATTAATCACTTCTATCCATTAGAATTGTCCAAGTTGATACTATGAAAAATGTTCAAGTTTGCTCTCATTATTACTCATGATGTTTTGAAGAATGTATTCGCTTTTATCATTAGCCATAATGATTTGAAGAAGGATTTGCTCAGTGTTAGATGTTATATATTAGTTTAGAGCTGTAAAACAATCACTACTGGAAAAGATTATCAAAGCAATGCATATTTTGGGAAGATGTTAGAATATTAAAGTACAGAGTTATGATAGTGGCTGCTTAATTGCAGTCACGCCAAGTCCTGTATAAATGTTATACTACAGATATCAGCCTCTTAAACTCAAACATGTAAAGATATTGAACAGTAAGTTGATAAATTTATCATGTAAAGCGCTGTCATTGTCTGTGAAATGATTTTTGGGGTTAGAAATTACTCGTTTGGTTCTCTGTCCTTTCATTGGTGTGAGTGCAACTGCCTTGAAAGTGAGTGTTTTGGAACTTTACAGAAAAGATCATGTTCCTGTTTCGTGTTATCGAGACAACTTTTTATATTGAACCCAACATTTTTAAGGAAAAACCAGACAATCTTTTCTTGTTTTGTCAGCTCTTACATTGATAATGGAAGTAAACCATGAAGGATGTCACTGTTCCACAGAGTTTGACACAGCAGACGTTCAGTGCTACGAAGAAGTGAGGCGCATGGCTCCCTTCCAGCGCAGAGTGTTGGTGCTGGTCGGTGCTCATGGTGTGGGGAGGAGGTCCCTGAAAGAACGCCTCATCAAAGACGACCCCCGTCGATTTGGGGGCGTCATGCCTCGTATGTGATACACTTTGTGACTTCGAGTATTTTCTGTCTCTTTTTTAAGAAAACTCGGTGTGCGTCTGTGTATGAATTTGATGATTGTTGCCAGAAATAGACCTTGTCTACTTAGGGAGAGTTTTGCCTATGATGACCAGCCTGCAGATACCAAGAAGCATTATCATTTATTATCCTAGGAATAAAAGAACTTGTATTAAAAAAATGAATTAAAGCGCAACATTACTTTGTTTTCAGTCATACTGTTTTGGTTTCTGTTTTGTGTTTTGGCTCTGTCTGTTTTTTAAGGTGGATGTATGTCATGAAAGTAAAAGGCATTTTATGTATTGTACTCATTGTAACAGTAAAATTTAATGCGAAGGCTTTTTTGTGGTAATCTCACACGGAATTAACTGCAGACATAAATGTTATTTACCATAGAACTAAAAATCAATGTTTTCAGGTTTGCTTTAGATTACAGATCTTGTCCACAATCAGAATGGGAGGTTCCATAACTTTGAAAGAAAAAAAAAGTTGAAACAGTAACCAATGGTTTGAAGTGGTCCACAGTTTGTACAGTGTGCCTCAAGGGATGATTACTGTATCCCCTTTGTCAACTGAACTGAACTGAACTGTCTCCATCACTGTTGTCACTGTTGTCTATGCGATGCCACCAAGGCTTGCCTCTTGTTTCTGCCTCTGCTGACTTCTATGATCTTCCGTAGACTTCTCAGATCACTGATGTCAGTGATGTTGGCAGTGTAGGATGTTTGTGGTCTGCCTCTTTTTACTCTGCCTTCAATCTTACCTCCGAGAACTGTTGTCATCAGATTTGCCCGTTTTTCTGTTTGCTTGACCAACGTATCTCAGTCTGCGCTTACCAATTTCAGCCAATATTTGTCTTTGCACTCATACCTCCTATGGACCCCATTATAATACTGTAATCTCTGTGGTTGGTGGTTTTATCAGACACATCATGTAATCTCTGTGTGGTTGTTTTATCAGACACATCATGTAATCTCTGTGGTTGTTTTATCAGACACATCATGTAATCTCTGTGGTTGTTTTATCAGACACATCATGTAATCTCTGTGTGGTTGTTTTATCAGACACATCATGTAATCTCTGTGGTTGTTTTATCAGACACATCATGTAATCTCTGTGGTTGTTTTATCAGACACATCATGTAATCTCTGTGGTTGTTTTATCAGACACATCATGTAATCTCTGTGTGGTTGTTTTATCAGACACATCATGTAATCTCTCTATGGTTGTTTTATCAGACACATCATGTAATCTCTGTGGTTGTTTTATCAGACACATCATGTAATCTCTGTGTGGTTGTTTTATCAGACACATCATGTAATCTCTGTGTGGTTGTTTTATCAGACACATCATGTAATCTCTGTGTGGTTGTTTTATCAGACACATCATGTAATCTCTGTGGTTGTTTTATCAGACACATCATGTAATCTCTGTGTGGTTGTTTTATCAGACACATCATGTAATCTCTGTGGTTGTTTTATCAGACACATCAAGAGCTCCCCGGGAGAAGGAGGTGCATGGACAGGGGTACTACTTTGAAGACCGGCTGACCATGGAGTCGGACATCATGAATGGCAAGTACCTGGAATATGGCGACTTCAACGGAAACCTGTACGGCACACGTCTGGACACAGTGCGGCAGATCATCGACTCTGGCAAGATGTGTGTGCTGGATGTCAACCCCACGGTGAGTCTGGGATTTGCCTTGCTGATGATAAAAGTCCTCATGATGATGATCAGTCGTTTTTATTATGGCGTTAAATCTTGCATCACCACTTCGTCATGCTATGCTCACAACTTTTACTCTAGCACATTAGACTTCTCATGGATAACATACTTATACATAAACATGAGTAAAGTAAAAAAATATTTGACTTTGAAATGTTTGTTTTGTTTTGTTTTACACTCTTTAAAGATTTACAGTTTAAATAACTTTCTTTTTTTCTCAAATGAAGGAGATTTTTTGCATGTAACTGTTTGAAGTATTGCAATGTGAAGGGCTTATCTTTTTATGATTTAGGTATGTAACAGATTTTGAGAGAAAAGGTTTGGCTATTTCTTTTTTTTTTTTTTTTTTTTTTTTAAATGTTCACCAAAGTTTCACAGTGAGCAGAGTTTTTCATTCACACTACATTAAATCTGCCCTCAAAAATAATGCTGCACCAGCTGCAAAACCCAGTATGGCAGTGGAGTTTGCAATGCATGTATTTTTTAATCCATGTTTTTGGAACCCAGTGAATGCAGACATGAATTACATAGATCTTTTGCATGTGGACATGCCTGCACAGATGTGGATCTGATAGATCCTAAAACTACCCATCCTTTATCAGGCACCACCAAGATTTGAACCTGAAATTCATTGTCAGAACATTTTTCTTTGTAGATGAATCTTCAAGTTTTAGTATTTTAGAGTTATTTTAGAGTTATAATTTATTTTGTAATTATGTGTACTGCAATGTTCTATTTGAGCGATGTGTTTCATTTTTGTGTGTTGAAAAGATTGAAAGGTTGATTGTGTTTCATTTTGTGTGTTGGAAAAGTTGATTGTGCTTCATTTTGTGTGTTGAAAAGACTGGAAAGGTTGATTGTGTTTCATTTTTGTGTGTTGGAAAAGATTGGAAAAGTTATTGTGTTTCATTTTTGTGTGTTGGAAAGATTGGAGAAGTTTATTGTGTTTCATTTCGTGTGTTGGAAAAGATTGGAAACCGTTCAGATTTTAAAGTCAAGGGTTTATGTTGCATGTACAGTCTCTGAAAGTGCTGAAGACAGCAGAGTTCTTGCCTTACATCGTGTTCATCGCTGCCCCCAGTGTGGAAGCCCTCAAAGTCATGTACGAAGCTGGACGTCGCTTTGCTCGGGGAAACAGGGTGAGCAAAATACTGGGTTCTTCTATGAGATAGGTTACTGTGGTGTTGGTAGGAGGAAAAGAGAGTTACAGTGGTGTTGGTGTAAGAGGGAATGGGAGTTACAATGGTGTTGGTAAGAGGAAATGAGAGTTACAGTGGTGTTGGTAAGAGGGAATGGGGGTTACAGTGGTGTTGGTAAGAGGGAGTGGGAGTTACAGTGATGTTGGTAAGAGGGAGTGGGAGTTACAGTGGTGTTGGTAAGAGGGAGTGGGAGTTACAGTGGTGTTGGTAAGAGGAATGAGAGTTACAATGGTGTTGGTAAGAGGGAATGGGGGTTACAGTGGTGTTGGTAAGAGGGAGTGGGAGTTACAGTGATGTTGGTAAGAGGGAGTGGGAGTTCAGTGGTGTTGGTAAGAGGGAGTGGGAGTTACAGTGGTGTTGGTAAGAGGGAGTGGGAGTTACAGTGGTGTTGGTAAGAGGAATGAGAGTTACAGTGGTGTTGGTAAGAGGGAATGGGAGTTAAAATGGTGTTGGTAAGAGGGAATGGGAGTTACAATGGTGTTAGTAAGAGGGAAATGGAGTTACAGTGGTGTTGGTAAGAGGGAATGGGGGTTACAGTGGTGTTGGTAAGAGGGAATGGGAGTTACAATGGTGTTGGTAAGAGGAAATGAGAGTTACAGTGGTGTTGGTAAGAGGGAAGGGGGTTACAGTGGTGTTTGGTAAGAGGGAAGTGGGAGTTATACAGTGGTGTTGGTAAGAGGTAGTGGGAGTTACAGTGGTGTGGTAAAGGGAGTGGGAGTAGTACAGTGGTGTTGGTAAGAGGGAATGGGTTACAGTGGTGTTGGTAAGAGGGAATGGGAGTTACAGTGGTGTTGGTAAGAGGGAATGGGAGTTACAGTGGTGTTGGTAAGAGGGAAAGAGAGTTACAATGGTTTTTGGTAAGAGGGAATGAGAGTTATAATGTTGATGGTAAAGGTGTCTAGGAAAAAACCTGCTAAAAATGACTATTGTGGGAAGGATAATGGATTCAGCTGTAGAATAAAGAGACTGATCAGAGAAATAATGGACGATATTGCACGCATATTGTTGTGGGAAGAAAGCCTCATACTGTGACTTGGTAGCATATGTAATTTTAGTTACAGTGATTTCCCAGAATATGATACACTCACACAAGCTGTATCTAATAAGTAAAAAGCCTGTAGAAGAAAGTTGAAATGTTGTATGGATTTTGTTCTTCCTTTTCGGTCAGTGGTTTCAGAAGTAGCAGGAGAAAGCTCTTCTTCAAGATAGACTTACAAATGAAAGCATCTTTGTCAAAGACATGTGTCAGCTAGAAAATCTTATCTTAGTGTGTCTATAATTATTGTTAAAGTGCTTTTCTTGTTTTGTTAACAGGAGCGTGGTGGAGTTGAAATGAAAACGGTAAGCACTTTCTGTGTGTGCATGTTTTTTTGTTTGTTTGTAACTGTATTGTACAAGTTAACATCTTTGCCAAAACATAGTGAACTGTCATTCATGAGGGAAACTTAATCCAGATGTTTATTTAAATGGTTAAAAGGTACATATACTAAATCAAAATTATGATGAAAACCGACATTGACAAAAATGCAAAATAGTTAAGAACATCTCAGGTTATTGAAGTTCATTAAAAAAAAAAAGTGATGACAGAATATCATTGAGACAGGATGATATTTTTGAGATTTTTGAGACAAATTGAGATTTGTTTCACTTGTAAGGTTAGTATTTTTTAGATTTTCCTTGTGTCCTTGCTCAGGGAAATATTTACTTGTATATGATCTATAGAAGTGTTCCAGGCATTAATATCATCACAATGCAAACATGTTGTGCTCATCGTAAACTTGCAAAAATAACACTGAATAATCTGATCCACAGGAAGAGGATTTCATTGAGACAGTGAGAGAAAGCCAGCAGATTGAGCGTGTCTACTCCAGCTACTTTGATGAGATCGTTGTCAATGATTCCTTTGAAGACACGTATCGTCAGCTGCGCCGATCGTTGAATGAGCTGACATCAGAGCAGCAGTGGGTGCCTGTGAGCTGGGTGTGCTGAGAGCAACTCAGACAGGGGAACAGTTCTACGTGTACACGTCTGTGTGTCAGTCTAGCAGGAATGCTGCTGTATTTGAAGAGTTTCACTTGTGTGGACGTGTTAGAACCATTGGTACAGTGGTACCACTAGTGGCACACTGACCACTTGCATGGAAACTACAAGAACGAGTAGGCCGTTAGTTTTCCCATAAAATCCTGTCAGGTCAACTGGAAACCAAACGAAACTTGATGCAAAGAACTACAAGTATGGAAGCTGTGTACATGTCCAGGCAGCATTATGAATTTTGGAAATCGTTGGATGGGAGTTGACAAGATGGTGTGCTTTTGTTGAAGAAATATTTTTGGTGGTTGTTTGGTTTTTTATCTGTTAGTGGTATGCACATGAAATGTAAGATGCCATCACATTGGTCAAATATCTGTTGGATTTTGTACCGTGAAAGGGGACAATAGAGGACAAAAGGCCATCCATTGACAGATTTGGACCTGTTCACTGTAAAATGCCGTGTTTTAGAAAGGGCTTTGCCAGCCAAAATAGCTCAGTTGGGAGAGGGTTAGACCGAAGAAAGGGCTTGGTGTGAATGGAAGCTGTGTGTCATTGCTAGCAATCCTGTAGGGTGCATTGACAAACATTTTGCGTCAGGCTGTTTTCAGTGATGTTTTATGGTTCAGTGCATGTGTGCTTTCTCTTTTTTATTCTGCGCACAGCTGACTGTATCCAATAGAATCAGCAAAGTGTCATATAATTCACAAATCTCTTCGCACCTGCCATTTACATTTACAATGGGAGTACATTAGAATTTTCATCTCATGATTTTATTAATTAAAAAAACAAAAAACAAGTACAAAGAAGGAATCAGTATTTACACTGGCAGGTTATTTTGTACCCCTGTTACAGCATCAACAACAAGAAGTACAAAATTAACACATTTCTGAGTAGATCAGCATCATGAGATGAAATTAGAAATAAATAGAAGAGGAGAGTAATGGTGTGAGTGAACACAAAGAAAAAAAAGTTCATTTATAAATACGCAGCCTGATGATGTATGCTTTTGCATAGAATTATATTAGTCCCTTAAAAAAATCAAAGTGAAAAAGAAAAGTTTGACTTCTTGTATGCTTTGTTATTTTAGTTCTTGAATGTCTCGCTGTGAATGGCTGTCTGTGACTTGGGTGTGAACGCTGCTAGATTGTGTAACTTCACCATTTGGTGATGTGTGCTTGTGTGGGTGTTGCTGTTCAATCCATTAAATCGTGTACTTCTGTATTCTGTGAAATTTTGTCAACATTCTTGACATCTGTTTGTTGGAGTACACGTTAGTGACTTTATGATTTGAGATTCTGCATCACTGTTTTGTGTGTTGTTTTTTTCCAGGTCAGATTCGTTGCTTGGTATGTGTTGAGTGTGTGCATCACTTGCGTTCAGCCTATGAGGGTTCTTTATAAAATATCAGTTTGGATTGCTTAGAGTATTCCTTTCTATTTCTGTCACAAACTGTCCATGAGAGCTCTACATTACCATTGTTATTGATAGCCATTTTTATGTATTATAAGAGAAACCCTCAAGGGTTTTCTTTCTCTGAAGTCTTAGCAGAGAATTCATGTGTGAGCTGTAATGAATACTATTTTGAGCATATATAAAAGACAGTGGGTCTTTGAAATGGGAACAATACCACAGCTTTTTGTGAAAAAACCCAAAAGTTGTTATCTAGATCTTCTGCAGGAGCAGAATTTCCAATCTCCCAAGAAAAACTGTTTTTGAGGAACACACTGTGTACACATGGAAGAATGGCAGACTACTGAGAGATCATTTAGCAATATTTGCACTCCACTACATGTTGCAAATTAGTGTCGGACTGGAAAGAGGACACGCACAAAATTAGTTTTGATTCTTCCTTTTTCCTCTTCAAAATCTGCTGTTCACATATATAGTGTAAACGCACATAATTAAACGACCAAGACAAGAGTGTATGCAACTGGTTCTCTCTGTTGCCAGAGTTTGCAAAGAAAGCAAAAATAAAAGGGTGCATTTCATTGTTAAATTTTCCAGCCTTTTACTTCATGGACAATATTAAAACTGTGCCTTTTTGCTAACATGAAAAGATCCCACAACATGTGTGCCGTCCCTTGTTAATACAATGTTTACATCCAGACATATCAATTTTGGAGTTAATGGGAAATTTCTGTTATATGTCAAGAAATAAGCCATATGCAATTTTATTGTGCTGATATACACTGGATACTGTACAGAGGTAATATTTATTTGTCATGTATAAGAATGTTCATATGAAGGCCTGTGTATTTGTTGTGTGTGAAGCTAAAGTTCTGACAAGATCTATACTCAGTGTTAGTTATTCCAGATATATTGTCTGCTTCAGCTGTCCCTGTTTGTTATCTCATGTCAACCTGCCTTTCTTGTGAAATATTACCAGTTATTGCCTGTTGCTATCACCTGGGTGTTGTTTCTTTTTGCTTTTCTTCTGTGTTTTCAGCATCTAAGAAATCTATTTTCATGCTTCACATAGGAGAGCTCTTACCACTGCTGTGCCAGGTCTTATTTTTGCAACTCTTATCTGTAGATGAAATTTATCTCATGGTGCATCAACTTTATTTTTGTGTGTGACTTTTTATGTAGGTTAAAAACTCTTGTTCAGGAATTTGAAGAAAAGTTTGAATGATATAGGTACCAGAATATGCAAATGTTGATTGTATGTTTGTGCTTTTTCTGGAATGTGTATTGGCTGTGCTGGAACAGGAGCGCCCTTTTTATCCTTTTGATTCCTGGTGTTGAAAGAAAATCAGCAGTGTGAAGGAACAGGAAAGACAAACAAATGTCCAGATTTGTCTCCCTCTGATGAGCCCATTGGCTTTGATTGAATTGTACATATTCCATGGTATCATGTGAAATCAAAGCAAACATGCATTGTGCAATTTTACAGTAGTCCTGACATACATGTAATGAGTGATATTACAGATCTATATTTGAATGGAAAGGAATTTCTCAGTTTTGTCTGTTCTTTCATGTAATTCAACATTCGTAAGCAATAGTGACCAGTGTGTTCTGTGAAATTATGGTGCATCTGGTGTAATGGTGTGGTGGGACAGTGTATGTGTGTCTGTCATCACACAGCAAAAGATAGTTCACATTTGTCTGTCATCTGCTGTAAGAAGTGTGTGAGGAAATGTTAATGCCTTTCAAACATGCTGAGGTATGGATTTTATCAGATAAAAGCATCTAGCTGCTTTCACTGCAATTTTTAGGTGTGGCTGATAGCAGATCACACCACTGACTTTGTAGTGAGACCAAAACATACTGTTAAATTAAAGAGGTCCTCATTCTTTTGTTATGAGAACAGTGAAACAGATACTGCATGCAGTCTCATTCGTTACAACACAGATTTGCATAACAAAGCAAAAACACCATGCTTGTTTTCATAGTTTATTACAAACCATTGAAGTAGCAGAAAATATACAAATAAATACCATCTATTTAAAAAGCAGCAAAGCAAAATCCCTTCCAAAAGTGTAAAAGGTATGAAAGAAGAGACAAACTCAACCAAGGAATAACACATGTAGTTCTTGTTGTCCATACTAAATGACTGATGTGATTCTGAGATGCAACTATGAGTGTTATATTGACTGCGATATGAAAGATTCTACGAAGGTTTTGAAGATTTTGATTGTGTAGATGCCTTATGTGATGGATAAAAGACATTGTTGCTATTGTAAAGACAATAATCTAATATGTTTAAATGGCTTTGTTTTACATTTATATGCATGTCCATCCAGTGATTATAATGGGTTTATACAGCAGGATGTATACATGTCTGTGTTGTGTTGTATATTGTTCACAAACATTCCATTCCAGCTGTAAGGGCTATGTTGATTTTAAAAAAAAAATCATCTTTTTTTTCCTTTCACCTGTCGTGCTATTTCAATATGGCAAAAAGTATTTGAAAACATTTCTGAAATTCATTAAAATGGATTTTTCAAAAAGAAGAAAGGTGTGTCTCAACTGGTGAAATAATGAGGTTGAGTGCTTTGTTTATGAGGTTGAGTGTTTGGCTTGTCAGAATAAACATTGGGAGTGTAAAGGAGCTTGTGTTTTTCCCTTAATTTGACCGATGAAAGGGCAGATGCATTTAAGTTTTGTTGAAGAGATTTATACCCGAAAGAAACTTTAGGTTGAGGACTGAAAAAAAATCCAATGTTGTCACAAACTTTTTTTCTGCTGACATCACCATGATTCATGCATTACTCCTTTCATATTCATCACCCACATCTGTTATAAAACCTGTACACACATTACTTCTTATCACAATGATAATATGCAACACCCATACACCAAGAAATACCAATACATACATCACCCACACATCTGATAACGTTAAACTCTGATTCTTCACCTCATAAAACCGCTTCAAATTCACTCTCCATTGTTTTCCCAACACATGCAACAAAAGTTATTTTATGAATCAAATATCTACTTTAAAATAGATAGCAGCAGCAGATATAAAACAAATCCAAATGACTCACTACATGATCTGAAGAAAACTAACCTAGTAAAAAATACTACAAAAACAAAATATCCCCCAACAATGCAATCTTTAAACTCTTTAAGTAATGAATTTGTGTTATGAAGATTTGACAAACTTCAACTGGTGTAACAAAAGATTAGTCCATTTTCGTTTTTGGTGAGAAACTGAGATCACATGAAAAGAAAAATCCAGTCTTCAAGCAACACCTGTACACAGAAAACAATGTGAAAAGCTTCCAGACTCTGCCGACCTACAGGAATGAAACTGTCACACACCCCTGCATGGTGACTAGGGTTACTTACCCAGCTATTGTCTCCATCAAGATCAAAAACACAGCAAGCTTGATTCAGGGAGCAAAGCAAACAAGTTACCTTCAGGTAAGACTTTTTAAAACCAGTTTAGTTGTTTGGTCACCTGATTCTAAAACTTGCGATAACTCAACTTTTTCTGATTAAGAGAGGGAACACCAAGACAAGGGCTGAAACTGCATAAGTTTCCAACTTTTACATTACATGATTCTTTCAGGGAAAGCAGTCATAAGGATGAATGAAAATGGTATTGAAAAGCATACAATATATGCTCAGTCACAGTAGAAAAAAATGTATCTACCAGGTTAGAGCAAAAATTATAACAAAATATCACTCACAGACACTGTTTCATGTCAATACTGCTGGTGCTGACAATTTTAGAACAGTTTTTTTTTTGTTTGGTGGATTTTGTTGTCGTTGGGTTGTTTGGGGGGGAAGGGTGGTGGTGGTGTTTGGTGTTTGTTTAAAGCTACAGATAATAAGTGAAGAACATGAGTGGGCCATGGTATCCTCAGAACTCTATGACTTAAAGACGACCTGATGTTAGCACAATGTTAGTAAATATATGGTACTTGGTGAACATTTTTTTAAAAATTCATTTTTTCCAGGGGGGGGGGGGAGGGAATCAGATGATTTTTTGTGTGTGTGAGAAACATAATTTCTGAAGTTCAAAAGGGCTTGGTTTCCTCCTGAGAAAGGAGTTAGTGATGAGACCTAAAGTGTTGTCTGCTGGTTTGGTCCAGCCAAAAACAGTTCCCAAGAAAAAGCGGTAACACATAGACATAAGCACTTGCACATTCTACAACATTAACTTTTTTGGGGTTTGTTTTCCTCCTTAATTCAAAAAAACAAGACTGAGACTGATGACTTAGCAGCCCACAGCAGTAGGCTAAAAGTAAAAATTTCATTGACCATTTTGACATCAGCAGATTCAAGAAGCTCCTCACATGAAGTTTTCTGAACCAATCACTTTCATAATGCCCACCTCTTCAATTGTTAGAGTTCTGAGTGATATGCACAAAACAAAACAAAACAAACAAAAAAACCCCATAGAACAAAGCAAATAAAAAAAAATCATGGTTCAATGCAATTTGCACACACACACACACACACAAAACCCCCATAGAACAAAGCAAATGATAAAACAATCATGCACCCACATTGCCAGGTGATAAAATTGATGCATACACACACATACGCCATCTTTGATCACCAACCTTATTTGACAAAAAACCACAACTGAACGGAGCTTGAATAATTGCAAATCATTTTTGGAGTTGTCATGTACATTTTTTTCATAACACATGCCATTCAATTTCATGATTCACCATTCTACAAAAACATATAGAAACAATGTTAATCTTCAGATTCAAATACAATGTCACCACATATTATCACATCCTAAAGTACCCCCCCCCCTCTTTTTTCAAAATCCTATTCCTCCATCATTCCACCTCCCACCCCCTTTGGGTGAAAAATCCAACACAACAGTGATAAACTAAACTTGCATATGTAAAATTTCCATTCACTTGAGACTTAACATATTCGCATCCAATAAACAAAACAAGTTCACATCAGGAATGTCTAAAAATGCACTTTCATTTCAAACGTATGTACAGTGTATCCAAAACAAGCTGTATCCAAAACAAACTCACCACACATGATCACAACGTGGAACCTCACACCTGCATGTTTGATCAACCCACACTGGTGACTAGTCACTGCATGACTAACACGAAAAAGAAACCGACATTGAAGAGGAGTTGGCTTTTGAAAAGTCTTGTCTACAGTGATCATTGTTGCCAGCTTTTAACGTGCCTTCCCACCCACCAGAACTGAAGAGTGACTGAGAAATGGGACTTTGTTTCTGGATAACCAACCAGTACCGTATTCCAACTGGAATGTTGTTTTTGTTTTTAAACTCACTTGTACACCTTTACAAACACTCATGTATCATAATATTCCTACAGCCTCTCCATTCAGTCAAACTGTCCACTGTTCTGCTTGCACATGACTCTTTAACCCCATTGCTGCCTTGCCCATGTTACCCCCCTTGACAACTATTTGCCAAGAGGATTTGGTTCAGGAATGGGAAATGGGATAATAATCAATAAAAATAAAACAACATTTGGTATATGATTGAATCTTGCACCTATGAGTACTTGATGCATACAGGTTACTGTGTGTAGTGAAAATCTGGGTTCTAAAGACAGAACAATTCTTGGCTTTTCCTGTCATGGGATACACCCTTAGAGAATCAAGACAGCAAAATCTGTAGTTGAGCACTGAAGTGGTTAAGGTTCTGAGATGGGTGATCAAATATTTTCACTCATTACATAGAAATTACCTAGAGTGCCACAGGGAAGACAAAAACAAACTTGATTTGAAAATGCAACTTAAAAACTTTTTTCAAAACTTATTACATCCTTCGGCTCATACTGTGTAAAAGAGAGTGAAATGGGAATGACTCATCTGACTCAAATGGGAATGAAAGCTGCAGAAAATGATGAGTTTAAACCCCCAGGAAAGAATTTCTCACTTACACAAACTGACTTGGGTCACATTTTCCTTTCTTTCAGGTTAATCTTATCCAAACAAATCTTCTTTCACACAAATATTTCCAATACATTTTTTTGGTAAGAGATAAAAGTCAGGATTTCAATACATGAAATATGTAACATTAAAACGATTCTTAAAAGTTTCTAAAATGAAATACATGTTCAACATAAGTAGTTATTTAGTTTTGTAAAGTGAATAAACAAAAGTAAGTGTCCAGCTTCCTGTTAGCTTTCAGCACATCTTGATAATATTTATTGCGCAATGATCAATCTTCCAGTTGAAAACACTCGACACACATACATGCACGCACACAGACATTCCTTCTCCATCAACACAACAACCCTTTACATGCAAGGGCAATTCTGAAATACGATAAAGCAATTCTGTCAGTGCAGGAGTTACTGACATTGGCTTAAAATGTAAAAAAAAAAAAAAAGTTTATGATAATTTTTTTTTATCAGTTTGCATATTTTCCTATGTTTTTTTCTGTTTTCTTTTTTTTAAATGTAGTTTTTTTTTCAGTTTTATTTTGTTTGGTTTGTGTGTTGTTGTTTTGTTGTTGTTGTTGTTTGTTTTTACTTGTTATAGTCAAAAGTCAAAAGTTGCAGTCTTGTATCTGCTGTAACTTTGGCCTTTTGTTCCCTTTTGTGACAGATAGAATCTCTCCCCTGTACCACACACCCCCCATCTGACATACTCCATATGCAGTCAATGCCAGTAAATAGTTTACATACTTATTAACTACTTACTTACTTACTTACTTACTTACTTCACCACACACACACACACACACACACACACACACACACACACACACACACACACACACACACACAGACCTCATATAATTAACATATTTTTGACACCAGAACACATTCACTTTACACACACAACCAACATATCCTTACACCATCAAAGTAGAATTACATGCATAGTTATCCATACACTCTCTCACACATACATTTATAATATGTGTTGTTTAACAAGGCACACAATACACAGTTGAGCATGGATTTTTTTCTCATGGAAAGTAGAACTTCAGAAACCTGAAACACACAAAATGAACAATTACAATCCAGTTTTTGCAAGCACACAAATAATAAAGATTCTTTCTGGTTATTTAGTTTTGCAAAGTTAGGGGGTGGGGGTGGGTGGGGTTAGGCGAATAACAGACACATAACCTATCATTTCTGACTACTGCATACAAAGACTACTGCATATAAAGATGGCAAGTCCATGTAATATTATTTTAAAATCAAATCTTCCTTGAAAACTTCTGAATGCATTTGCAAGACAGCATACTTCACCTGCCAAGCAGTTTATTATACAAAATCCATTTCTCAGAGATCATCATACACATATGGTGACTTTAATACCTTGAAGTCATTGATAGGAAACAAAACTTTACTATGTCTTAGCACTAAAGCCGCGCGTAGCCATGGTTAGGCTTGACTGATCTAAGTCGGTTCGATCCATCGGCATCGTTGTGCCTTGGAAAAGGCCTTACGCTATTTCTCACCCCGTGTAAAGGGTACAACCTGTTGGGTTAACCCTGCGATAGACTGTTCCTATCCAGGGAGTCTATACTCTCAGTCGCTACGCCAAAAACCGGATTAACACGCCTGATGAGCCTTCTCGACAACTTAACTCTTAGCACGTAAGATGCCATTTAAACTGGCATTCATATTGCTAATGGCCCACTAAAGAAACTGAACAACCTTCATATACTGCTCTTTCACTGCTGCACGATAAATATAACTGTAACTGAAAATGAAGACAGAAAAAAAAAGTATCCCCATCACAGAAAAAGAACCCCATTTTCCCCACTTTCTCTTCTCTATAAATGATACTAAAAAAGAAACCAAAGAAACTGTACAGCCTATACAATTCTTTGTTTAAAAACAACAAACAAACAAAAAAAAAACCCAACCAAAACATGCATCCCGGGGCTGTGGTGGATAACATGCCACAACGACATCACAAAAAATGAAGATGGCCTCCTATACATAACCAATGACAAGAAAAATACAACCCACACCACATACATACATACACAGAACAAGATCCCAGTTGTTAAAGCATGACAAACAAACAGGTCAAACATCTCTCTCTCAACACACACACACACACACACACACACACACACACACACACACACACACACACACACACACACACACACACACACACACACAAACAAGATCCCAGTTGTTAATGCATGAAAACAAACACAGGACAAACACCTCACATACACACACAGAGAACAAAGACACAGCTATTCATGTATGACACACAAACACAGGATGAAACGCAAAGACTCCAGATTTGGTGACTTACCACCACACGCTAACAAGCTCATCAGGATTCCCCAGCCTCATTTTTTCAGGGGGGTTCCCGATGTCCACTTTGATTTTTGTGTAGAGCCGGTGCTGCTGAAGCTCCACCCTGGAATAGTTCATCCCCTCAGGGTCACTCAACCCGTCGTCCGCCACCGAGACCGCCAACCCAGGAACATTTCATTCCTGTGCAACAGAAAGAGCAGGGTTAGTGTAGGGAAGGGTAGGACAGTGATAGGGATGTTTACCGTGCAACAAGCATGTTTGTATATATTAGGTAGACTGTAGATGTATTATGTGTTGTGTGTGTATTTGTGTGTTGTAATGAGAAGCATTCATGGCACTGACAGAATGCTAAATACTAACTTTGTTGCTATATGACCTCAACAATGGACATTGCTAATCACTTTCTGAAAAATATGTATTAACCTTAGCAGTGTGGTTCCAGAAATATGAGATGGCTAGGTGAGGTAACTGATCGTGTACTGTTTGCTTTCAAAGTCACATAAGAATACTAATGCCACGTACAAAGGCAGCAAAAAGGGTTGAAGTCATCCTAACACACAATGGGACCCTTGGAAAAGCCACTTTAAAAAGCAAATTTTCTACCACCACCAGTGTGTAAAAGGGTACCAACCTTGTAGTTGGGTATAAAAACCCAGGATAGACTGGCATCTAACCAGGGGGAGTCTATGACCCTCAGTCGCTTAACAGCCACAGAAAGGAATAACACTGCCTGATGAGCCTTAGGCTCGGGACAGACTTAACTTAATAACTACACAAATGAGCAGAATGAATTTTGATTGGTTTAACCCTCTTCCATTTTGCTTTTCTTAAAAAGAAGAGTTCTAGCTGAGGAATAGAAAAACCAAAAAATAAACATTAACTGGACAAAATTCATAATAACATACTCACCCATGATCAGACCGTGTCTGTTTTTTATGTCGCACCATCTTGTACCGTCCTATGTGTTCAGGGGCCTTGTTAATAATAAACCAGACTCCAAAATCCTGTAAACAAACATGAATTATATTTTAAAACAAAATTTTAAAAAATCTTACTAACCACCATGGCAAGTGGTCAATTCCTAGGATTCCTGGCTGGAGGGTCATGAGTTCAGATCCCATCAGAGGCCATTTTTCTAGGCTTCAGATGAGTCCTACCCACAGTCAGTTATATGGGAAGACACACAGTAGACTATCTAACTTGTGCTCTTGTTAGATATATATGCGGCCTACAAAGTTGAAACAGTAAAAAAAACAGCACAGTTTTTAGGGGATAAATCCACTGATATGTACTTTTGACATATTTAGCACAAACTATGCACAATGGTCTGAAATCTGTACAATATGGACTCATAGCAAGTGGTAGACAAGTCTGCTAGGATATACTTTGTGAAATTTCCATCAAAATGTAATAGTCACACAGGAACTTTTCAGCTTTAGCATATGATACATCATATCAAAATCTATGTTAGTATGTAAAAAATCATGTAACAAAAAGCAGAAATAACGTAACATTAACATTATAATGAGATATTGGCTATTGCCTTACCTGGCAGAAAAATCGTCATCTTCATTGCCCCATCCCCAGTATGAATTGGAGTAGCCATTAATTCGATGGTAGTTTTCTCTGTTCATGGCGATGACTCCACCAGCATAGTTGTAGTACATCACGCTGCACACATCAATCCCCAACCATATAGTACATGACAAGGAAAACTGCAACAAGTTGCCCCTTATGTTTATTACAAGCTAAATGAGGTATGTGAAACATTTCTTTTTTTTTCTTACTACGAATCTATTGATTTAAAAGACCATTTTTCAAAACTAACTTACATGAATACAAGACTCACATAAAGCCTTTCTTACATAGAGTGAATGAAAAGCATAGCATAATTCTTGCACATTTCCACACATAGGTTCTCTACCTACCTACACACACACACACACACACACACACACACACACACACACACACACACACACACAACACACACACACACACACACACCCCCCCCCTGCTTCACAAGGATAAATCCAGTAACCAACGATATAAAACATGCAGATATAATGGCAGACGAATGTCTTCCACTGGATAACAATCAAACACAACACAAAAACTGAGGTCTACAGACACCCTCCCTGCCCACAAGCACAGCTGACACTCACTGGTATCTCATTTCATTGATGGCAGAGGCTAAATGTCTGGCGTGGGGGTCACACATGTATAGGTTCTTGTCAGTCTCGGGCAACAGATCCGCATCCTGGAAGACAAAGCAGTCGAACTTGTCCACTTTCAGTGCCTCCAGATAGCCGACGTTCATCAGCTTGCCTCGGTTGAACTGCTTGTCCCCTGCCTGCAAACATACACGTACATGATACTGATGTTAACACTGATAACAGGATTCCCATGTTGGGATGCTAGGGACTTTTAGTATAAATAGCATCCCCACCTTCTGGAAATTCTGTGTTAGGAACTCCCTCTTTTCTATCCCTCTCTGTTTCTGCCTTGTTCCTTTTCTTCCTGTCACCTCCTTCTTGTCTATGTTTTCCCCCTTCTAAGTCCATTTGCCTGGGTTTTTTTTCCAGAAAGACTTAAAAGAGAATAATTATCTCCCATGCCAAAGTTGGGTACACTGGGTCCGACTTGTCAGGTGCTTAACAGCAGCACAATGCATTTTCACTCATATGAGAGGTAACAATGGTTGCTGCCTGACTCTTATGATGAAGAATAACAGGACAGAAAAAGTCAGCACAATACAAGCCAGCTCCCACATCACCCAATGATCTTCAATCCATTTCTACAGGCTGTTCAGATTTTCATATGAAAAAAATGATATTCAGAAAAGAAGAAAAAAATTAAAAAGTTATGTTGTAGTTAAAAAACTTTGCTTTTCTTCTGGACCAAGTTAGAATTAACAGCAAGTGAGAATAAACACAGGAATGCAGGAAAAGTTCTTTTTGTTGGTTCTCTCTCTCTCTCTCTCTCTCTATCTCTCTCTCTCTCTCTCTCTCCTCTCTCTTCAGAACAAGTTTTTCCAAACCAAAGAGAACAGATCTGTAACAATACACACACACACACACACACACACACACACACACACACACACACACACACACACACACACACACACACCACTCTCTCTCTCTCAATCAGACAATACCAGCCATTCTAGCTATGAACTGTGTTACCTGTTCAATCACAAAAACATGAAAGCTGAGCTGCTGCCTCTGCATCATGGGCAGAATCCTGTTGAGCAAGATCTTGAGGAAGGGGTAGCGGTCTCTGTAGGGAATGATGATGGCCACTTTCTGCCAGGCCTGGCAATCTTTGGGGACCACACTCCCCCATTCTGCACCTCTGGATTCCTGGCCTCTACCTCCTCTTCAGTCGGTTCCGTGAAGATGTCCAATTTCGCTTCGTCTGAATAGGTAAGATCAAATTTGATTAAACTAATTCATACATTGTGTAATATTATCTATGTCAACTGTGGATGGTAATTAAAAAACACAGCCATATATCTACTGTAACATTCTTGCAGTAGCCGCCGCTGTAGTCTAGTGGTTAGGGCATTGGACTTGTAATCTAAAGGTTGCGGGTTCGATCCCAGCTTTCGGCTATGGCGTTGTGTCCTTGGAAAAGGCACTTTACGGCTATCTTCTCACCCCACCCAGGTGTAAAAGGGGTACCAACCTTGTGTTGGGGTTAACCCTGCGATAGACTGGTGTCCTATCCAGGGGGAGTCTATGACTCTCAGTCGCTTAACGCCACAGAAACTGGGATAAGCACTGGCCTGATGAGCCTTAGGCTCGGGACAGACTTTAATTTAAAAAAAAAAAAAATTCATGCAGTAGGTCAAATGATAAATAATTATATAGAAAATGAGTTTGTAACTTTTGTTGTACAGGAAAATGACAAGAAAAAAGGCAATGAAAAAATGTTTAGCTAATTACTATTTAAACTAGACCATCAAACAACCAGTAAATTCATTCAAACATTATTTGAAATGGTAGAATTATTCCATAATGTTTATATCCTATTTCCTAAGACTACAAGTACAACTGTAACATCATTACATGGTATGTGCAGTAACAACAATGATAAAGAAAAATGAAACACCCAAGGTAAAGCAAAACAAAATTAACAACAACAAAAAAACCAACAACAACCCCCCCCCCCCCCCCCCCCCCCCCCCCCCCCCCCCCCGAAAGCAACATAAATACTAGTCTTGCTATTATAACATGTATGTGATTATTACCAAAATAATTTTAACCTACCCATGACATAATTTTACTAAACCATTTTTAAAACAATCTCTTACACTAGTTAGCAGTATTTCAAGAGCACTGCTCAGAGAGTCTCTAAGGATCAATGCGCACTATTTAACCGACTAAAACAAGACTGAAGAGAGGTAGTTTATCTGATACTTACGGAGTTCATGTAGCTTAATTTGGCATTTGCCGTCACTAGAGCGTCCAATCTGTGACATCTGCAGCAGAGCATCTGGCATGGTGTAGACACAATGACTCTTGTAGTTGAACAGGGCAAAGCCAAGCAAGGAGAAGTAGATGAACAAGAGAATAGTGCGCAGGTACCGTCGACATCTTATTATCCGTGATTTCAAACTCATCCTATGTCACAACCAATTGTCCTTAGAACTGCAAACAACCATTGGCTGAAACAGCAAAAAAAAAAAGAAAGAAAAAAAAAAGCGTGTAACATTAAAATCTATTACAGTACATTAAAATTTGCAATAAAAATAAAATATCTGACTTTCACTTTTCAACAAGTTTTAATATTTTCCCATTAAAAAGAAAAAAAAGCAACAAAACTAAAGAATCATAATAAAATCTCTCAACAAAGCCCTCCACATGTTAATGTTATGAAATTGAGCTACACATCATCAATACATATATCACACTAACAAGGCTATTTTTCAAAATGAACTAGTATATTACATGTACATGTATAATATATATATATATATATATATATATATATATAATATATATATATATATAAAATTATATATGTAATTATATATAATTATATATATAATTAATATATATACATATTCACTATATTGTATACTGATAGTGCTTCTCTTTCAAGTGTTTGTGTAATGTGTAAACTATTTATTTCAAAACAGAGAGTGAGAACAGTATAAGGTTCTAAAGACAACTGTCAGACTTCTATTTCAAAACACTTGTTGAGTGGCATCCATAAATTAGGTGAGGTTCAGCATGATGAGTTAAGCATCTTTATCATTCTCATCTTCGAGTTGAGACTGTGAGTTGTCTTGAAGTTCTTACGTCACTGATACTTGCAAAATCAAGTAACTTTCATCACAACCCTGCTGATGCTTTCAATCTTGTTTAATGCATGAACGCACACACTGACACAGACAGTGAGACACCTACTAAAAAAAATCATTAAAAAGGGTAAAACAAAGGTCATTTCTGTACACATGATTTTGAAACTAGAAAGTTAAGTCACAGACAAGCCCAGTGTATACAGCCCCTATACTTCTCACCACTTTACTCTTTAGTTCATCCTTTAATCCATTTTTGAAATTGTTGAAACTGTGAAAGAGATGTCACTTATATGTTTGACCACTAAGACCTGCATATTACACACACACACACACACACACACACACACACACACACACACACACACACACTGACCACACAGACAGACAGACAGACACACACGCACACGAAACACACACTGTGGGCATTTAAATTTAAGTGACACTACACTGACAAAGGCTGGGCAATCTACATCTCTACATGTATGACCAGATAATACATCGACTCATTTGACTTCAGCTTTACTGATGATCAGTCTAGAATATTTTGTCTCCAAATACGGCGACGGTCAAGAAGTTCTGCCACAAAATTATTACTTATTAGCGAAGGACAATGGAAATAATGATGTGTACAGAAACCGACTCACTGAGAAAGCGTAGTTACTGTTACAAGGCAACGCACGAGTGCTCTGGTGGTTTTTTCTTCCGAAGAAATTTCAGATACTTCAACAGAAGACGAAATACTGTGAACGATATATCTTCCCCAAAATAAGCTATCCCAAAATCAAACTTGTTTTTATGATTTTGTTTTTTTGTTACCCTCAAACTTAGCTTACATGAGTCAGGCACTGCTGGTTGTCTAGTGGAAGACGGAAGTCAATATAAATGATTATGGTTTTTACCATCGAAGAGAGCTTACATGAAAGACAACTCTAGATATGAAGTGGGCGTGGCTGTTTGGCTACACTTCTGCTTTTAAGATTAGTCACTTTTCCTTCTGTTTTCCTATATGGCTCTTATTATCATACCGCATGTACTAGCCTAGCCTAAGCGCTCGCTTTCCCTCAGCCAATGTTAAGCAGCGTCAAGCGTGGTTACCAGTTGGGTGGGTGACCGTTTGCGCGCCTTGGCTACAGTACAGTTCCCCCTGTTCACCCGGCTGTAAATGGGTGCCTAGGGTCAGGGAAGGTAAAGCAGCGAGGGAGAGGAGATGGGCGACGCCCTCAACATGCTGACCCCTAGAGAAGCTGAGGTCTCTGACGCCTCGCTCCCCTACGACCACACAGGTTATGGGACACATTTACCTTTTTATGTACTAAGGCATCCAAAGAAATCAAAACTTTTTTGTGAAAGACTAGCTTCTGACTTCTGACTCAAAACTCATGTGATTTTGCACAAATTTGGTAGGTTTGAATTTTTTTCAGCAAGCACACAGTCCTTTGCTGTCTGCTAGCTTCCTAACGGCAATATGCACGCATGGGGTCAACGCTGTAGAAACACAAGCATTCCTCATTTGATGATCATTTCCAACTTTCTCGTGACTACCTGGTGTTGCTCTATGTCGTCAATCCCCAAAACAACTGCACAGTGCATTAAAAAAAACAAACCCAAACCAAAACAAAAAAAACTGTGAACATAAAAAAAATTCTGACGGCCACTCTACATGACATGCAAGTTATCAAAAACAACTAAAACCTGCCATAGACTTGCGAAACCATGCCGTGCGCGCGCGACACACACACACACTTTTTCAAGTTTTTTCACACACACACACACACACACACTTTTTCACATACACACACACACACACACACACACACACACACACACACACACACACACACACACACACACACACACACACACACACACACACACACACACACTTTTTCACACACACACTTTTTCAAGTGAATATTTTTCAAGTTCATTTTTAATCTTTTCATTTGTACCACATATCTTCTTTAAGTTTTTCCTTGTTCAAATATGATTATTCTCTCTTTTTTTTCTCCTTTTTAATTTTTTTTATTTTTATTTTTATTTTTTAGATGGATGGCTTGATGAAAAAAAGCAATTGGACTGCTTACTCAATGTACCATCTGGAAATAAAAGTTTGACTTTGACTTTGACTTTGACTTTGACTTTGACTTTCACACACACACACACACACACACACACACACACACACACACACACACACACACACACACCTCTCTCTCTCTCTCTCTCTCTCTCTCTCTCTCTCTCTCACACACACACACACACAACACACAGACACACAGACACACAACACAACACACACACACACACACACACACACACACATATATATTTATATATATATATATATATATATATATATATATATATATATATATATATATATATATATATATATATATTGCCACCGGCACACATGGCTTACTTTTTCCAAAAGCAGAATTGGTTTTAACGTGTGCACAAGATGTTCTCTCAGTGTGTGTGTGTGTGTGTGTGTGTGTGTGTGTGTGTGTGTGTGTGTGTGTGTGTGTGTGTGTGTGTGTGTGTGTGTGTGTGTGTGTGTGAGAGTGTGCGCGCGCGCGCGCGCGTGCGCGGGCGCGGGCGCGTGTATGTGTATGTATGTGTGCAGCTTCTTATTTCCTATTGATTGTCTTATTTTCTCCTGTATTTTAAACCTAGATAATTATAAGCTTTATTTTATTTTTTAATTTTCTTAAGCACCATGCCTAGTTCGCTGCAAATCGTCGTTCTCGGTCTAGGGGAAATAATCATTCATGATAAAGGTTTGAAGGGGGGGACACAGTTATCTCCCTTGTAGTTGTTCTTCGAAACCTTATCGAAAATGGCGGCAGCATCAGCAGCACATCGCAGCTGCAGCCGTCGGTGAATCTTGAATCGGGAGCATTTCGTCATCGACAATGGAACGGACAGCTGCTGAGTAGTGTGACGGTGGTGTCCTGGAACTATTCAACATTCTTTGTTCGTGTGAGGGATAATGGCCAACGACACACGGTTTGGTGAACTTGACAGTCAAGTGAACCTGCGAGAAGGTAGGAGTTCCAGAAATGTTCTGTTTTAGCCTAGCCTAGGCTAGGCCTAGGCCTAACTGATTTTAGCTTGCCGCTTAGACAGACGAGTGAATATAGATCCGCTGCGATGTTTGTAATTGAAGGGTGCGTCGGCCTTTTCCCCTATCAACACAAAGAAATTGTGAGAGTCGGGACGAAGGCAATTTTTATCAACGATGGATTGAATCGATCTTCCTTTTGTGGTTGTGGAGAAAGTGAAACTGGAATATAACAAAAATCTTACTATGTCTTTCTAAGCTAGGCGGCTATATAGTCTAGATCGTTTTTCATCATCCCCCTAAAAAAAAAAAAAAAATCAATGGGATACATTCCGAGTTATTGATCCAGACTAGGGAAAGCGCCGTTTACGAAGAAGATCGCATTAGTGAAGGGAACCGTACAGTTTAATTTGCTTTTGAGCAGCTAGGTTGATTTTTTATTTTTATTGGGAAGTATAGCCTATAGGCCTAGCCTAGCCTAGGCATAGGCTTACTGCGCTGTGTCGTTACGGTCTGTTAGGCCTAGTTATGCTCGGGTCTTTTGTACACTGGATTGTGCACATTTCTTAAAATACAATGTGAGAGTGCCGTACATGCATGTGCATGTGTGCACATTAGTTGCATAGTCTCTTGCTCACCACTACTTCTCCTCTCTCTCTCTCCTCTCTCTCTCTCTCTCTCTCTCTCTCTCTCTCTCTCTCTCTCTCTCTCTCTCTCTCTCTCTCTCTCTCTCTCTCTCTCTCATGAGATAACAGGTCTTCAGTCTGTTTGCTTTAGAGTTTATTCCTTTGCTTTGGTAAGCATACTTTGAAAATAAAAGCAATCCAAAACAAAGGCAACAACAACATGTGTATTTTCTAATGAAGCTTTACAAATTTTTTGTTGACAAAAACAAAGATTCGTTGTTCTACAAGTCTTACATAATGTTTTCAGTTTTATTTTCATCTGTTGGTACAAAAATCTTCTTAGTGTTAAAAATAAAAATAGTCTTAGGAGAATTGTAAGAATCTGCAAAAAAAATTGGAGGAGAACAACTTAGAGATATTTCAAGTTATTCTGTAATCTGCAACTTGTACGTAAAACAACTGCCATCCTGGGCGATCCTTCCTATGTATGTTTTCAGAATTTAATTTGTTGCCTTTAGGAGCTGTTTTTGGTGCTCCAACAGCAAAACAAACAGAAAAAGAAATTTGTTTGTTCCAGTAGTCAAAGGAATTCTAAATTCACAACACTGACTCCAGTTTCACATTCTCTGAATTACTTGCCTGATTATTGACATTGTTGAGTGTAGTCAATATATACATGTGTGTGTGTGTGTGTTGTGTTGTGTGTGTGTGTGTGTGTGTGTGTGTGTGTGTGTGTGTGTGTGTGTGTGAGGTGTGTGTGTGTGTGTGTGTGTGTGTGTGTGTGTGTGTGTGTGTGGTTGTAAGCATGTGAGTGAAGTGCATATTATGTGGGTAAGGAATGGGTTTGTGTGGCTTGTGTATATATCTATGTATGTGTAATCATGTGTATGTGTGCATACTTGTGTTAGTGCGTGCATGCATGCATGCATGCGTAAATTATATAAATGTTTTCTTGTGAATGTTCTTAATAACATTGTATTCCTACATCGTGCGTGCGTGTGTGTGTGTGTGTGTGTGTGTGTGTGTGTGTGTGTGTGTGTGTGTGTGTGTGTGTGTGTGTGTGTGTGTATGTGTTTTATTATAATTTATTTATTTATTCTTTATATTTATATAAAAGAATGTGTGCGTGTGCATTTGCACGTACATGGGTGCATGCATGTGTGTGTTCGAGATATTTTCATTTGAAGTTTTCTTAAAATGTTTAAACCAATATGAAATGTACTATGTAGCTGTTTCTTGTGTCTTTCGAGATTATGATTCATATCAGTATGCCTGTCAGAATTGTAATTGCCTTTCATCAGTTCATGGGACGATTAAAGTGTTTTTAACTTGAAAAACAAGAAGATAAAACTAAAGTAAGAAAAACAATACGTACATGTACAAACACACTCACATAATATATGATGCATGGTGAGGACAGGCATGCAGACAGACAGACAGACAGACAGACAGACAGACAGGACAAAGACAGACACGACAGACAGACAGACAGACAGACAGACAGACAGACAGACAACAACACACACACACAACACACACACACACACACACACACACACACACACACACACACACAGATAGACGCATGCATGCAGGCACACACACACAGAAAGCTGTCATGTCAATGTAGTAGACCAAAGCAGTAACCAGACTGTATGATCCATCATAAGGACAAGGTGGACTGGGCATAGAATGTGGTCATGTTGTACTCGTATGTTGACTCTGGATTCTGACTCACTGACTGGGTTTCAGCTCACTGTTCACATGTCCATGTTTACACTTGTAACCCTACAACTGTCACATTGATTGAATATATCACATTTTGATTAAAAACTGAAATTAGACATGCCTGACTTCTTGTTATGCTTGATTTGATTTGATTTGATTTGATTTATTACTATCAGTCATGGCAGATTTCTCTGTGTGAAATTAGGCTGCTGTCTCCTGAGGAGAGCTGCCGCTGTAGTCAAGTGGTTAGGAGCGTTGGACTCATAATCTAAAGGTTGCGGTTCGATCCCAGCTTTCAAGCTATGGCTTGTTGCCTTGAAAGGCACTTTAAGGCTATTTTTCATCCCACCCAGGTGTAAAGTG
The DNA here is from genome assembly GCA_030674155.1 of Stramonita haemastoma. Lineage (NCBI taxonomy): Eukaryota > Metazoa > Mollusca > Gastropoda > Neogastropoda > Muricidae > Stramonita > Stramonita haemastoma. The sequence goes on from CM060318.1 coordinate 74,681,125, forward strand.
GTACCAACCTTGTTTTGGGTTAACCCTGCGATAGACTGGTGTCCTATCCAGGGAGTCTATGACTCTCAGTCGCTTACGCCACAGAAACGGATAAGCACCGGCCTGATGACCATAGGCTCGGACAGACTTAAACTCTGAGGAGAGCACATTAAGAGCAGCACCACCATTATTTTTTTTTTTTTTCTCTTTTTAAGTTTATTTGTTTGCATACATGTGTGTGTTGTTTCCATCAGTGTACGAGTGGCTTTTTCAACAGAATTTGTCAGGGACAGTTCTATTGTTGCCTTGGGTTCTTTAACATTATATGCTGAGTGCTTGTTGCACGTGGGACCTTGGTTTATTGTCTCATTTGAAAGACTAGCTCTCAGACTAGCTGAAGTGTATTTTTAAGTGAATTACAGCCATCTTGTTGACTACAGACTAGTGAAATGTATTCTTAAGTTCTGCTCTCTTTCTCTCTCTCTTCTCTCTCTCTCTCTCCTGTCTCTTCTCTCTCTCTCTCTCTCTCTCTCTCTCTCTCTCTCTTCCCTCCCCCCCCTCTCTCTCTCTCTCTCTCTCTCTCTCTCTCTCTCTCTCTCTCTCTCTCTCCTCCCCATGACTTGCTTTAAGTGTATTTTTAAAGTGAATTACACCCCATTTGTTGACTGCAGACAAGTGAAGGGTATTTTAAAGTTTTGCACTCTCTCTCTGGTCGAATTGATTGAAGTACAGAACTTCTAAGTTCAAACACTCCCTGGTTTCCTTGTTATAAAGATTTGTGTTCTCTTTAGTTTTAAAGAAATGTATATATATTCATAATGTGTTTTTATACTGTTGGCACTGTGTAAAGCAAATGTGATCATGGGAGCTGGGTTTTATACAATACAAAGAAAAAGATAAAGCAGCTTGAAAGTCTGTGCAGTTTGCCTTACACAGAGCTTTACAGGTTGAATTTACTCAGTATACAATTATTCTGTGCACAGAGCCAGCTGTGTCATATCACCCAAAAAAAGCCTTGTTAATAAGTTATTTTCAGATGATGAAAATATGTATGTATGTGTACATAATGTATCAAGTGTGTTTAAATTATTAGAGCATCACACTTGTGACAGCTAGAGAGAGAGAGAGAGAGAGAGAGAGAGAGAGAGAGAGAGAGAGAGAGAGAGAGAGAGAGAGAGAGAGAGAGAGAGAGAGAGAGAGAGCATGGGCTGTAAGAAAAGTCAGCAGCAACGAGATATATGCGTACGTGCACTAACATAGGCAAGACACACACAATTACAGACACAGAGACACAGAGACAAAACAACACAACACACACACAAACGCACTCACAACAACACACACACATCACAACACAGACACACACACACACACACACACACACACACAACACACACTCTCTCTCTCTCCCTCTCCTCTCCCCTCCTCTCTCTCTCTCTCTCTCTCTCTCTCTCTCTCTGGTGCTGCACGAGTTAGTACCATTCTTCATTCTTAATTAATGAAATAAAACCATGGCCCACACTTAACTTGACTCAATTACAAAAGAATCCGAAATCCTCGTCTTGTGTGTGATTGGAAAGATTGTGGACATTTAAACTGATTAAGCAGCTTCAAGAGCAAAGTCTGATCCGGGAGTGAAATCAAATTGGAGTGCGGTGTGCTGTGGTGTGGCCAGGCCCGGCCCGCTACAGTGAGTGAGCCCTGTGTGTGTATCGATTGATCCTGTAACTGTAGTGTAGCAGCGGGCGTGAACCGTCTTTATTTTCCCTGCTGCTGCTGCTGCCTGCCTGGCCTTTCGTTTCGTGGCTATGCTATTTCAGGCTCTGGGAATCTGGGTATGTACAGTGTCAGGCCAAACTTGACTGCATGGCAAAAAACCTAAACAAAAAACAAAAATTCTCGCATAAAAAAAACCCCAATGCCGGCAGATGATAAGAGAGGGAATTGTTGGGTTTTGGTTCAAAAGGGTTTATCAGCGCATTTGAGCAGAAAACGTTCAAGCTGAAATTAAAAGCAGCCACCATTGTTCCTTTTTATCGATTTATTTATATCCATTCTGATCCAGTCTCTTGTTCTCTTTTCTAAGCTGATCTGAAAGATGTAAGCTGGTTTCTTGCGCTAAGCTGATCAAAATGGGCTTTAAAAAAATTAGGGGGGCTGTATATGGGAAAATGTGACCTTGTTACGAGTGATTAGGCTTCCGTTTCTTGTGTTTGAAATAGATTTTGTATTTCTTTTTTTTTGTTTTGCTTTTTGGTTTTTTTGCTCGGTTATATTTCGTCCTTATTGCCCAGCCTGGCTTCTGGAGCTCTTGCAGAATATTTGGTTGGGTTTTAGATTTGTTGGTGTCAGAGAAATGCTGTCAGAGAATGACAGTCTTGTAGAAAGATAGACTATGAAAGTTGTCTGCACACATGTGCATGGTACTCTGAGCGCTATGAATTGAGAGATGAAGGAAGAAAGGGGGTGTCTCATCCACGATGCCCTCATAGGAAAGTTGTGTGTCAACAGGTCTGTTCTGTGCCTGAGGTTTCGTTCATTCATTCAGTTTGGTGTGTGTGTGACTGTGTGTGTGTGTGTGTGTGTGTGTGTGTGTGTGTTGTGTGTGTGTGTGTGTGGTGTGTGTGCGTGCGTGCGTGCGTGCGTGCGTGCGGCGCGCGCGCAGGTATGTGTAGAGTAGAAGTGCACACTCATTTGCACACCTGCATGTGACCTTTCGACCTGAGCTCTTCCACTTCAAGATCAGCTCCCCCCCCCCCCCCCCAACCTCTTTTCCCCCCTCATCTCACTCCATTCTACCGTCAGTTTATAACAACATAAAACAATCCCTGTGTTAACTTCCTATAGGCGGAAGCCATAAAAACCACACAGCATCCATCGAAAGCTACTTCATAAAAAGGAGCGTACTTTCTGGCTGTGACGATGCAGTAAAACTTTTCATGCTAATATAACGAGAAGTTCTAAGCATTCAAACCTGTGCCTGTCAAGAATCTGTAGCCTACACCAGCCACTCTATAGCTAGCTCTGTCAGGAAAACGAACTGGCGAAAGGAGATCAGGAGAACGAGGGCTGAAACGAAACTGATTGATGTGATTCCCAAACAACCTTCGAAAAAGCGCAGAATGTGATTGTCGACCGTTAGAAGAGTACGGCGAGAGAAAGGGGGGGGAGAGGGGGGAGGGGAACGATCGATCTCCGTGATGTGTTTTCCCCACCAACCTGACCCAGATGGCAGGAGAGGCTGAAGAAAACCAGGTCTCTCTGTTTTATTGCTTAAGTGAGTTAGTAGGAAGAAAGAGAGAGAGAGAGAGAGAGAGAGAGAGAGAGAGAGAGAGAGAGAGAGAGAGAGAGAGACGAGAGAGACAGAGACAGAGACAGAGCAGAGAGAGACAGACAGACAGACAGACAGACAGACAGACAGACAGACAGACAGACAGACAGACGAGCCCCCAAGTAAATGGGGCAGCAGAAACAAGTTGGAAAAGAGCGAGCTTTTTCATGTCGTTTCTGCGTCTGGAACCCATTTTAAATTCAAACTATGTGTGAGCTTAGTATTTTCCCGTAAAATTTTCTGATTCAGTCAGAACGAAATCCATTTTGCCGTTTCTGAAACTTGCGAGACATTGGGGGGAGAAGAAAGAAGGAAAGGGAACGTTTGAAACTGTGGCAATCAAATTATGTGAGAGCAGTTCCAGTTTTTGAAAGGAGAAAAATTGGAGGGTCTCCTTGTTAAATTCGTGAAATGTATATATATCGCATTCAACAAATTTTGATAGGCCGTCTGTGCAAAGAACTGAAAAGTAGGGTGGTAGTATCGGAGCACTCTGTCTCTGTATCACACTTTCACACTGTCTGTCTGTCTCTGTCTGTCTCACACTTCACACCACACACCACACACACACACACACACACACACACACACACACACACCACACCACACCAGACACAGCACAACACACAACAGACACACACACACCACCACCACCCAACACACACAACAGACACACACCACCGCGCGCGCCGCGCGCGCGCGCGCGACTGGACATCTTGGCCCAGGACAGCAGACCCCCTATGCTATGCTAGACCACGAGGTAGCAATTCGACTTCCGTGGAGAAGACACCAGAAGGCTGAGATTAGCTTGATAGGTCTCCGGCGGAGAAGAAAAGGTTTTATAGGGGCCTAGCGGGGAAACACCCCTGGCTACACAGTAAAGGAGTCTGCACTGGAGTCAGAAGACAGTGCATACAGGGAGAGCTGAACTAAAGGTCTGCAGAAGGCCTCCATAGAAGAAGAATCTGTCTCCCAGTCAGCAGCCTAGCGAGCGTTTCGCTCTGAGGCCTGTCTGTACGGCACTGGCCCCATCCCAATCAGGAGACTGGGAGACTTGGCTTGATTATAGAATCGTCTTCATCCTTGCCTATTTTAAAGGTGGATCGGTGTCTAGAGGCAACACACCTGCCTAGAAAGCGAAGTCCTAGTTCAAAGTGTGTGGTGGTCCGATCCCCGTTTGGACCAGATTCCATCCCCCCCTTTCCCCCCCCCCCCCCCCCATCCCCTAGACCGTGAGTGGTGGTGTGGTCTTGGTGAAAGTCTTTCGGATGAGACGATAAACCGAGGTCCTGTATGTTACACATAATTATTTAGCGCACGTAAAAGAACCTATGTCAAAAGGAAGTTGTCCCTGGCAAAAAGTCTGTTTAAAAAGGCCACTCTGATAGCGAATCAAATACAGTTGCAGAAAGGAAAAGAAAGAAAGTAATGAGTGGTCCTGCTCTTGTGGCGACGCGCTCTCCTCGGGGAGAGCAGCCCGAGTTTCACGTAGAGAATTCTGCCATGACTTTAAGTGGTATACAATACAATACAGTACAATACAATGCAACACAACAGAGATCAGTACAGTACAATACAGTACAGCAACATACAACACAACACAATACAACACAATACACAAACAACACCAAACACAACACACATACAAAAGCCACTAAGCCAACCCGCCCCCTAATGAACGGCCACAAATGTTGCTTAATTAATTAATGAATCAAACCGATTCAGACCAAGTCATGCTATTTTGAGGATGACTGAGGATGGCTGACACATACAGGTCCTGAAGGTGACAAGACACAAAAGCAGCAGGCAAGAGTCCTCAGAAATGTATACAGCCACCAGTGCAACACAAGGCAGGCAGGCCAGCACTGAGGCAGTAACGTACGTACTGTCTAATGGAAAGAGGAGGAGAAGTAAAGGGGGGAAAAAGCAAACAAAGGAGCGGAAAGAAGTGAGGCGAAGGGCAGACACAGAGAGAGAGAGAGAGAGAGAGAGAGGAGAGAGAGAGAGAGAGAGAGAGAGAGAGAGAGAAGAGAGAGAGAGAGAGAGAGAGGGGCTATGTAGGTGTCTGGCAGGCGCGGAGGGCGACAAGTATTGATCACCTAATTGCCTGCACTATTGATGAGTCTGACCCCCTACAGTCAGTCAGTCAGTCAGTCGCTCAGCCAAAAACTCGTGTGTGTGTGTGTGTGTGTGTGTGTGTGTGTGTGTGTGTGTGTGTGTGTGTGTGTGTGTGTGTGTGTGTGTGTGTGTGAATATGAATGCTTTCTTGTTCCTTCATCCTGCCATCACCTTCCCACCCACCCTTGCTACTTTGACACTTCCACCAGGGCCTCTGTCTGTCTGTCTGTCTGTCTGTCTGTCTGTCTGTCTTCTGTCTGTCTGTTGTCTGTCTGTCTGTCTGTCTCTCTCTCTCTCTCTCCTCTCTCTCCTCTCTCTCTCTCTCTCTCTCTCTCTCTCTCTCTCTCTCTCTCTCTCTCTCCTCTCTCCTCCCTCCCCCGCCTCCCCCAAACGTTCATATTTCGAGGAAGGGGGGGGGGGGGATGGATATGTAACAGTGGCGTATGAGACCTAAAATGCCACGGCTGATTAAAAATTGCAGCAAGGTGGTAATGTTAATGGAGAGGTTTTTTTGTGTGATGTTTGAAGGATTTACAGGGAAGCATTATCGTTTAAAGGGCACCCTCAGTAGTTAAAAATGATAGTCTCTCGCATTTTCTAAAATGAGAAATTTTTTAGGGACAGAATCAAACCACATAACATGTAATACAGAAATGAAAGAACGAAGAGGACAATGAATATTTAATTGTGAATTGAATTTTCATCTACTGTGGAAAAAAAAAAAAGCATTAACTTTCCACAGGGTATGATGCTATTTAAGAATAAGAAACTGACATATATCTTGGAACAAACCACAAACCACATCAATGTTGTTATAATGTACGAAATGATATAAAAGATGTTAAAGATAGAAAAAAGTTCTGGAAAAAAATTATAAAGGAGAAGCGGAAAAGGAAGGAAGAAAAACAAACAAACAAACAAAAAACCCAACCCCAAACAATAAAGACAGAACAAACGGCACAAACCATTTATCTCTAAAAGACGGGGAAATAAAACCCTTCGGAGACATCAGGATGTGGTCCTTGGAAACGTAGGAACCACCAGTGCTAAGAAAAATACCAGACTAATGTCATTGAAATAACACGTACTTGGACCTCGAAACAATGATGCACGTAGCCGAGTTACAGCGGTATCCCTGGTATGTCTGTGACTGTTGGGAATTACCCCAGAGTATAACAGGTTTATCGGAATGACAATTACGAGGTCATCATAGCCAGGAATGTAGCACGAGCAGGCAGGGGAGTGCACGAACCAGACACTGGCCTGCAGTTATAGGAGAAATAGGTCAGAATCGTAAAAGAAAATAAAAGATTGGATGAACAGCATTGCCTTGGACAGCAATAAAAAATATTGCAAATTCTTAAGTGTCATTCGGAATCTGCTCTGTGGTATCAGATTGAAAAGCTGTTACCATTATTAAGAGTTGCTGAATACGTTTATTCATCATAAGGGAAAAATAAAAGCAACAACAGCAACACACACACACCACGCACGCACGCACACCGCGCGCACACACACACACACACACACACCACACACACACACACACACACACACACACACACACACACACACACACACACACACACACACACAGAGATCTAATATCAGCAAGTGTGGATAGACTGAATTGAACAACTCCAACATACCCCCCCCCCCCCCCCCCACACACACACACAAGCCAACAAAAGCTGTTAATAAGTAAGTCTTGGGTACCAAAAAAGAGCCCTTTGCTTCTCCGCTCTGATGGGAAATACCCACCTATACACGTACTTATCATATATGTGTAATCTACATAAACAAACACGAAGTGCAGACAGTCAGACAGACAGAGGGAGATAAAGAGACACACTAGCAGGTGTTAATGCCATAAATTCGAGTAAGCAGGAAGGCAAACAGTCGACAGATGATCAATACCATAGCAACAACGCTCCTGGGAGACAGAGGGAGAGACAGAGAGGCAAAGGGAGAGAGAGAGAGACAGCAGGCCACCCCCCTCTTATGCCCTGCACTGCCTCACCCACTCCCACCACTCCC
>CM060318.1:74691089-74698589 GCA_030674155.1 Stramonita haemastoma
TGCGTGCGTGCGTGCGTGCGTGCTGCGTGTGTGTGCGTGTGGCCGCGCGTGTTTGCGATTTTTAGTTTGCGTATTCTTCTTGTAAAGTGTGGGAGGGTTTCGCACTGTTATTGATATTGCTGCAGCTGCTGCTCCTACTTCTAGTCACTGTAGCACTTGTGTCTACCAGTGCTGCATTTTCTGTTGTAACTGTCGTTTCTGGTACTGCCAGCCGCTTTCTGGTATTAGTGCCTGCTGCACTGCTGATGTCATACTTGTTTTGGTGCAAGGCCTAACTGTTGCTGATACTTCTAGTAGTGCTGCTTCTAGCTTTACAGCTTCTTTTTCTAGAGCTGCTAGCAGCTGTTGCTTCTACTTCTTTTGATTGACACTGCTGCTTCTAGTTCTACTGCTTCTTGTAGCTTTGTTCTGCTATTCTACTTTTGTTAATTCATACTGCTATTTCTGTTACTTCTTCTGGTATTGGTAGTGCTGTGCTGCTATACCTCTAGCTAGTAGTAGTAGTGCTATTGTTTGTCCTTCTTCTGCCAGTACTGCTTGTTTTGGTAGTGTTGCTTCTGTTGCTACTACCATTGGTGGTGCTACTGTTGCTTACCTACGATGGCTGGTAGCAGTGCTGCTGCTCTTTCATCTCTTCTGGTAGCAGTAATGCTGCTCTTTCATCTCCTTCTGGTAGCAGTAATGCTGGCTCTTTCATCTCTTCTGGTAGCAGTGCTGCTGCTCTTTCATCTTCATCTGGTTGCAGTGCTGCTGCTCTTTCATCTCTTCTGGTAGCAGTAATGCTGCTCTTTCATCTTCTTCTGGTAGCAGTGCTGCTGCTCTTTCATCTTCATTGGTTGCAGTGCTGCTGCTCTTTCATCTTTCTGGTAGCAGTAATGCTGCTCTTTCATCTTCTTCTGGTAGCAGTAATGCTGCTCTTTCATCTTCTGGTAGCGTAATGCTGCTCTTTCATCTCTTCTGGTAGCAGTAATGCTGCTCTTTCATTCTTCTGGTAGCAGTAATGCTGCTCTTTCATCTTCATTGGTAGCAGTGCTGCTGCTCTTTCATCTCTCTGGTAGCAGTAATGCTGCTCTTTCATCTTCTGGTAGCAGTAATGCTGCTCTTTCATCTTCTGGTAGCAGTGCTGCTGCTCTTTCATCTTCATTGGTTGCAGTATGCTGCTCTTTCATCTTCTTCTGGTAGCAGTAATGCTGCTCTTTCATCTTCTTCTGGTAGCAGTAATGCTGCTCTTTCATCTTCATGTGGTAGCAGTAATGCTGCTCTTTCATCTCTTCTGGTAGCAGTAATCTGCTCTTTCATCTTCTTCTGGTAGCAGTATGCTGCTCTTTCATCTTCATCTGGTAGCAGTGCTGCTGCTCTTTCATCTTCATCTGGTAGCAGTAATGCTGCTCTTTCATTCTTCTGGTAGCAGTAATGCTGCTCTTTCATCTCATCTGGTAGCAGTAATGCTGCTCTTTCATCCCTTCTGGTAGCAGTAATGCTGCTCTTTCATCTTCTTGGTAGCAGTAATGCTGCTCTTTCATCTTCATCTGGTAGCAGTAATGCTGCTCTTCTTTTTTGTAGCAGTGCTGCTAGCTCTTTCATCTTCCTTGGTAGCAGTAATGCTGCTCTTTCATCTTCATCTGGTAGCAGTAATGCTGCTCTTTCAACTTCTTCTGGTAGCGCTGCTGTTGCTGTTTTATGAGTAGTGCTGCTATTGCTTCAGCTGGTTCTGCTATACTGCAATTACTACGTCTTGAAGTACTGCTGTAGGCCTATCATATACGGCGGCTACTATATTTATTTTGTAGTCATGCGGCAGTACTGTCGCAGGAGCTGTTAACGGTACATGCTCTTGTGCTGTAGCTGGCGCTATTGCAGGTGCTTGAGATCTGATGCCGGCTTGCTTCTGCTGTCGCTGTTTATTTTTTGTTAGCTGCTGTTGCTGCCGTCACCGTTACCGCCTTTACTATGTGTGACAACTTTTGCCACTGCTGCCGCTGCATCGGGAGTCATTTTTCTTCTGTATGCATCTACTGACATGCATTGCTTATGTATTCGAAATCGACATTGCAGAGTGTGTGTGTGTGTGTGTGTGTGTGTGTGTGTGTGTGTGTGTGTGTGTGTGTGTGTGTGTGTGTGATGTATGTATGTATGTATGTATGTATGTATGTTGTGTGTGTGTGTGTGTGACTGTGTGTGTGGTGTGTGTGTGTGTGTGTGTGTGTGTGTGTGTGTGTGTGTGTGTGTGTGTTGTGAGAGTGTGAGAGAGAGAGAGAGAGAGAGAGAGAGAGAGAGAGAGAGAAGAGAGAGAGAGAGAGAGAGAAGACAGACAGAGACAGACAGACAGACAGACAGACAGACAGACAACAGACACACAGACAACAGACAGACACAGACACACAACACACACACACACACACACACACACACCAACACACCATACACACACTAACTGTGACGTTTAACTTTACAGTTGAATCTGATTGAGTGCTTATTGTTTTATACATTCGATCCACAAGACTCAAGACAGCTGCCAAAACAAATCAAAACGAAAGAAATGAACCCCCCCCCCCCCCCCCGCTGTGAAAATCCTCCTCCACACACCAACCAACCAACCAACCAACCAACCAACCAACCAACCCACCCACCAGCCAACCCACCAACCACCCACCCAACCAACCAACCAACCACCAACCCACCCACCCAACTCAACGAACAAACCAATCAACCTTTAAGAATACCTATGATATAAGGTGGGAAAACAAGTCCAGCTGTGGCTGTTACCTTCACGCTAGTGATGTAACAGTGGAAGTAAACACTTCCAGGGATTGTTTATATAAACACAGCAAAGCGGTATGTGGGGGATGTCAGACTGGCTGCGCTACTGGCACCTGACTCAGCTGATGATAATCCAGGTGGGAGTTGGGGGAAGAGGGAGGGGTGGGGGTGGGGGGTAGTGGAGAGGGGAGCTAGTGGGGGTGGGTGGGGGTGGCAGTGCGGTTGGGGGGGGGGGGGGAAGAAGTGAGGCATGATAAGCCCACTCTGCGTGCTTCATTAGCACATCTTAAAAACCTCGAGTGTAATTGCTGTAATATTAGTGATGCGGAGGAAGTTCTGTGTACAGTAGTAGGGAGTGCTTCGTAACTTTCTCTTTTTTTTCTGCCTGTCTTTTCTGTCTGTCTGTGTCTTTGCCTGTCTCTGTCTGTCTGTGTCTTTGCCTGTCTGTCTGTCTGTCTGTCTGCCTGTCTATCTATCTTTGCCTGTCTGCCTTTCTGGCAGGCTGTCTGGCTTTAATTACTGTATTTTCCTTCTGTGAGTAACAGTCCGTAATTCCCTCTTTCGTTTTCTTTCTTTCGTCGAACACGCACTCTCCCCCCCCCCCCCTCACATGCACGCACGCACGCACGCACACACACACACACACACACACACACACACACACACAACACACACACACACACACACACACACACACACACACGTATGCACAGATTTGAATACACTGCGTACACTTGCATGAGCAAGCATGTGTGTGGGGTGCGTGCGTGCGTATGCGAGGCGCAAGTTCGTGTTCGACGAAGGAGGGAAGTACGGTCTGTTACTCGCTGAAGGAAAAGTCTGGACCAAAAAAAAAAAAAAAAAAAGGAAAAAAAAAGAAAGAGGGCCTCAAGCACTACCAAAAGAGCCCCCCCTCCCCATCACCCTCGAAAAAATATTGACAACACACTTTGCCTGACTGCACTTGAAACTGCATACGTACACGCCCACGCACTCACACATAGAAGCACGCACACACGCATAGCCGCGCACGCACGGCATCACACACACACGTACACACACACTTGAACACGCTGCGTACACTTGCATGAGCGTGCATATATGTGCGTGCGTGTGCACGCACATGTGGAGTTCAGAGAGTAGTCAACCAAAGTTTACAACAAATCTTTTCTTTTTTTGAAGATTTCTTCTCCCCCATCTCCCCTTCCTCCTATTTATACTGCTTTGGATCTCTGTCTGTCTGTCTGTCTGTCTGTCTGTCTGTCTGTCTGTCTGTCTGTTTCTGTCTGCATTTTTTGGGTATTGAATAATGAATACACTAGAGTTTATATGATTATACTCATAAGTATGGAATCTTTGATGTTCACATAAAGAATCTAACAAAACAGAAAAAGAAGAAAAAAAAGATGATTTTACGACCAGAAAAATGTAAAAGGAAATTCAGCAAACGATTAAGTACATACACAAAAATGCCCCTTTGGCACAAGGGATCTCCCAGTCTGATAGGTTGTGGGTTCAAGTCCCATCAGAAGCAGATGTATTATTTATTTTTCAAAACTTCTAGCTGGTTTATGTGTGAGCTCATGGGAAGACAGGGACCACACAGCCCAGGCTCATCATTTTAAGTATACATGTCATTTTAAAGATATTGTCCCCAAACTTCAACAGATGGAAATTGAACCTTGGCATCCTCCATGATCCAGTGCCCAAACCACTTACTCTAGAGAAGGAAGGAATACACAGTTTACTCAGGAGAAGGAATACACAGTTATACTACAGAAGAGATACACAGTTTACTACAGGAGAAGGGAATACACAAGTTTAACTACTACATTTTACTGTGAAGAAGGGAGAAGGATTGCACAGTTTTCTACAGGTTGCTGCGGCATGCCTGTCAATCATAGCCTACTGCCCCAAGGGCCTGCATGGCTGACTAATAGAATTAATCAATGTGATGAGCAAGCATGTAGGAGCGACCTGTCAGGCGGCAAACCGCGTTTTGCAGACGATTGCACCTGGCCCTCAGAGCGGTGTCCAGGTCCTGCAAAGACGATGCCATAGTGTAGAGCCAGATCATACGTGCTGAATGAAACCTTATTAGATGGTGGGTCTTGGAAGAACTAGTATTGGTTTTCAAGAAGGGACTCTTTTGAGGCGCGTGGTATTTGTGAGTGACTGTTCATGTATTAGTATTATGATGATGATGATGATTGTTGTTGTTATCGTCATCGTCGTCTCATCGTCATCGTCGTATCATCATCATCTCATCATCATCATCATTATCTCATCATCATCATCATCATCATCATCATCATCATCATCACCATCATCACCATCCACACCACCATCACACCACTCACACCAACGTCATCGTCATCATCATCATCATCATCATCATCATCATCATCATCATCATCCTCTGCTGTCTCGGTGTCTGCACTTTTCTGTGCCACATCAGATTAGTCTAAGATCGGTGAAATGGGCTCCTCTGTTCAAACATTATAACCACATCAGTGATATCGATCATTTTCAATGGAATCCTCTCCCGTCATTGCTCATGTCACTTTTAATATTTGCATTGTAGCAAACGGATAAAAACGAAAAGAACATCTCCTCTACCTCCTCTCCCTATTTTTTCAGGTCTGGATCCAGGTCCACAGGCAAACACTACAGACACAGACACACAGACACAGACACAACACAGACAGACACAGACACAACACCAACACACACACACACACAACACACACACACACACAGAGAACCCATCCAAGGCTCAACAGTATTCCCGTCTACACACCCGCCGCACGCACGCACACACACACACACACACACACACACACACACACACACACACACACACACACACACACAACACACACACACACACACATACACACCACACACCACCACCACCCCCCCAAAAAAAAAGAAAAAAAGACGTTTAGTGGGGATCATGGGGTCCACCCCACTTTTCTTTCCTTCTTCACACATACATGACGCAAACCGTTTTGCGCCCCCCAAAAACCTGAAAGTTATTGCTAGTTCTTCAGCAGCCTGAGGGCTAACTAATGAAGCTGATTATCCAGCTCTTGGGGGAATGGGGTGGGATGGGGGAGGGGGTCAACTCAGTTTTCCAGACGACTGCGCCCCCCCCAGCTTACATACACTAGTTACACAGTACAGGCTGTTATTGTTCAAGTCTGGAGAAGGAGAAGAAGACACAGGAGAGGAACAGGGGGGTTGTTGCAGGTGCATAATGTATTACTGATGGAATGGATACGTACCGTACGTAAACTGTCTGGTACCTACCTACCATCGCTGAAGGCATTGGCTGTTCTCCCTTCTTTTCTGATGAAGATGATCTGTGTCTTGTCTATTTTTCTGTCTGATGGTATGGGAACAGTGTGGTACAAGTTTTGCTAATGTCTGCCTCTGTTTTTTTTCTCTCTATGACAGATGCAGGCAGACAGACAGACAGACCAAACAAACTGATTCACAGACAGACAGACACAGACACACACACAGGAACACAGACACACATACACACACACATGCACGTACACACGCATGACGCACGCACGCATACCGAGTAAAGATATTCACACACCAAACCATCCAACCAACCAACAACCAACAACAACAAAAAAAATAAATCACAACAAACATAAACCAACAACCACCAACACCCACCACCCACCCACCCACCCAACCAACCAACCAACCAACCACCAAAACCAAAACAACCAATAAATCAAATCAAAAAATGTTATCTATGTGGCAACCCAAACCCCATCCATTCTGATTCCCCCCCAGACCATGATGACGCACACAGACTGTCATTCATTCCCAAGCAAAACATGTACATAGGAGTTGCTGCTGCCAGTTTTTTAAGCAGCCAAAGGGCCAGGTAATGAAGCTGGTTACCCAGCTAATGGGAGGTGGTGAACACCGGTTTGCAGACGGTAGTTAGCTACGGAGCTGGCTCTTATGTAGTCTGGGGAAGAAGACACTGCCCATAGAACACGGCTGTTTTCTTTGCAGGTGCACAATTATTATTGGACTGATACGCCCAGCTGTTGAGTAACTATTTATAAATGTGGGGGGTTGCTGATGTCTGTGTGTGGGTTTTGTGTGTGTGGTGGTGTGGTGTGTGTGTGTGTGTGTGTGTGTGTTGTGTTGTGTTGTGTGTGTGTGTTGTGTTGTGTTGTGTTGTGTTGTGTTGTGTGTGTGTGTTTTAAACTCACCGACTCTGTCCCTGTCTGTATGTCTATAGACCTGTTTCCGTGTGTTTATGTCTTTGCCTGCGCGTCTGTCTGTGTCTGTCTCTCACATGCACCTTCCTATATGAACATAGCATTAACAGCACAAACACACACACACACACCACAACGCACGCACGCACGCACGCACGCACCACACACAGAGTTAAATATCCCCTTAACAACAACAACAAAAACCCTGCATGAACTTAAACAGCAACAAATCAACATAAAAAATACTACATTTGGAAACCCAAACCCTTCCATCCACAAAGTTAAAATGCGGCTACCTAAATGGTTCGGGAAAAAAAAACGATTGCCTACGCAAAAATCTCACCATTGGTGAACCTCGGAGCTCTAGCTGAGGGAGGGGAAAAAACTCAACCCCCAAAACCCCCTTTTTTTTCATTCCCCATCTGCCGTGTCCATGACGCACACAGACCAGTTTATTCCTCCAAAAACCTGAAAGTTATTGCTA
>CM060318.1:74703589-74708589 GCA_030674155.1 Stramonita haemastoma
GTAAAAAAACAACAACGAAACAATATTAAAAAACGAATCAACGAGACCAGGTTGATGTGCTTCTTTCGGCCACCATATACTTCTTCAGAATGTTGACATTTAATTAAGAGCGTAGAAAAGAAAAGAAAGAGAAAAAGAAAGAGAAAAATGTTTAAATCAGTAAGAAAGAAAAAAAGAAAGAAACACGAAAAATGAAATGACGAAACAAAACAAAAATCAACCGCAAAGAAATTAAAATACACACACACACACACACACACACACACACACACACACACACACACACACACACACCACACCCATAAGATCAGTCTGACGTGAATGTTCATGGAATAGGCTTCTGTTCTATTACTGGCCCTTGCTTCCTCAGAGTACGGACACTTCCTTAGAGAGAAAAAGAAAAAGAAAGAAAGCAAATAAGAGAAGAAACACGAAGAAAAAGCTAAAAACACAGCAAGAAAAGCAACAAGACCAGTCTGACCTGACATGTGTATGTTCATGGAGTATGCTTCCATAACCCATCAATGTTACCTCAGGATATGGCAATTAGCAGAGAGAGAGAGACAGAGACAGACAGACAGACAGACAGACAGACAGACAGACAGACAGACAGACAGACAGACAGACAGATGGAGGTGGAGAGAGAGATGGAGAGAGAGAGAGAAGGGAAAGCAAGAGTTAGAAAGAAAAGAAAAGAAAAATCCAGAAAAAAGCCACAAGATCAGCCTGACCTGCTGTGCATGTTCATGGAATATATACTTCCGTCACTCCCACCCGTGCTTCCTTACAATTTTGGCGCTGTAGAGAGGAAATATTGAAAGAAAAGAAGAGAAAAAGAAAGAGGAAGAGAGAAAAGAAAAGACAATATAAATAAAGATAAACAAGCTAAACAGAACAAAACAACAAAAGCTGCAAGATCAGCCTGAGTTTTGGCGTATGTTCATGGAATATGATTCCATTCCCCACTCAACCTTGCTCAGAAAACTGACACTTAAGAGGAAAAAATAAAAGAAAGGAAAAGGAAAGAATGAGTAAAAAAAAAGAAAAAAAAAGAAGGAGGAAATATTGAAAAATAAGCAAGTGAGCATAAAAAATACACAAAAAACAAGAAGACCATTCTGATAAGTGCATGTTCATGAAATATACTTCCATCGCCCACTTGACTTGTGCTCGCTCAAAATACTGGTACTTAAAGAGATGGGAAAAATAAAAGAATGAAAGAGAAAGGGGAGGAAAGAGTAAGAAAGATAAGAAGAAATAATGAAAATAAATAAGCAAGAGAGAGAGAGAGAGAAAAAAAAAAAGAAGCAAGAAGATCGTCGTGACATGTTCATGTTCATGAAATATTCTTCCATTACTCATCTGTGCTTGCTTACAATATTGGCACTTAAGAAAGGAAAGAAAATGGAGGGAAAGAAAGAAAGAAAGAAAAAAGGAAATCAGAAAATGGAGGGAAAGAAAGAAAGAAAAAAGGAAAGCAAAGGGTAAGAAAGAAAAGAAGTTCAGAATATTGACGCACTTAGGAAAGGAAAACAGTTAAAGAAAGAACTAAAAAAGGAAAGCAATAGAAAGAAAGAAACGAAGAAACAATAATAAAAAATAAACCAGCCCCCCTCCCTCCCAAATAATCAAAAAGAAAGGAGGGGAAAAAACAACAACAAAAAAGCAACAAGGCTAGCTTGACATTTGCATGTTCATGGAACATGCTGTCATATACTTCCTCAGTTTACCCGCTCTTAATAGAAAAAAAAAAGAAAGAAGAAAGGAAGTGATAAGAAAAAAACTTATAGAAATAAAGAAAGCACTCCCCCCCCCCCTTCATAAGCTAACAAACAAAAAGCAAGGAGACCAGCGTGATATGTGCAAGTTCATGGAATAAGCTTCCATCACGCACCCATTCTTCCTCGGATAATGGCATTCAATAGAGAAAGGAAAGAAAGGAAAAATAGAAAGAAAACAATAAGAAAACAATAAGAATAAGAAATAAAAAGACCGTCCTAAAAAAACAACAACACCCAACTAAAGACCCCCCCCCAACAAAAAAAAAAAAAAAAAAAAAAAAAGAAGAAAATCCTCCCCCCCCCCCAAACAACCCCCCCCCCCCCCTTAAAAAAAACAAAACAAAAAAACCTCACCACGAAAAGCCCAAACACTGCACCCCCCCCCCCCCCCCCAACAAAAAACAAAACACAACCAACCCCTCCCCCCAAAAAAAAACAGCCACCAAAAAAAAAAACCCCAACTAACCCCCCAACCCCCCAAAAACAACAACAACAACAACAACAACCCCAAACAAACCAACAACAACAAAACAAACCCCAGACCACCCCACCAAAAAAACAAAACAAAATAAAAACAACCCGCTATAAAGACAAACAAAAAACCCTCACGAAAACATCAGCAGCAACAACAAAAATACAGACAACATCAACACACACACACACACACACACACACACACACACACACACACACACACACACACACACACACAGTGGACTTATTTTGCAACCTTGGCGTATTGACTTCATTTACGGAAGCGGTCTAAGAGGAACGGCGTCTACAGACAGAGAGCAGCAGAACAGTGGACGTCATGAGATCCTGTTATACAGAGAGCAGCAGAAGTGTAGACGTCATGAGATCTTGTTATACAGACCAAGCTAGTGTGCCTGCCCCTGGGCTTCCGTCTGTCATTGTCTTCATTCTGTGTCCCGCTGTCTTATGTCTTCGCCACCTTTGTCTTTTTTTCTCACTGTTCTTTCTATTAGCCCACCCTCTGCCTCTGTTTTTCTTTGTCTGTTTGAACGCGGGCACACGTGTGCTCTCATAATTATATGTACAAACACACACAAGCAAGCAAGCAAGCGCACACACACACACACACACACACACACACACACACACACAAGCAAGCGCGCGCACACACACACACACACACACCCTCTCTCTCATCGATTTCTAATTCAGAGAGAGAGAGAGAATTTGAAAATTGAAAACAAAAATCACCCATGGAGGGTATAGAATAAACAATATTTTACATCCAACCCTGGAGAGAGAGAAATCTATTTATGAATTTAGTGCTTTTCCAAAAATGTACATCATTGGTCTTTCATACTTTTGTGAATCTCTGGAGCTATTTCTAGATCTAAGGCCTATGTTAGTATGTCCGGCTTAGGTGTTCGATCCGTCATTGAACGGTGTGTGTGCGCGCGCCCGCATGTGTGAATGTGTGCATGCGCACACTAAATTAATACAAGTGCAAGAGAGAGAGAGAGAGAGAGAGAGAGAGAGAGAGAGAGAGAGAGAGAGAGAGAGAGAGAGAGAGAGAGAGAGTATAATGTACGGGCCCATTGCTGAAGTCAGTGGTTTGCCGCTGTGGCCGCCATTGTATCAGCGCGGTCGTTGCACCCTTCCGAGTTGCACCGTACGATCCCGTTACTACCGGCGTCTCCTCCGTCCCTTGCTCCTTCACTACAGCACAGCACTGGCAGCTGGGCCTATAGCTACAGCTGCTAATGTGCGGCACTTCAGAGAAATCCTCTGCCACTTCTCTTACGACTACTCTACTACTGCGTGCACTTCTATCCCTATAGCTGCTGCTGTAGGCCTGATGTCAGTGCCTCAGTGCCCACCGACCGACAGTAGTGCACCGGGCACACGGCACAGCTGTCACTGTCTGCCCTGTCAGCTTGCCTCTGTGCCCTGCTGCTGGTGACGTCACAGTCTGCCCAGGCCATTAAAAAGACAAAAAAAAAAAGTCGTTATGACGTCAGGCTCTTGCGGGGCTTCCGAGCGAGCTGCTGGGTTACAGTGTGTGTGTGTATGTGTGTGTGTTATAGATTTGTGTGTGTGTTTGGGTTCCTGTTTCTCCTTTCTTCTCCTCTCCTGTCTCTGTGTGCAATACAAGTCAGAGCACGAAAAGCGTTCTGTGTTTTTATACCATTGTGGTTTAAAAAACAAAATCGTACTTTTTGATTAATCAATGTTATCTTAGTTCATCTTTTTTTTTTTATGTGTTCGTTTTCACGCATGCTGTTTGTCATTTGCAAAGGATGGTGTGAAAGGCGGTGACAAACTACCCCAAAGACAGGCGTTGACAAGCTATATACCCCAAGGATATACAAGATTTTTTCCCCTCCCATTTTTCATTAGTTTCTTTTTCTCTTTGATTCAAACGCCTTTCGTATTCCCTAAGAGAAATTCTTCCCACTCTGTGATCCCCAAGCTTCGCATTTCTCGAGAAACAAGAATTTAATCTAATTTGAAACCAAACAACCCAGGCCACAGAAACTTTCTCCTGCGTGGTTGGAGGAGTCTCCGAATCGATTTTCTGCCCCCGAACTTCCCGCCGCTGTCTTCAGAGTTGTAATAAAATCTGGAGCCTAGAAGTCGGTTTGCAATAACATTTTCCAAGCATTGTTTTAATACCGGGGAGCTGTGTAACTTTGTCCGTAGGTGCCGCGACTAGGCTAGATCTAGATCTAGATGCTTGGGTCGATATTTCAACAAGCACGGTTGTGACTGGAAACTTCGATGGGAAGTTGATCTATGTGTTTGTGTGTATACACTGTGTGGTTTGATGGAGAGATCCGTGTTTGGAGCCAGCATGACTGTCTTTTAGAGGTGGTGGTAGTGGTAGTGGTGGTGGTAGTGGTGGTACCTACCCGCCAGGTTGCTGGGACAAGATGAAGACTTCTATGACGTATTCGGAAAGTGAAGGTAACCTCGTTTCTGTTATTTTAAAAAAAAAAAAAAAAATTTTTTTTTTTTAGTTCCTCGACTTGCCTAGAACCTCGAGGTTTGTTCACCAAATTGTGAAATTTATGTGTATGCGACAGTCTTTACCCTCCATCAGTTAAAACATATCTGTAAAATGAGTGAGGGGTAAGGCAGAATTTTAATGGGTTCGATAGTTAGGTTTTGTTTATTGTTGTTTTTGTTGTTACTGTTGTTCTTGTTGTTATTTTTGGTGGCATTTTTTCTGGCGTGGTATGATTTGAT
>CM060318.1:74718589-74731089 GCA_030674155.1 Stramonita haemastoma
TGGTGGGTGGTGGGGGTGGTGGTGGTGGATGTTCTCCCAGAACGTGCACACTGTGTCACTTATCACATCTGGAAGTTGAGGAGAAATTTCGTGACTGTTTACAATGCCTACCTACCATACAGACAGCCATACTCCGACTTCAGATTATTTTTTACTCCTTTAATTCAATGAAAATTCAAATTGATGTGTAAGAACTGTCAATGATGAGGACAATCATAACATAACAATATCAAAGCATAACAGCCTGTTAATGCAGTCTTGGCACTGTGCTTACACCAACAACTGACAAAGCTTTTGGCCGGGCCAAGTTTTGGTTCTAATGTGCAAGATGGGAAGAATGTGTACCCTTTTCAAAAAGTTACTTTTCATAGAAAGCACAATGAAATGGGTTCATACTTAAAAAAAGATAAGATTAATTCATATTCATCATTGTACGTATAGGTGTGCCTACATATTCAACGTGTTTTTGTCCTTGCCTTTCTTACTTATATTACATTACAAAAATACACAATACACGCACGCAACACCGCATGCACGCACACACACACGCACACGCGCCCGCACACACACACACACAACGCACACACACTGCATGCAGATGAGGGCAGTTTTCTTGGAATGTACAATTTTTTTTCGTTTTTTTTTTTTCGAAGGAGTATCTGTATTCATTACAGCCCATGAGTCTCAATATTGGTTGTATTGAAGTACAGTCATTCCTTCGCCACATGCCGTAGGTATTTGAGTTTAAAAAAAAAAAGAAACTAATGGGAAAAAAGTAATTACTCCCAAAGAAAAAAAAAACCCACACCAAACTATGGAAATCTACTCGTGTCAGAACCTGGCATTGTACCAGTGGGTTTGAAAATCGTTTTGCATGAGATGAGTGATTGTCGAAGAGTGATAAAATTTCCGTTCAAGAGTAATAAATTTTAGTTTTGTATATACTCGACAACTGAGCAAATATTAAACAAGCGGGCGATTTGAGTATTCGGAACTGAAGGGGAGATTGTTGGTTTGGGCATGTTTATAGAAAGAGAATGTGTGTATTTTTTTTATCCACTTTAAATCCTCAAGAATTTGGGGAAGAAAACACGCAAAGACAACCTAAGAAGGTTTTCTAGTAGCAAATTGAGGAGGACTTTCATTTTGTTTGGAAACTTTTGACAGTAGACTAAAAATGGCAAAGTATTAGCCCCCCAAAAAACACAACAACAGCAACAACACAACAACAACAACAAACAAAACAAACAAACAAAATCAATCAAACCAACAACAAAGACACAGAACAAAGACATAAATAAGCAATTTTTGCCACCAACAGTCAGACAACTAAGAACAAGGAAAGAAGAAAAAAGGGAATACTTTTACATCATCATCATCATCATCATCATCATCATCATCATCATCATCATCATCATCATCATCATCACCACCACCACCACCACCACCACCACCACCACCACCACCACCACCACCACCACCACCATGACGCAGACTTGGTACCTAGGTAACGACGACAGGGATTTATCCTCAATTTTCACATTAAAAAAAAAAAGAAAGATTCTAAACAAGAGCTTTTGAACACACCATCAACCCGTCTTTACACACGATCGATTTTCCATAGAAAGAAAAAAACAGGGCTGTAAAGAGTGAGGGCAGTGGCGGGGAAGATGAAAGACAGTAGTCACCCCAGGTACCCGGCGTCTGGCGTGGCTCAGCCTCTGTACTGAGGGATGGAAAGCGAAGGTTCACACCACGAGCCCAGGAGGGTGGCTTGGGGCCAGGTTGCTGCTGATGCTACTGCTACTGTAGAGCCTTAGGCCTATTATGTACTCCTCCTATATAGTAAAGGGCAAATATCTGGGTAGAGTAACTTACCTACACCTTTTCTACCACAAAGAGGTTCTTTGATTTCTACCGTGGCGGAATTGGTTGTAAACAAAGCAGCAGGAAGGAGGGTAGGAAGGTAGGGAGGGAAGGGAGGAGGGAGGGAGGGATGGAGAGAGGAGAGAGGAGGGAGGGAGGAGGGAGAGAGAGAGAGAGAGAGAGAGAGAGAGAGAGAGAGAGAGAGAGAGAGAGAGAGAGAGAGAGAGAGAGAGAGAGAGAGAGAGAGAGAGAGAGATATGAATTCGAACTGTTTATTGAGAGTAATTGAGTAAACCAGAGGTTTTTTTTTTTTACACCTTGCTCTCCAATAACAAATAGCCCCCCCCCCCCCCTCCCCCCAATCATACGTGAACAGTGCAGTAATTAACAATTTCAAACACACCAAAATAGCAGAGAGAGAGAAGAGCAACACACACACACAGAACAACACACAGACCCCACAAAGCACAGAGGGGGGGGTAAGTGCACAAACAAGCAGTGTTTGACATGAGGCATTCCGAAGAGGAGAAAAAACAGACCCACACTCCTCTTTCACTTCACGCCATGTTGAAGAGGTGCTGACGAGAAGCGCAGTGCAGGTTGTTGGGTCTATTAGGCCCTTAGCCTAGTGGAGGAGTAGTTGTGAGCCAAACAGATCCCTCCCCGACTCCCTGACTCCCTCCCCCCTCTTACCTGCGGGATTTCCCACTGTACTGTCTGCACTGCCCGGCCCTTGAATGATGTAGGCCTAGTCTGAGTGCATTTTCCACACAGTGTCCTCAATCACGTACGTCATGACGAAACGGTTTGAACACGGAGTCAAGGGGGATGGTATACCTGGTTGGTTAGAGCGTTGGCATTGTGCTCGTGATCTACTGACCCGGGTTTGAATCCCGTTTAAGGGGATATTTTCCCCCTGGAGTTAACATCAGTGCCGATCTTACTCCCCCCCCCCCCACCCCAAAAGTCCTTCAGATGAAACTATAAACCACCGTGGTCCCGTGTGCGAACGTACACAGAACGTCTTGCATACACTTTAAAACCTGTTCCGCTTTTCGGAAGAGTAGACAGTTGTGTGCCGGTGGGAAGGGATGTTAAAACTGACAAAACTGCCTACGCTCTGGATGTAAAAAGACCACATACATGCCTACTGCATTATCTTCGAAATAAAAGGAAAGAAAAGTAGATACGTCAACATTTTTGTTGTTGGTTTTCCCACTCAGGTGGCAGACACCACGTGCGTATGGGATGTTTGATATATTATACCAGATAATAATATCCTCCATATAAAACTAAGAATAAATAGATAAAAAATAAAACAAAACATCTGCCAAGAAATCTGTATAAAAGATACTTGAGATCAATTGCATTACCATATGCAACAAGTCAAGCCCGCGGGTGCATGATCAGTACTGGGAATTTTCGTGTTTCCCAAACTGAACAGACACTGACATGGGTGACTATAAAACAGGATGGTTAGTATACAAACTTGATCGTCTGCAGGAGTATCTATGTACACAACACACACACACACACACACACACCACACACACACACACACACACACACACACCACACACACACACACACACACACACACAATACAGACAGAGACAGACGGACAGACAGACCAGACAGACAGACGACAGACAGACAGACAGACAGACACGACACACACACACACACACACACACACACACACACACACACACACACACACACACACACACACACACACACACACACACACACCACACACACACACGAGATTGGAATTATGGCTTGTCTTGGCCCAGGCTCAAAGCGTTGTCAGTTATTGATGTCAGTAGTGCCAAAGCCTACATTACTGTGTTGTTATGTTTAAAATGCTATGTTGGGATGGTCTTCAGCCATGAAAGCTCTTAGCTAGCAACGTACAATCCCTTTAAAGGAGAAAAAAAATCACTGAAGTCGGAGTATAGCTGCCTATATGGTGAGGTACTTGAAATGAGTCATACAGCGTGTACTTAAGGTCTCAGTGTATTGCTTATAAAGTAGATGATGTTCTGACTGTGTATGGTTTTGGTGTCTGTCATTTAAAAAGGGCGAGAAAGGAGAAAAACACTCCTGAAAGAGAAGAGGGGAAACAACGGCTTATTTGTGCATATTTTGAGATTGAGGATGAACCTGTTCGTGTGTCCGTGGTTCTGTCTTTTGCGTAATACTTGCAAGCACACGCACGTGAGTTAAAATGACAATTATCATAGATATCAAAGCTGGTCGAAACCAATGCAAAATAGACCCTGAAGTGTGAGACTAAAGGCCAGAGCATGAAGAGAAGAGTGCATGAACCGGCCACCCCGAGTTACCACAGTTCAGCCTTCAATGAAAGATTTCCATGGAACTCTGTGACCTTGGCATGCACGGTGTCGGCCCTGATACGACCTTCATGGTCGGGAGAGCCTCAGACAAGGAGTGACTGCACTGAGGGATCCATTCTTGGCGCTGCTCCACCCTCCCCCTCCTCCTCCGACATTGACAGAGCGCCAACAGGCTGCCACCTGCGCATCTTTCCAGTCGAGGCACTGATTGGTCATCTGGGCGGACTGCATAGTATAGCCAGAGGGCAGTTGAAGGGCACTACGTGACCTGCAGATTAAAGGAACGGTCTGAGATTCAGGAATTCAGCAAAGGAGGGGGTGGTGGTGGTGGTGGTGGTGGTGGTTGGGGGGGGGGGGGGATTAGGGGTACAACCTGTAAGCTGACTGTGAGGCAATCTGTGAAATGTTACTGCTCACTCCCTCTGGATGCTGCTCTTAGATGTTAGTGTACAGCCAATTATTTTGGGATTGAGAGTGCGCCTGAAATAGCTCTGTACTGCCCCTTATCTGAGATTTTGAAAGAATCTCTGAGATAATGGCGTAAAAGCTCGTGATGTAAGATTTGCAGGTAATGTGGGGTGTCATCTGTGCCGAAGTATTTTTGACCCAGACTCAGCGCCTGAGCTGGCGCAATTATCTGACATGTTTAGAAGGAATCTGTGAGCTGACACTGCACAGCCTGTTACATGGGTCTTTAAGAAGCTTTCGAGTTATCGTTTTCAGAGCCAGTGCTTTCGATTTGGGGCCAGTCCTTAGCTGTAAATGGGTACCTGCTCTCTTTAAGGTCAGGGAAGGTAAAGCAGCGAGGGAGGGGAGATGGGCACCGCCCTCAATAAGCTTGCTCCTAGAGAAGTTGAAGTCTTTGATGCCTTGCTCCCCTTCGACCACATTGGTTATGGGACACCTTTGCTCTCCAGTTTCTCTGAATCAAACCGTTCTCGTGTTACACAGTCTGCTAGCAGTGATGGGCGGCCACAGTGTCACAGTCTGAATCCCACAGGTGGCAAAGGATGATGATTATACTGGCCTGTCATCACAGCGGCATTTCCCTAATGGGGATATTTCATATGTCAAATTTTTTTATAACAAGCCATTGTAGAACTAATACCTAACCACGCTCAGAGCAGACTAATAGACTGCGAGGGTCTGACGCTGTAGTGCCTTGAATCTATCTCACAACAGTGTGGTGACGTTGTATTGATGCTACAGCTATGATAGTTGATGCAGATGGGGATTTTTCTGCCATATTAATTTGGTCTGAGTTTTGGAAACGCTTTGGTGATGAGAATACTGCTGGAGTGTTGTTTCAACTATTTTCAAATATATATACAGCGCCATATCTCTGTCTCTCTGTCTCTGTCTCTATCTCTCTTTCTCTCCCCCCCCCTCCCCCCCCCTCCCAATGAATTCTGCGATGTGATGGCCATGTGGACATTTGTACTGTGTGTTTGAAATGTTTGTGGATTGTGTGTTTAGTCCCTGCCCCCACTGTTCCCGTGCAAAAGGGCTTAAAGCCTACCGCATTAAATCATTTCATTGTCTGTTTGTCTGTCTGTCTGCCTGTCTGTTTGCCTGTCTGTCTGCCTGTCTGTGTGCTTGTATGTGTCTATCAAAATCAATATGGAGGTTTAAAAAAAATGATTTGAGTGTTTTTGGCGGTGTTTTTTTGTAGATCGTTTTCTTGTTTCTTTTCCTTAGATTGTAGCTTGAGTCTTATTATTGAAGTACCAATTTAGGGCAAGGGCTGGGTGGGAAAAAAAGTATCACGTGGATGCTATTTTCTAACCCTCATTCATCATCATCATCGTCATCCGTCATCGTCATCGTCGTCATCGTCAGCATCATCATCATCATCATCATCATCATCATCATCATCATCATCATCATCATTACCATCACTACCATCACCATCATCATCACTACCATCACCGCCACCACCACCACCACTCATCATCATTATCGCTTCTCTATCTGCGTCTCCCTCCCCCTTGCTCACTTCCTTCCTCCCTACCCCCTCTCTCCCCCCTCCCTTCTGTCTCTCTCTCTCTCCCTTGGAAATAATTACTATCAACCAATCTCTGTCTGTCTCTGTCTCTGTCTGTCTGTCCTGTCTGTCTGTCTGTCTGTCTGTCTGTCTGTCTGTCTGTCTGTCTGTCTGTCTGTCTGTCTCTCTCTCCTCTCTCTCTCTCTCCTCTCTCTCCTCTCTCTCTCTCTCTCTCTCTCTCTCTCTCTCTCTCCCCCCGTCCCTCACGGGTTTGCTGCAACCGCTGCAACAGACACCTGAGCACTTCCCTGTTCTCAGTTGCAAAAAAAACACAAAACCAACAGCAACATCCAAACAAAAACAAAACAAAACAACCCGCCTCCCCAAGAACCAACAAAAGCCAAAGCTGTGCCTTATGAGTTCTGGATCTCTCTGGAATGACATGTTATACTTTGTGTCCTGACCACATCACATCACACCACAGCATGGCACAGCACGACACGATACAGCACACTGCTCATGACAGCTGTCAGTGTCACGGCAACAATCGAAGACTAGCGTATGTATGTATACATGTATATTGTCTACTGACAGTGGATGGAGCCGGGCTTTCATGTCGGAAAGTTGCCGTGTCAGATTTGTATACATGTATACAAAATGGATCTGATACCCTCATCACGAGTTAGCGCTGTCACGGCCGCGCCTTGTTCTGTTGGAGGGCCTTTTGAAGCTGGGATAGTGATAACTGTCATTCGTTGTTCTTCGTTTCTGTGTTTCTTTTGTTTTTGTTGTTGTTGTTGGTGGTGGTGGTGGTCGTGGTGGTGGTTGTTTGTTTTATTTGTTTGTTTTGTCTGTCTGTCTCGTTTTTTTGGCAGTTGCTGTTTATGTGTATGTATATGTAATGTATATAGTATAATATAAAATTGAACTTGTTTGTCTTCTGCGTTTGTTTGTTTGTGTGTCAGTGTCTCTGTCTATCTGTCTGTCAGTTTCTGTCTGTCTGTCTGTCTGTCTTCTCTATCTCTCCCCTCTGTCTGTCTGTCTGTCTGTCTGTCTCTGTCTGTCTGTCTGTCTGTCTGTCTGTCTGTCTGTCTCTCGTCTCTCTCTCTCTCTCTCTCTCTCTCTCTCTCTCTCTCTCTCTCTCTCTCTCTCTCTCTCTCTCTCTCTCTCCCCTCTCTCTCTCTCTCTCTCTGTGTCTCTCCCCTGGCGGCACGTTGTGTTTTTATCCATGTTGTGTGTGAAAAGTAAAGAGCGAAGGCCATGTTTTCAGAGGGGTAATCATGCAGGCGATGAATGGCTCTCCGCTGGAATGTAGGGAAAGACCAGGAGCACATAGCTATTGATTAGTCAGGAAAAATCAGGGAACACCCCCCCCTCCATCCCTTTTCAGACAGACAGACACACAGACACACTTACATGCACATGTGAGCGCACGCATGCAAACACACCACACACACACACACGCACGCAACGCACGCACTTGCACGTGCGCGCGCGCACACACACACACCACACACACGCACTTGCACGTACGCTCGCATATACGCACTTGCATGCACACAAAACACACGCACGCATACACACACACAGTCACACACATACACACACACAACACACACTCACACACACACATCACACACACACACACACACACACACCACACACACACCGCGCGGGGCGCGCGCGCGTTCTTCTGTCTTGACAGCCTCCTCTTCCCCATCTTTCTTTCCTCTCTGTTTCTCTGTCTCTGTGTTTGTCTGTCTGTCTGTCTGTCTGTCTGTCTGTCTGTCTGTCTCTCCCTTCCTCTCTGTCTCTCTGCCTGCCTTCCTGCCTGTCTGTCTGTCTGTCTGTCTGTCTGTCTCTATCTCTCTCTGTCTCTGTCGCTCTCTCTTCTCTTCCTCACTCCTCATCTCTCTCCTTCTTTCTCTCTGTGTCTCCCCCTTTCTTTGCTGTCTTCAGCACAGCACTCTGCTAGGCTATGCAATCTGTGACGCCGGCTCCAGTATAGCCAGTACAGGAGTCAGCTAGCTAGGCTTTTGTACAGAGGTGAAAGAGAGCCTTTCGCCTGACGTCAGCAGCTGACGTCATTCCTGGCTTCTCTTCGCATCCCTCCAATCCTTGTCCTCTCTCTAGTGCAGAACTGCTGCTTCTTTCTTTTTTGTTTTTGTTTTGTTGTCTCCCTCTACCCCCACCTCCCCCTTCCCTTTGTGAGGCTTCAGCGCTATTCTTATTTTTCAGTCCTCTCTTCCCGGCCCTCCTCTCTCTCCTCTCTCTCTCTCTCTCTCTCTCTCTCCTCTCTCTCTCTCTCTCTCTCTCTCTCTCTCTCTTCTCTCCTCTCTCTTCTCTCTCTCTCTCTCTCTCTCTCTCAACCTACCTCTCCCTCTCCCCCTCCCCCCAAGTCATAAATTTTCCAGTCGCTGTTAAAACTTTTCATCCTTCTTAAGCTCGTGGTTTTGTTGATTTTGTTTTGGTTTGGTTTGTTTTTGTTAGCTTCCCTTTTCTCTCCTTTCTCATTATCTTATTATTTATTTATTTATTTATTTATTTATTTATTTATTTATTTATTTATTTATTTATTTGTATTTCTGCCGTTTCTTTCATTTGCGTATGTTTGTAGCTTGCTTTTGGATCAGTTTTGTGTTCAAATGTGTCTGTCTCCTTTGTCTGTCTGACACTATCTCTGTCTCTGTCTTTGTCTCTCTCTCTCTCTCTCTCACACACACACCAATATTACACTCACTCACTCACTCAACTCACACACACACACACACACACACACACACACACACACACACACACACACCACACACACACACACAACACACACACATACCACACACATAGTCTCCCCCTATCTCTTCATCATAGTGTTCTCTCTCTCTCTCATTCTCGCGCTCTGTCTGTCTGTCTGTCTCCCCCCCCCCCCCCTTCTCTCTCTTGCTCACTCTCTCTGTATTCTTTCTCCTCATTGGCTTTGTAAACTAAAAACGGTAATCAAGCCCTTTGTTCTAACACACCCCTCCCCCTTCTTCTCGTTCTTCCTTCACATACCCTCTCCTTTCCTCCGGCCATCTCTGTGTGGTGTGATCACATCCATCTGCAGCCCTCATTAACCCATTTTACCCCATTTTCTCATCATCTATTTTTTCAGAAACAAAAACTGTAAACGTGTTAATAATACATGTGGGTCTTTTTCTTTTCCTTTTTTTTGTTCTTTTCTTTGTTTTTTTTTCTTGCCGTTTTGCCTCTACTGTTTCTTTTGTTGTTGTGTTGTTGTTTTCTTTCTGTCTGTTACACTATTTGTCTTCCTGCTTGCATGTCTTTCTTCGTCTTTCTTCTGTCGTTTTGTCTGTCTCTATCTTGTCTTTGCCTGTCTGGCTTCGTCTCTCTGTCTCTCTATCTGTCAGCTAGCCTCTTTTCTTCTCTCCTGTCTTTTTGACTCTCTGTCTGTCTGTCTCTCACTTTCTGTCTCAGTCCTTCAGTCTGTCCCTGCCTGTCTGTCTGTCTTTGTGTCTTAGTGTCTGTCTGTCTCTCTGTCTCTGTCTGTCTGTCTGTCTGTCTGTCTGTCTCTACACTCCCTCCTTCTCTCTCTCCTCCTTATCCCCGTGTCTCTCTCAGAAGATAGTCGTGCCTCTGGTAAAAGAAAGAAAGGTTGCGTTTCAACAAATCGATGTGCTCACTATCAAGGGTCTAGGGATCATGGTCCTGAGCTGATTCAGATGTATAAAGCTACAGTTTTCTTTCCCTCTATACTGTGCATTTCATGTCAAGATTCAGGCTTCAAAACTACTGTATCGTCTCTAAGGAAAATTTGTGAACTTAGTTCCTGACAATTATTATTGCTGCTCTAAAGGTTGTTACTCCTTCCTTTTTTGCTACTTTTTGCTGTATTTTAGAATAAACATCCTTAGAGTCGGACTGCGACTACCTTCATGATGGACAAAAAACGGTCACACTTGCAAAATCTCACCTTTCCTGAATGAACCTCTGAGCTTTAGCTCCCTTCACCCTCAAAAAAAGAAAGAAAAAAAAGAGAAGAAAGAAAGAGAAGAGAGAAGAGAGAGAGAGAGAGAAGGAGAGGAGAGAGAGAGAGAGAGAGAGAGAGAGAGAGAGAGAGAGAGAGAGAAGAGAAAAGAGAGAGAGAGGAGAGATGAAAAGAAGAAGAAGAGAAGAAGAAAGAAGAAGAAGAAGCAAACATATCCACAGGGCAGTGGACGATAAACAGTGACATAAACTGAAGAAACTTCTAAAGGAGGGAGGAAGATGAAGGGGTAGACAGAAAAAAGTGTAGATTGACTACATTGCAGGATGGCATAACGTGTGCAGAGATTCAGGTTTGGCATACAACCGACATAAATTGAAGGCTTTGGTGAACGCGGAACTTTGGTGTGGTGCCAAGAGACTCCTTATGGAGTTAGCTGAAGAATTGCGAAGAAGAAGAAAAGAAGAAGAAGAAGAAGAAGAAGAAGAAGAAGAAGAAGAAGAAAAAGGGGGAGGAGGAGGAGAGAAGAAAAACAAGCCATCAGTTTTTGTTTCTGATACTCTGTAAAATATGAAGTGTAGAATTACTTGCTTGGTTTTGTTATATGTGTAGAAGGAACACATTGTTGGAATCGTTTATACCTGTTCATTTATTGTTATTATATATTTTTTCTTACTTCTAACAGGTTTCTTTTTGTGTCTCTGTTTTCAGGCAAAGACAAAAACCAGCTCAGCCGTATAAGAAACTCAAAAGACGGATATCAGCCAGTTTTGGTCGCCTGTGTGAGTTGAAATGTCATGTCCTCTGTCTGTCTGTCTGTCTGTCTGTCTGTCTGTCTGTCTGTCTGTCTGTCTGTCTGTCTGCTGCCTGCCTGCCTGCCTGCCTGCCTGCCTGCCTGTGTGTCTACCTGCCTGTCTGTCTCCATGTATATGTGTGTGTGTGCGTTGTGTGTGTGTGCGTGCGTGCGTGCGTGTACGCGTGTGTGCGTGCGTGTGTGTTCGCGTGCATGCGTCGCGCGCGTGTGTGTATGCGTGTGTGTGTGGGTGCGTGCGTGTGTGTTTTATATTCTAATTTTTTTTTAAGTTTGTCATCCGTTCCTGGGTACACGCAATGGTCTACTCTTCCAAAAGGTGGAACAGGTTTTAACGCGTGCGCAAGATGTTCTGCTTGCGTTCGTACACGGGATTTCGACCTCGCACTCACCTGAAGAACTTTAGGGGGAGTGGAGGTCTGTGGTGTTCCATAACCTGTGTGGTCGTAGGGGAGCGAGGCGTCAGAGACCTCAGTTTCTCTAGGGGTCAGCATATTGAGGGCGGCGCCCATCTCCTCTCCCTCGCTGCTTTACCTTCCCTGACCCTAAAGAGGGCAGGTACCCATTTACAGCTAGGTGAAGTGGGGGAACTGTACTGAAGCCAAGGCGCGCAAACGGTCACGTCACCCATCCTACTGGTAACCACGCTCAACGCTGCTTAACATTGGCTGGGGGAAAGCGATTGCTCTGACCACTGAGCTATCCCGTCCCCATGGAGGTCTGTACTGGTGTTAAACTCAGGGGGTTGGGGGTGGGGTGGGGGTGGGGGAATCTTCTCGAACAGGCGTCTGGATGGTGGCTCGAACCGGGGCCAGGTATCGCGAGGCCAACGCTCTAACCACTAGGCTGTTATGTTCCCGCCCCTACGATCAGAAGAAAGACAGTTTGAGGAGCTTGGCTTGGTGGGGCGGGCACACAGAGACCCAGTACAGCTGTGTGGTGTGTCTGTGCAACTAGCCACAGTGCTGAGGGCTCAGTAGATGACCTGTGTGTGTGTGTGTGTGTGTGTGTGTGTGTGTGTGTGTGTGTGTGTGTGTGTGTGTGTGTGTGTGTGTGTGTGTGTGTGTGTGTGTGTGTGTGTGTGTGTGGTGTGGTGAGAGAGTGTGAGGGAGAGGTGTGATGATGGGAGGGAGAGAGAGAGAGAGAGAGGAGAGAGGAGAGAGGAGGATGTGAGAGGGGTGGGCTGTGTGTGTGTGTGTGTGTGTGTGTGTGTGTGTGTGTGTGGTGTGTGTGTGTGTGTGGTGGTTAGTGGGGGGGAGAGTATGTGTGGATGTGTGTGTGTGTGTGATTGTGTGTTGGTAGTGGTGTGTGTGATGTGTGGTGTGTGAGATGTGGAGGAGTTGGCCTGGTGTAGTGTGTGTGAGTTGTGTGTGTGTGTGTGTGTGACTTGTGTGTGATTGTGTGTGTAGAGTGTTGTGTGTGTGTTCGTTGGACATAGCTGGCAAGTTCTCCAGCAGATCACTGTACTTTTCGTTGATCAACAGTTGCAATGGTTAG
>CM060318.1:74743589-74751089 GCA_030674155.1 Stramonita haemastoma
TGTGTGTGCACGAGCGTGCGTGCGTGCGTGCACATGTGCGCATTTTGATCTCTGGGTAGCTGTGACCAAGATTCTTCCGATTTTTCAGTTTTAACTTCTTTTTTTCCCCCCTTTTTCTTTTCGTTTTGTGTTTTTTGTTTGTAGTTTTGTCTTTTGCTCAAATAGTTTCCATTTTCCATTCAGTGTCTTTTCATTTTTCTGTTCCAACTCTCCCGAAAAAGAAAAAAAATAGTTGCTTTTTGTGAGTGAGTAAGTAAGTAAGTGAGTGAGTGTGTGTTTAAGTTAGAGAGAGAGAGAGAGAGAGAGAGAGAGAGAGAGAGAGAGAGGGGAGAGAGAGAGAGAGAGAGAGAGAGGAGAGAGAGAGAGAGAGAGAGAGAGAAGAAGACACAGAGCAGAGAGAGAGAGATGGAGAGAAGAGGAAGAGAGTAGAAGGAGAGAGAGATACGTGAGAGAGGAGAGAGAGGAGAGAGAGAGAGAGGAGAGGAGAGAGAGAGAGAGAAGGAGAGAGAGAGAGAGAGGAGAGAGAGAGACAGAGACAGGAGACAGAGAGACAGAAGACAGGAGAGAGAGAGACGAGATGTCCTGTTAATAGAAGAAGACAATCCAGTACAGTGTGTGCCAGAATACGTGAGGCTGCACATGCCAATTGTGCAAACAAAAAAATAAACAATACTTTGTCAAGACTCTGAATCAGCTCTCCCCACTCTTACAAAGGATTGTGTATAAATCACACAGACAGACAGACAGGCTGCAGAACATATATACAGAGAGAGAGAGAGAGAGAGAGAGAGAGAGAGAGAGAGAGAGAGAGAGAGAGAGAGAGAGAGAGAGAGAGAGAAGGCAATTTCTTTTATTTGATCTCACCGAGATTAAAAGGTGAAAAAAAAAACTGTGTGTGTGTGTGTGTGTGTGTGTGTGTGTGTGTGTGTGTGTGCGCGGCGCGGCGTGCGCGCGCTTGCTGCTTATGCGTGTGTGTGCGCGCGCGCGCGCGCGCATGCGCACATTTGTGTGTATGTTTGTGTTTGTGAATGCCTGTGTGTAGAGTTGATCATTCCCTTATCCGATTTCTCCCCTTCTGTTTTGTGCTGTGTGCTGTGTGCGCTGTGTGACTCAGGGCAGCATTGTCTTGTCAGTGTCTGGGGAAGTGTTCACTTCACTTCAGTCAAGCTGATGAGTCTTTGATGAGGGGTGTGGGGGAGAAGGCTGCACACTCCCCCTCCCACCCCCACCCCCTACCGGAGAAGAGGCCATTAAAGACCCACCCTGGTGCTGAAGGCGTTTAGCCTGCCCCGGGTGATTCTTACCCAGGATGATGAAGCCTCCACTGCACTGTCAGGGTCTCTCTCTAAGCACTGTTTGATGAGCTGATGCACTGTAGCTGCCTGCATTTCTGAGAGTTTGTATTCTTGAAGAAAAAAAAGAGGCTTGGTATCGGTCCCACCTGGGGAAAAATACTCTGAACACCTTTGGCAGGTGAGCTCTTCTTCACCTGGTATGTGCAAGGAAAGAGATACAGGAAGGAGCAGAGCGGGGAATTCTGGGTGGCGAGAGCTTGGGGCGGGATGGAGCGGAAATAATGAACAAACAAAAACAAACAAACTAGCAACAAACAAACAAACAAACAAACTAGCAACAAACAAATAAACAAAGAAACAAACAAGCAAAGCAAATATAAACAACCGTAAACAATTTTTTTTAACTGCTGAAGAAATAGGAAATACAGAGGCTATGAATGGCATAAATGAAAAAATGAACTGAAGCTGAAGAAAATCTTATTATCTTGAGAATCTCACATTTTGAAAGTCCTGCAATTTGGGTAGAAATATGTAAAGAGAATTTGACATTTTGAGTAATTAATATAATTACTGGTTAACTCAGTGTTAAAAAAAGTAAACGCAAAGAATGACATATGTAGCCAGTAGTGCTGTTATGTGGATATGATTAATTGGCCAACAAAGGCAAAGGAAAGAGAGTGAGATCTGGGAAACATGTTTCTATAATAGATCTACAGAATCAATGAAAGCTTGTCATTGGTATCTCCTAGTTCAAGTTCAGAGCTGTTTGCAGTTCATGTGTTCGTATCACATTTTAACTGAGGCGGGACCGTGCCTTGTTCAGTGTTATATTGTTGAATCGACATCGACAGAAACATGGCGCTGATGTTTACAAAGATGCTGAAGGAGTACGTTTCTGATTGGTCAATTACTGCCAGGGGCAGGTAACAAGTATAGATTGGTTCACCAGCCGCCATGGCGCGTGGTTAGGCCGTGGATTCCGGAAATGGAATGGTCGCAGGTTCGAATCCATAAGTCATCAGGGATTTTCGGCTCCGGCCGGCTCCTACCAGAGTGAGTGTGCTGTGGCTCAGTTGGGGAGACTGGGACCACACAGTCGAGCTTCATCCACTTTACGGAGCGAATTTGAGAGTGTTGTCAAATTACCTGACCAACACTGCAGGTGTCTGTATCTCTCGGCCCGGTTGACAGCCGGGATATTTGACGTAGCGTAGAGAACAACTGT
The DNA here is from genome assembly GCA_030674155.1 of Stramonita haemastoma. Classification (NCBI taxonomy): domain Eukaryota; kingdom Metazoa; phylum Mollusca; class Gastropoda; order Neogastropoda; family Muricidae; genus Stramonita; species Stramonita haemastoma. The sequence goes on from CM060318.1 coordinate 74,746,110, forward strand.
CAAGTAGTCTCAAAGCGGATTCACCTCCACAGCAGCACATTACTACATCCATCATCTTGACATCATGCAATAATAAAAAATTGCCTCTGATTCGATGGCCTCCGTTGCTCTGGTCTCATGTGACCTCAGATTCGGTTTCCCCATACGCTTCTGTGCCTGTGGTGAATTTGTGTCAAAGCCTTTGGGGTTGGGGTTCGTGGGGAGGCGTCGTTGAGGGACGTTGTGGTGGTCGCACTTGGTGGGTGACTCACTCAGTCTGGCTCCGCGACTGAGCTATATCTGTCGTTAGTAGGGGCTTAGTAGGTGGTGTCCTGCGTATGTTAGCTCAGAACAGGCACCACTGAACACCACCAAAGTGACCCAGCAGAAGTGCAGGGCCCCTCTGGCTGGTGGCCCCGCGGCGGCCTAATATTGATGAGCTCCCTGTGGACTCCCGACCCCGGGGGTGAGACACAAGGAATCTGGGTATGGCTGTGGCGGGGAGATTGAAATGAGCGGCGTGGGAACAGCAGTACGGGAACGTCACAGAAGACGAGGCAGCAAAAAAAAAAGAAAAAAAAAAAAAAAAAAAGTATAGATTGGTTCTAACTGGTCAATATTGCTGCGTTCAGTATTGGTAGTATTATAATATCTCTGGGAAGGGCCAATCCTAAGTACATGCTTGTCAATTTAAGTGTGTGTGCGCGTGCGTGTGTGTGCGCTCGCGCGTGCGTGCATGTATACATACGTGGCTGCGTTCGTGCGTGACAGCCGGCGTTAGTGCGAGCGTGGATACAGTTTTCAGTCATCCTAATATGACACAACACGCACAATACTACATAGAAGCTGCCTTACATCTGCTTAAAAAAAAAATCCTTGAAGCAGATGCTAATTCAACACCATCACCATTTCCAATCCACATTTGTCTGTCTCCTATCTGATTTGTTTTGTTTTTTGCTTTTGTTGCAGCGCTGAGCAAAGAGGACACTATCCATGAGGGGGACGAAGAGAAATCTGCCGTGAGTGTTATCTCTCTTTGGAATGGACTGTATGGTGTAATGTCTGTTCATATAATTATGAAGTTTTTTTATTTTTTTTTATTTTTTAAAGGGGATATATGTTCCCACAAAAATGCTATATCTTTCTTCAAAGATGAACGTCTGTTTAAAGCTGACAAGGAGTTTTACATGCGTGGTCATTGTGGAATCAAACAATCTTTTTACTTTATCATGAAAAAGTTGATGGTATTTGATACTTTTAAACAATTTTTTTCTTTATCATGAAAAAGTTGATGGTATTTCATACTTTGATTTTTAGTGTTCAACTATATTCTAAACCATCCACCCCATCCATCCATCCATCCATCCATCCATCCATCCATCCATCCATCCATCCATCCATCCATCCACCCACCCACCCACCCATTCCTCCTTCCTTCATTCACCCACCCCCTTCCTCAAAAAAAAAAAACACCACCCACCTCTCATCTGCCCACAGAGCGCCCCTCAAGGGCTGGCGGGCATCTCGGCAGAGGACAAGTGCTTCTCCGTGCCCGACATCGTGCCCACCTCCAACGGGCGGCACCTGTACAACGGCTGTCACTCGGACAGCCTGACCCAGAGCTTCCACTCGGACTGTGGGTCGCACAGCTACCACAGCGACATCCTGACCCACAGCTCCTACTCGGACAGGTGACCCAGAGCTACCACTCCGACACCGCCTCGCACAGCTTTCATTCCGACTGTGGAGGAGGTGGTGGAGGAGGAGGGAGGAGGAGGAGGAGGAGGAGGCGGCGGCGCTCACGGTGTCCACCCTGACTACGGGTTTCAGCAGCCTGTGGTGCACAGATCTGTCGGTGTGTTGTGGGGTTTTTATTTGTTTGTAGTGTGCCTGCCTTCTTTTTCTCTGTCTTTGTCTCTGTCTGTGTGTCTGTCTGTCTGCTCTGTATGTCTTTGTCTGTCTCTGTCTCTCTGTCTGTCTGTTTGTCTGTCTCTGTCTCTCCCTCTCTCTCTCTGTCTCTCCCTCTCTCTCTCTCCATCCTCTCTCTCCATCCTCTCTCTCTCTCTGTCTCTGTCGGTCCTGTCTGTCTGTCTGTCTGTCTGTCTGTCTGTCTGTCTGTCTGTCTGTCTGTCTCTTTTCGTCTCTCTCTCTCTGTCTGTCTGTCTCTCTGCCTGTCTGTCTGTCTCTCTGTCTGACTCTTTGTCTGTGTCTGCCTTCTCTGTCTGTCTGTCCTGTCTGTCTGTCTGTCTGTCTGTCTGTCTGTCTGTCTGTCTGTCCTGTTGTCTGTCTCTCTATGTCTGTCTCTGTCTCTCCCTCCCTCCTCCTTCCCCCCCCCCTCTCTCTCTCTCTTCTTTCTGCATGGACATATTTTGTAAGGAGAGGGGTGGGGAGGAGGGTGGGATGGGGTGGGGTGTTGCTGGGAGTTGGGGGAGAGAGGGAGGGGGTATTGTGGGGGAGGGGAGATGGAGGGTTGCTTTTATTCCAGTTGAGAGGAGAAAGAAAAACAGAAATGTGCTTCTGAAATAGTCCAGATGGATTTTTGTTTTTGTATTTTCTTCGGATGTGAGTTTTATGGTTTTAGAAAAAAATGTCTTGTATTTTATGCAGCACTGTTTGTAGGTGATTCTGTTGAGACTGGTTCATGCACCTCCCCCCCTCTTTCTTCTCTTTGTGTGTGTGTGTGTGTGTGTGTGTGTGTGTGTGTGTGTGTGTGTGTGTGTGTGTGTGTGTGTGTGTGTGTGTGGTGTGTGTGTGTGTGTGTGTGTTGTAGCATGTTGCACACACACCACTTCAGAACTCTAGACACACATTACAGGATACTGCCCCAACGAAAACACAACCCCAGCCCATTTGCTCTTCTGCCAGATCTGCCCATAACAGGATTCAGACAAAAGTGGATCTGCATGTGGATTGATCTAGGGGATCCTAACTGCATTTATCTTTTACCCAGGAAAATGTGAATATTCAGAGTTGGAGGCTGTAGATCTAATCCTCAGTGGATGCTGCAAAGCCTTTGGCATGGCTTCTGGTCTTGTGCTTTGGTAACTCAGAAGCTGTAGATCCTCAGTTGAAGCTGTAGATCTAATCTAATCTTCAGTGGATGATGTAAAGCCTTTGGCATGGCATCTAGTCTTGTTCTTTGGGTTTCTGCTTACTAGCAGGAAGGAGAGGAACATACAGTCAGAGGAGAGGAAGAAGGGCAGATTCTGATGCACAGGGTTCCTGTTCTTCTGGCATGATTGTTTTTTTTTCCCTCCTTAATATTTGGGCATTGGTTTTTTTTTTCATTAATAAATATTTTTTTTAAATGTCCAAATGTTCTTTCATCAATAAACAGGGAAAAGAATGTATCTTCTAAACCACACACTTCTGTCTCCTTACCTTTAGATTATAGGCGATCTGAATTTAGAGATAAAGTCTTTTTGTGTTGCTGACAATTTAAAGAAACCTTATCTCATAAAACAGACACTGGTGGCTTGTCATCTTTAAGTTATGAGGGATCTGGATTTAGAGAAGAAGTCATCTTGGGGGGGAGGGGGGGTATTTTGCAAACCATTTCTCTGTCTAAGCTCTCCCTCATTTCTATTTTAATCATTATGTTTTGGATATTTGGCTTGTGTTTGCTCATAAAGTCAGGTTAGTAAGATCCCCCTTGTTAATCCCATTGCCTCATAACTATGTGTGTGCATGTGTGTGTGTGTGTGTGTGTGTGTGGTGTGTGTGTGTGTGTTGTGTGTGTGTGTGTGTGTGTGTGTGTGTGTGCGCGTGCATGCATGTGTGCATGGGGACGGGATAGTCTAGTGGTCAGAACATTGAACAATTTGACGACCCGGGTTCAAGTCCCGTTCGAGGGGAATTTTCTCCTGGAGTTAACATCAGTGCTGACTCTACTCTCCCCCAAAGTCCTTCGGATGAGACTATAAACTGAGGCCCCGTGTGTGAACACACGCAGAACATCTTGCGCACATAATAAATCCTGTTCTGCTTTTCGTAAGAGTAGGCCATCGTGTGCCGGTGGGAACAGATGACATTTACAAAACTGCATACACATGGGGACTGGATGTAAAAAAGCACAAGAGTGCTTATCGCATTATCATCGATATTAAAGAGTAGAATAGAATATGCGTGTATGTATGTGTGCAGCCCAGACCAAGTATGGCGTGGTGAAGCGCCACAACTCGGCAGGGGACATGCTAGGGGCGGGCCACCCCCACCACCCGGCCACTGAGCGTGCCCAGAGACCCAAGTCTGAGGGTCACGCCTACAGCAAACACTTCCTCAGCAAACGCACCTCCAGCTTCGGGGTAAGCCTCCCTTATACTTAATTACTTTACTCTGTCCTCTTGTACTTCAATAAACCCTGTTCTGCTTTTTGTAAGAGTAAGCCATTGTGTGATAAGATTTACAAAATTGCATACACACGGGGACTGGATGTAAAGAAGCACATGAGTGCTTATTCCATTATCCTCGTTATAAAATAATAAAATAAATAGATAAATAAATAAATAAATAAATAGGGCGTCGAGGGGAGAAAGAGCTTTCTGTCTGCAGCAAGTTTGAAGGTCTGGGTGGGTGGGATGTTTGTGGGTCTTCTGTGTTTCTTTCGCACCCTCGATCCAGGTCTTCCTCGGTCTTCCCCTTGCCTTGGGAAGCCTCGCCTGTAACTGACTGTTCTAAACTTATCTGTTTGTCTGTCCTGTCCATCTGCTAGACTGTAAGTGGTGGTCTGGGTGCTAGTCATTTGGATAGTGGCAGTAAACTGAAGGTCCTGTGTGCAGTACAGTACTTAATACATGTTAAAGATCTTTATGGAAATAAGAGAAACATTGTGTGTGTTTGTAGAGAGTACTTTTTTTTTTTGGGAGGGGGGGGGGGGGGGGGGGAGGTGTTTCTTGGCTAGAGTTCTGAGGGTCAACCAGTGTTGGAGATTTTTTATGTATGTGACCTTTTTCTCTCTCCCCCCCCCCCCTTTATTAAAGTAGCCACATTCAGACCTCAGGG
>CM060318.1:74756089-74758589 GCA_030674155.1 Stramonita haemastoma
TTTACAGCTGACTGAAGTGGCTCAAGTTGAGGAATTAAAGAAGGGGTTGATTTTTCATTTGATACTTTAATGATAGGCCCAATGATGAGCATTTGCAACTTTCTTCCCTTTCTTTCCTCTTACACCCTCTATGAAGTAATGAAATGCATTTCCAAATCGTTTTCAGCTGTTTCTGGAGATATTCTATTCACTTTACTTTGTAGATTTCCATCAATACGTTTGTTTCATGAGAGGACAAAGGGAGACAACTGGTCCAAAACACTTTACAACAATGGGTGGATATCAAAATTATAGTGTGTGTGTGCGTGTGTGTGTATAAAACAGTGTGTCAGTGTGGTTGCTTTGCCAATGTTATGTGCAGTTGTGTTGGTGTGTGTGTGTGTGTGTGTGTGTGTGTGTGTGTGTGTGGTGTGTGTGTGTGTGTGTGTGGTATAAAACAGTGTGTCAGTGTGAATGCTTTGCCAATGTTATGTGCAGTTTTGGTGATTTGATTCCTTTTTTTGCCCCCCTGTAAGTGAAAAAAGATTCTTTCATGACACTGTCAAGTGAGTGAGAAATTCTCAACTGCTGCTGTTGACTCTTTGCCAGTTTGTGGTCAACATTAAAAGGCTTCAGACTAAGTTAAAAAAATCCCAAAGCAACAAAAATTGAGCAGGCAACCTAACTGTGCGTGTATGCGTGCGTGCGCATGCATGGTGTGCGTGCATGTGTGTGTGTGTTTGTGATTCTTTTATTTGAAGTTAAATTAGAATGTTTGAACCAATATGAAATGTAGCTATCTTGAGATTATGATTTGTATCAAAATACCTGTCAGTATTGTAATTGCCCATCATGGGTTGATGTGACTTGACTTGACAGTTGCACATGAACATTTTTTCTTTATTTTGTTTATAGGTTTAGGGGTTTTTGATTATTAGTGATTTACTTTACTTGTTGTTGTTGTTGTCCACAGCTGTTTCTGTACCAGCTGTTACGGGGGTTGGGCTACTGCCATGACAGGAGAATATTACACAGGTAAGTAGAACAGTTGCATGCTTACCTTTATAAGCAGATACAGACATGCATTTATACTACCTGTATTGACTCGATCACTTGAATGTGTATGCACACATGCATGCTCTCTCTCTGTGTCTCTGTCTCTGTGTCTCTGTCTCCGTCTCTCTCTCTGTCTGTTTCTTTCTCTGTTTTTGTCTCTCTTTCTATCTGTTGGTCTGTCTGTCTGTCTGTCTTTTTCTTTCTTTCTCTCTCTCTCTCTCTCTCTCTCTTTCTCTCACTCTCTCTCTCTCTCTCTCTCTCTCTCTCTCTCTCTCTCTCTCTCTCTCTCTCTCTCTCTCTCTCTCTCTCTCTCTCTCTCTCTCTCTCTCTCTCTCTCTCTTTCTCTCTTTCTCTGTCTCCCAGAAATGTGTATACAAATACTCTCACACATGTACATATGCATCCAAATACACAAATATTAGATACGTGACATTTATTATTATTTTGTTTTGTTTTAATTTTAATGTTCCCCTTTGTGATGTGTTCATCTTGATGTGTGATTTCTTCATGCTCAAGTGGACTGATATTGAAGAAAATTGTTTTTTTGCAGTTATTTTCTTGATGGTGTTTTTTTTCCATTTTATTTATTTAGTTAGTTAGTTTTTACAAAATATAGATTTGCTAGCAAATTTGTTCACAAGATCTAGCTTTCTTTGTACAGTTTTTGAAGGAAATAAGATATACAATTATGTTCCTCTTATTTCTTTTCATCAAAACATAATCATATATGCATGTGTTGTGTTGTGTTGTGTTGTGTTGTGTTGTGTTGTGTTGTGTTGTGTTGTGTTGTGTTGTGTGTGTGTACACAGAGATCTGAAGCCACAGAACCTGCTGATCAGTGAAATAGGGGAACTGAAATTAGCTGACTTTGGTGAGTGTTTCCATCTTTTCAGCTTTCTTTTTATTATTATTATTATTATTATTATTATTATTATTATTATTATTATTATTATTATTATTATTATTATTATTATTATTATTATTATTATCATTATTATTATTATTTCAAATTGTGGATGCTTACTTTGTTTCTTGCCATTGAAAATTTGCTAGCACACACACATGCATACACATTGACACACACTGTGCATGCATGCATGTATCCACACATGCACACACATGCACATACACACATACACACACACATACACACACTTCGAGTCCGGTCGAGGAAATTTTCTTCCTGGAGTTAACATCAGTGCTGACTCCACTCTCCCCAAAAGTCCTTCGGATGAGACTTTAAACCGAGGCCCCGTGTGTGAACGCACGCAGAACATCTTGCGCACACGTTAAATCCTGTTCCGCTTTTCGTAAGAGTAGGCCATCGTGTGCCGGTGGGAACAGATGACAAGATTTACAAAACTGCATACACACGGGGACCGGATGAAAAAAAGCACATGATTGCTTATTCTGTTATCCTCGATATAAAAGAATAAATATAAAAGAATAAATAAAATAAAATAAA
>CM060318.1:74761089-74773589 GCA_030674155.1 Stramonita haemastoma
TATCTTAAAATGGAGACTCGAACCCATGCCCTCTGTTACATGTCTGACCTTCTGACTTGTCCTGTGTCATGTCTGCAGAATAAGCCTCTTTGTTATTTAAAAAAACTCTTTTTGCATCTTATTGAAAAATAAAACTGTTATTGAGTGTGTTCAATCTAAGACATCACAAGATAGTGCGATCGTGACTTCTAGCATACTCATATTCATTCTTTTAAAGTATCATACTTTGATATTGATAATGCATATTCTACAAAAACAAACTGTTTTATCTAGTCATCTGTTCTTTAAGAATCCTCTTCTGCTTTCGTCGAATGCGCAGACAGCAACTGTTGTTGTCATATGAGCGAAACTGTGTTGTGTTGCTGTTAAGCCCCTGACAAGTCAGGCCTGCACATCTGACTTTGGTGCAATGAAGAATCTGAAACTCTGAAGTAATGCCCTTTTGTGGGGGCGTTTAAGGGGATGAAATCAATATTTTGTTGATAAGATTTGTGGAATATAAAGGCAGAGACCATAATGATATTTAACAAAAATGTTCTGAAACATCTTCCATGATTAAATTGCCATTGGCACTAGCTCTTGATTGTTAGTTGTTTTTTCCAAGGAAGAGTTTCATGAATCTTTTTAGATATTGATGTGTTTAGAGCATTCTTGATTAACTCTTAGTGCAAGGAAAAATGTCTGCTGAAAATGATAGGCGCAGACTGAGATAGGTTGGTCATGCAAATAGAAACACCCAGACAAATCTGATGACAACAGTTCTCCAGGGTAAGGTTGAGGGCAGAAGGAAAAGAGGCAGACCACAACATCCTACATTGCCAACATCACTGAAATCAGTGGTCTGGGAGGGCTACAGGAGACTGTAGAACTCAACAGAGACCGAGAAAGATGGCAAACAATTATGGCCTTGCATGGAGCTCCTATCAACAACACAGGTGATGGAGACAGTTGAGTTGAGGTTGGGTTTGAGACGTTAAGGTCTAGCCCATGAAAAATCATATTTTATATGTCATGCAGATGGTATTGTTTGGTTCTGATGTTGTTGTGTTTGTGTGGGTTGCAGATTCGGGGCACACCAGATGAAAGCACCTGGGAAGGAGTGACCAAACTTCCCCACTACAACACAAGTGAGTTCCCTGTGCTGTTTTTAGTTTTTGGTCTTCAGTTAAAACAATGCTTGTAGGGTTTGAATGCTGTGATCTTTTTGGTTGTTTTTTTGTTTTGATTTATTTATGTCCAGAAGAATTTCCGATTTAGGGACGAATTTTTGTTTCTTTGTTTTTGCCTTTATGTAGTCTTTTCAGTGTTACCAATGTCTCTCTCTCTTCCTCTGTCTCTGTCTCTGTCTCTGTCTCTGTCTCTGTCTCTCTCCTCTCTCTCTCTCTCTCTCTCTCTCTCTCTCTCTCTCTCTCTATATCTCTCTCTCTCTCTCTCTCCACACTCACTCCTCCACTCCCACCCCCTTCTCTCTCTAATCGTTTTATTTAAGGGCAGTGAGTGAGATGGAGATTGTTCCTGTACTATCATATAATACTAATGTGTGTGGGACATTTTGCAGAGAGGTTTGGCACATACCCCCGCCAGGCCCTGTACTGCTGTGTGCCCAAGCTGTCCTGCACCCTCACGCTGTGGACCTGGCAGACAGCCTGCTGCAGGTAACACATCTGCCTGCTTCAGGGGACAAACACTGCTTTCTTTTTTTTTTCTCTCTCTCTTTGGTTTTTTTTGTTTGTTTTTTCAGTCTCATGTGTATGCGTATGTATGTATGTATGTGGGTGTGTGGGTGTGTGTGTGTGTGTGTGGTGTGTGTGGTTGTGTGTTGTGTTGTGTGTATGTGTGTGTGTGTGTGTGTGTTTGTGTGTGTGTGTGTGTGTGTGTTGATGTGTGTGTGTGTGTGTGTGTGTGTGAGTGAGAGTGTGTGAGTGTGTGTGTGTGTGAGTGTGTGTGTGTGTGTGTGTGTGTGTGTGTGTGTGTGTGTGTGTGTGTGTGTGTGTGTATGCAATCTTACGAACGAGTGGATAGGCACGTCATATGACTTTATCCGCATGATTATCATGTTCATTTGAAATTATGGTAACTTTTTTTCTGTTTTATAGGCACTTGGCATTGTATTCCAAATGACCAAAAATTAAAGATTGACAAAACTTATGATGACATGGTTAATATTGTTTTTGTTGTTATCATTGTTACAATATCAGATGGAGCCATGCAACGCATCTCAGCAGCTGAAGCTGTCGTCATGATTATTTCACAGACCTGCCTGCCAAGTTACATGATCTGCCAGAAGGTAGTGTGTGTGTGTGTGTGTGTGTGTGTGTGTGTGTGTGTGTGTGTTAGCATGTGTGTGGGTGGGTGGGTGCGTGTGTGGGTGTGGGTGTGCATTCATGCATACATGTGTGCATGTCTGAATAACCAAAAAAGCCACTTCTATCCATCTCCCAGTTTGACTTTCTTTCTCTGAATGTGTTTTTACTTACAGAGTTAATCTAGGCTCACAAATGACCATCATGAATATCAGAATGATATTTTTTAAAGAAATGATAATTAATATGCTACTGCCACAGAGGAGTCCTAGTGATTTTCAGGTGGGATGAGTGAGACAGAGGACATAATTGTTCTGGGAACAGTGTCAGGCTGGGTTGGGGAGGGGGGTGGAACGATCAGAAGCAACACCAACAACTGGGACCCACCATGGATGCAATGTAATATAATATGGGTATAAACGTTGTTGATATGATGGCTGTGTTTTGTTGAAAGTGTGAGATGTTGTGTATCCTGTGCAGCTGCATCTGTATTGAACATGATGTTGTAGTGTGTGTGTGTGTGCGTGTGCATGCGCATGCGTGCGTGCGTGTGTGCGTGTGTGCATGCTCGCGCGCATGCGTGCATGCGTGTGTGCATGTGTGTGATGTCCAGCTGCCTCTGTGTTCAACATTCCGGGGCTGAAGCTGCACCCAGAGATGGACACCATCGTCCCCTCCTCGCGCCACTCCAGTCGCAGCGCTATACGCACCACCCTCAAAGTCTAGTCGGCAGGTAATGCATGCAGGCACTCCTTCCTTTGGTGGGGCATCGTTAGTGCAGGAATTGTAGCTAATTGAACTGAATGTCAAAGTCATTCGGATGAGACTATAAACCGAGGCCCCGTGTGCGAACACACACAGAACATCTTGCGCACACGTTTAAAACCCCGTTCCGCCATTCGGAAGAGCAGGCCATCGTGTGCGTAGGAGCGGATGACAAAATTATAAAAAACCCAGCTTGCACACAGGTGTCCTGTTTAGACACCATCCCTGAGGAGAAAAAAAAAATAATGGGTAGACGCTGCACTTGTGGCGACGCGCTCTCTCCGGGAGAGCAGCCCGAATTTCACACAGAGAAATCTGCTGTGACATGAAGTGGTATAAAATAAAAAGTAAAATAAATAAAATCTGTTGAACAAGGAGGTGCCAGGATGGTTGAAACGTTTGCCTGCTAACAGGTAAACCATGAGTACTTGGTTCGAAACCATCCTCATCCTTTCTTTCCATTTTGATGAAAAAATTGAACTGAATGTCAGAGTTCTTCAGATAAGATTATACACCAAGGCCCTGTGTGTGAATGGATGAAGAACACTTTTTACACATATAAGAAACCTGCTCCACCTTTTGGAAAAGTAGGCCATTGTGTGCAGGTAGGAATGGATTACAGAAAAAATCCAGCATGCACACAGGTGTTGTGTTTAGACACCATCCCCAAAGTCAGAATGCGGCTACCTAAATGGTAGTTAAAAAACAGCTGCATATGTATAAATATCACCACTAGTGAACCTCAGAGCTCTAGCCGAGGAATGAAAAAAAAAATCTGTCTAAAATAATTACTGTCTATGTGAGAATCAATGTATAAAGATATTTTTCTGTGCCTGTGGGATTGTGATGAATGTAACAATTACACAGAATCCTTAGTGTATAGTATTTTTTTTTTTTTTTGTACCACTTTATGTCACGCCGATTTCTAGGTTTGGCTTGTAGGGATGCCAGAGGTTCTTTTACTTGTAGTCGTCATCTTCTGCATGTACTGGTTTGTACACAGCTACCAGTGCCCCTAATCTGAATACATCTTTTTTTTTTTTTAAGTTGACCTGAGTAAACTTTATAACAAAATTTTTTTTTGACTTGTGGAAATATTGTTTAATTTTTTAATATCAGGGTTTTTAGGTGAATGTTAGTATTAGCTTTGAGTTCTATTTTAGTGGCAGGATTAGGTTGGACTATTCAGTGATTTTTTTTGTTATGTATGATCTTTGATTTACCTTTTCCATTATCTTTTAGTGTCAGGATTGTGTGATAATTTCAATACTTCATTATCATATAAGTGTCAGCTTTTTAGATTTATCATAGTGGTTTGATATTGAATATAGCAATGTCATGTTAAGATGCCTACAAAGACAAATTTTTTCAGGAAAAATATTCATGCACTCCCCCCCCCCCCCCCCCCCAGCACAGTACTGTCTGATCCTGAAGTCACTGTTGTCTGTTGCAGAAAACAGGGCCTGCCGTGTGCTGGTGGTAGAGATTGTGTTTGAAAGAAAACCTGTCCCCGTGAAGAGTTACTGTTCCTGTCTTCATGTCTACTGTTGGCTGTGAAATGCCCTCCCCTGATGGCTGTGAAGAATTGTGTATTCCATTAGTGTTTAAACTCTCCACTCTGAAACCAGGGACTGACTGACTAGTCATTGAAGGAAAACAAATGTTCTTTGCTTATTTTCTTTGTTATCGTGTGTATGTTGTTGTTTTTTCTCTGTAAGAATATAGAAAGACAAGCATAGCATACAAATACAAGCATGCATTTACTCATGCAGGTTACATATTTTTTTTACACACATACATATGCAATATATATATATATATATATATATATATATATATATATATATATATATATATATATAATATATAGTTGTATTTGAGGTTCTTTTTAAAAAAAAATCCCAACTTAATAAAATGCATACAACAATAAAACGACAATGACAAGAGAAAATCAAGTCCATGACACTTCCCAGTTGAAATAAAGTTTGGGATTTCACTCATAGATATAACTCAATGCAAAGATTTCAAAATGGAGTTAAAAATGATAACTAGGGGAAGTGACTGCATCAGATTCTGCAACAGACTATTAATATCTTCTCTGTTGTTTTTAAAAAATTGGTTAAGTCAGGAACTGATCTGGTGGATTTCATTCTTTGCTCTGAGAGCTTCAAAGGTTGTTCATGGTTTTGTTGTTTCTGATCTTCATTAAAAAAAAGACAAGTGTGTAACTGAGTGTGTGTGTGTGGCAAGAAATAGCTCTGGATTGAATTTGAAGATGAGTTCACATATTGATGTGTTTTTTGTCATCTTTGTGGTTTTTTTGTTTCATGTAAAATATGACTGTATTCCTTGAAACTTTCTCCCTGGTTGATTCAACGAAGGAGAGTGTTTATTTTTCTAGTCATTGATCAAGAAACAAAAGTTGGCAATATATTCAAGCTGTAATCTATTCTAGTCTTCGGCAGATGATGTTGTAGAGGTAAATCTGAGTATTCTGGTATTTTTCCTGATTCGAAAATCTAGTGTTTAAACCATTGTTATCCCCTTGTCCAGTAATAACCCAACAGAAACCATGATTATCACAGTTTTGGTCAGTGACCTGATTTTGATGATGACAATGAATGAATGAAAGTATGGATTTATAGAGAGAATAACAATCTCCACACCCGTAGACAGTAACGCTGTGCCTGTGTGTGGCAAAGTGTATTTCAGGGTAAAACCTACCTTCTCAGTAGATACGAAATGAGAATCTAAGCAAGTTATTCCCCTCAGTTATTATCATTGTTGAGTAAAATAGTGTAGAACTCCCCTTCAAACTGTCAAATAATGATGTGGGGGGTAAAACTGAATATACTGGAGTTTATTACAAAAGCAATCAGGGAGTAAAAGTGCCATCAGATTATTTGTCAGTTAACAATCTGGCAGTAACTCATACCTTTCTTGTTTTTGACATTTATCTAGCATTAACTAAAATCAGACATATATCGAGAGACGTATATATATTTTTTTTGCTGTTCTGTTTGTTTTTTTTATATATCTCAGTTTTTTGTTATTTTTTTGTATGTATTATATTTTCTCAAAGTGGAATTTAAGTTTTCTAAATTCCAGTTGTGTGCAATATTTTATTCTGCCTTAGTGGATTTGATTTATACCATTTGTATGTGTGCATATTTGATTTGACATTTTCATGATGTAAGCGTTGTGCATTATTTTTTTGGGTAGTGAGCGGAATCACTTTATAAGGTAGAGCATGTGAATGAGAATGACTACAGTATGCTGAGGTGGGGGACTCTTTTGCTGTGGCTCATTGTTAGATTTTCTATTTTTTTTGAAGCAGGGAGGGGTATATTTCTTTCACTTGTGTCAGATCAATGCTGTTATGTAGAAAGAGGGAACAATCAGTATTTGTAACTATGGTACCATCTTATTTTTTTGTTGTCCAGAAATTTGATGTTCATTACATCATGATCACGCCTTTGGTGGCAAATACTCATCATGGACTGGATTTGTATGGAGATCTAAGTACATCACATCTTTGGACAAGAAGTTGAAAAAGTACTTTTGGATAACCAATGGTATTGTTTTTGTGTGGTGTGTGTGTGTGTGTGTGTGTGTGTGTGTGTGTGTGTGTGTGTGTGTGTGTGTGTGTGTGTGTGTGTGTATGTGTGTGTTGTTACATAGACATCATTCAGTGTATAGTTATATAATGAAAACAACAGCAAATGGTTTGCATACGCCAATCAGTGATCAAGTGATTATTCATACAAGTTGATGTGCAATATCTTTTACCTGTGCAAAATGCAATGAATTTTGGTATATGAACATGTTCCAAGTCATAACAATGTTCTTTAAATGTATTCATTTTATATATTCATGCAGACACTTTATCCTAAGAATGTTTTTGCAGATATATTATCAGTCTCTGACTGGGTATGAAGATATCATGGTACCAAAAAAAAAAAAAAAAAAAGAGAAGAGAAGAAAAGAGTCATCAAACACGTTGTCATAATAATTCATAAATAATGTGTGTTGTGCGTTAGGAGCTGGTTGAATCGAATGTGCCATTTTGGTGTCTGAAAATGCACACATTGTTAGTTGGTTGAAGGGTTATGGATTTGTCTTTAGTTTTTCTTGTATAAATGTACAAGTAGTGTGTGTGTGTATGTGTGCATGCATGCCTGTGTGTATGTGTGTGTGTGTGTGTGTGCATGTGTGCATGCATGCCTGCATGTATGTGTGTGTGTGTGTGTGTGCCTGCGTGCCTGCTGCCTGCGTATGTGTATGTGTGTTATTTTTTTCTAGATTACTATAAAAATGGATACATAATTATGCATATGTACATAAGGGTTGTGTGTGGTTATGAAAAATCTGTACATGGTCATATAAATATTCATGTTTGCATATTGTGGGTAAAACCTCTGCAGAAGGCCAGGAAGAAAACCTCCATGTTTAAAAATGAAGGAAAAAAGGGGGGGCGGGGAACACACAAACAATTGCCATCCTCTTTTATGCATCTCATTTTCTGCCATGTGGGCATGTTTAGTGCTTCAATCTGTCAGTGTATGACAGTACTGAGATCAATGTCTGCCTTGCTTCGTTTTTTTCTTCTCTTTACTGTGGTTTTGTTTGATTTTGTGTGTGTGTGTGTGTGTGTGTGTGTGTGTGTGTGTGTGTGTGTGTGTGTGTGTGTGTGTGTGTGTTATGCACGTGCCACACTTGAATGCACCTATGTGAAGATTTTGATGAAATTGTATCAGTGCTTTGCACTTTTACAGCGTAGCTGCAGTATGAACCGTGATGATGATGATTGATGATGATGATGGTATGACAGATTCTTGGAATTCTTATCAGTAATAATGAGATTGATTCAAAATGCATTGATTCTTTTTTTCAAAAGAAGTTGATTAAATTGTATATACTGTACTTATTTTGTGTTGTGTTATGTTTTGTTGTACTGTTTTGTATTGTGATGTTTTTGCCTTGTGTTGCATTGTATGGTGTCTTTGTTGAACAGGTTTCTCTTGTACAAAATACAGACTTTGACCGTAAAGCTTGCTACCACAATCTAAAGTGACACCTCACATGCAAGTCTGTATGTGAAAGTGGATATATTTTTTTCTGTTAGAAATTTGTTGTACATCATTTTAGAACTTTTCTTGTTACAGTAGAGTAGTAGTCTGTAGAAATGTCGACCATGGTGTAAAAGGGAAGAGGATATTTCTGCTGTTCATGTTGCACGTGCCATCATTTTTCTGTCAGCGTGTATGCAGCCATTAATAATCAAACTGGGCTGTACTTTGTCAGGTTTCTTTTCTTGAGGCACAAGTCTTCTATGGGTCTTGTTATGTGTTCTGAACACTTTGTCAAGGCACTCTGCTTTGGTGTCTTGTTTGACAGACTTAAATGCAGAGGGCCGTTGAAGACTTGACACATTGGTAGGGAAAGGGAGATTTATACTAACCACTCTTAGTACCTGGTTGTGAACATCTGCAGCAGTTGTCGTGTTTGTGTAATGTTACCTGTTCAGTGCCATGTTGGTCTCTTCTTGACTGGCTAGAAGTCTTCGGCCCCAAAGCTTTAACTAAAAAAAAAGACAGAGCTGAGGTGATAGTGCAAAGTAAACACAGCCCCAAAACTTTAACTAAAGCATGACAGAGCTGGAGTGATAGTGCACAGTAAATACAGCCCACTGTGGCCGCTGCTGCTGCTGCTGCTGCTGCCAAAAGCCAAAGTTCAGCATAAACAAGCATGGCTAAAAGTCTTCAGCAGAATCAGTTGTAGTTAGCTGTTTCATTGCTTGTCAGAGTTTGAGCCTGACCGAGTGTGGCTGCTAGCAGCTTCTGCAGCCATGGTGAAGCTTGCTTCAAAGTTTAGGACACACACAGAGTGTGTGGCTGTATTAGGACATACACACACACAGAGCGTGTGGCTGTATTAGGACACACACACACACAGGGCGTGTGGCTGTATATATATATGCTGCAATCCAAGGTCTTTGTTTTAGCATTATGAAATGTCGTTGGTCAGCGGATCATAAATGAAGTGAGTGGCAACCCTCAAGGGACAGGGAAGAGGAGTGTATTGATTATATTATGTAGAGCAGCTAGGGAGACAAGGTAAGCACCATCCTCATGATGCTGGCCCTGGAGAGGCTGTGGTTCATTAAGGTCATTTCATCCTCATGTACGTTTTGTCCAAGAATCAGACACACTTCATCTGCTGTTACTCAAGTGTCATGACATATTTCATGGTCATATCAGATTAGGGTGATGGACTTCAGTTCTCATAAGGGAAGTAGCAAGACCAAACTCCATAGTTGGCTGGTGTGTCACTGACTGACTGACTGACTTTTCCTTTACCTCCCAGAAAAGTTGCAGGGGCATTGCTTGCTCTGAATTTTTCAGATAGTATTTTCTTTGGTTTGTTTCTCACAAAGAACTAGGAGCTTCACCAATGTAGAGATTTTTTTTGCATGTGTGACTGTTTTTTGCCCTTCATTAAGGCAACCGCATTCCAACTTTAGGATAATGTCTGAACACGACACCAGTGTCCATGCATTTTTAAAAAAAAAGTTGTCAAGTGTTCTTACCTGCATGAAATAGCCTTCTCTTCCAAAAGGCAGTACAGGTTTTAACATATGTGCAAGATGCTGTGCATACATTTGCACATGGGACCTTGGTTGTATAGTCTCATCCAAAGGATTTTCATGGGAGTGGAGTCAGTTTTATGTCAACTCTCAGGCAAAATTCCCCTTGAACAGGCATCTTGGTTTGGGCTCAAACCCAGGCCGTCAAATCACAAGCACAATGATCTAACCACAAGGCTTTCCTGTCCCCCTCCCTCCCTCCCTCCCTCCTATAGGTCTCATTCAAAAGGACTTGCATCAGGAAAAACTGCCTGAAATGAACATCCTTGTGAAGACTTGAACCATGCCCGTTTTGTTATCAGACAACAAATTCAACATTCTAACCACAAGGCTAACCCACCCTTGAAACTTTATGTGCCAGGACGCAAAAAAGACATGATGCTTGTTATGACTCCTGTCATAGTCTGAATCACATGGTATGTGATCAGATTCCATTGTCATTGGAAAGTAAGTTTGAGTAAAGTTTCCCAAGTGTGTTGAATGTGGCTTTGTTGTGTATATCAGCAGTGCAGTGTTTTGCTGCAGTTCTTTAGAATGCAGGTTGTTACACTCTCCCATCGCCAGGCTTGTTGCAGTGACATCCCTCCTTGATATAACAACATTGACTTCATCTCACATTGGCCCAGGCTCCAGTCTACCAGCTGTTCACACAACCATTGCTAATCCATAGATACCATGCAGGTCATTCATCTTGATCGTTTGATGTGTAGTATTTTACAGTAGGCGATACAGCTTATACACACATACATGCATGCTTGCATGTGCATGCATGTGTGTGTGCACACACACACATAGCAAGCTCACACATACACACACACATGCACACACACACACATACACATGCACACACACACACACACACACACACACACCACACACACACACACCACACACTCACACACACACACACACACACACACACACACACACACACACACACACACACACACACACACACACACAACACACGGCTAGACACAATATATAACAGAGTTTATATAAAATTGTCTTTAAAATTTATGTCGCATTAAAAATCATCTTACAGATACTTTTGAAAAATCATTTTTTTCATAACGCACTGAAGGTCACATTGACATGCCCTTGACATTTTTGGGGTCATATTTCAGATAATAACATGTATGGTTTTGATGGTTGAGATTATACAGGTGTCCATCGTTATTTTCAATTAAAAAAAAAAAAGGATTGTACGACAATGCTCATTTCATTGAATCATAAGATAGGCTCTCTGATGTGATGTTTTTGGAATCGTTGGCCATTTTTTACACCAACTTTGATAAGTTTTTACAGGTCTACATCCTTCATTCATTCGAGAAACAGTTTGTGTGTGCTGTGTGGCTGCTCATGAAGTAGGGTGTGGATATAAAGTGTGTTCACTGAACAATTAAACTCACTGGAAGTCTTTTATCAGTCGTCTGTGTAGTCGTTGTATGTGTGAGAATATGGTGTGTGTGTGTGTGTGTGTGTGTGTGTGTGTGTGTGTGTGTGTGTGTGTGTGTGTGTGTGTGGAGAAGAGAGAGAGAGAGAGAGAGAGAGAGAGAGAGAGAGAGAGAGAGAGAGAGAGAGAGTGGGCCATCATTGCAAGGTGTGTGCACTATTTTTTTTCACTTTAAAAAAATACTGTAAAAGGTCAAACTTTTCATAAAACGAGCAGAGCTCTGCATTCTCATTTCACAGCCATGAAAATGCAGAAATATACATGAGGAATATTGCCCGGTATATATGTAACTAAATAAGACATAGACAACTTAAAACTACCAGAAAACAATCAAGAAAATTGGCAGAAACCCCACAGAAAAAGTAAAGAGAGCATTGCCTTAGGCTGTTTTCCACTTGGTTTTTCAGATAACCCCTCCTCTGTTTAAAAAACATTTTGTGATTATATTTAGTCCCAGAGCCCCCCCCCCCCCCCCCCCCCCCCCCCCTTCTTCACACACTGCTTAGAAAGTAAAAGAGGTTATTTTGACGCTAAAAGAATACCATAGTTGTCATTCTTCCGACTATCGCTTAAACCATTATTATAGTCTACCGAGCAGTATATAAACTAAACTGTTTGTCTTTGGTGGGTCGGTAAAATTTACATTTCGACTAAACAAAGTAAAACCAGACACTAACGGATTTACTTTTGCAGAGCAAACATTTTCATCAGCTTTGTCATTGACGCACTTTTTTTTTCAACGTGGTAAGGAAGCAAGGGGGCGGAGTTTTTTGTTGACATTGGTCACATGGTCGCGTGTTCAGCGCACAGGCACACACGTTTGTACAGTTTGTTCATGGTTGCAAGAGGATCCCAAAGTCACCATGCTTTTGTCAGGTTCTCCTCGCGTGAAAATCCGAAAATCTGCCGATAAAACAGATAAGGTGAGTGTTGAGATCATTATTGATATGATTTCTTACAGTGATAACAGCCGTGCTTAGTTATTCGTAACTTTTTTCGTTGTCTTTCTGTTCTGATGCAGTTGTCCCACATTTGAAATCGTGTGGCTGTTTTGAACCTTTGTTTTGTTTGGAATAACGACTATTCCAGCAAATCAGATCGAGCTAATTCTAACGAAGCTGCCGGTACGACTCTGTTATTTATGTTTAGTATCCAGTCACTAACCGCCATTGCCCACAAGAAAAAAAAAACCTGAAAGAAAATTTGTTTGATCGAAAAATAAAAATCGCAACTTTAAGAAGAGGGAGAGGGGTGCTTTTCTTGCTGTGGAGGTCACTAGAGAAGGGATGATCACCCCTTAACTCCTAAGGAGTCTTGGGCACTGCAGTGA
>CM060318.1:74783589-74786089 GCA_030674155.1 Stramonita haemastoma
CGTATGTTTGTAAGTACGTATACAACAAACAAAAGCTGACAGGCCTGCACAGACGTGTTTATAACGATTTCAATAGACAGCAAGCAGGCAGGAAAGACAACTGATTACAAGGTGTACATCCTTGTTGAACTGCTGGCCTCAGCTAATGACAGCCTGGTCCTGTCCTGTCCTGTGCTATACTGTACTGTCTGTGTAGTGCTGGCTACAGTTGGTACCGGTTCTCCCATTACTAACCATACCGTGACATCCACACTCTGACTTCACGCTGATTAGGCTAAGGCCGACACCATCAAGGCTGTCTGTCCTGACTACGTTTTCTCTGTGATATTTACTTACCTTATTGTGTTGTAGTGTATTGTGTTGGATTAGATTGTAAGAATAGGCTGAGTGCAAGCGTTTTGATCCGTTTTTACAATATATAGCGCTATATCAATTCCATGTCTTTTTCTTCTTCTTGTTCTTCTTGTTCTTGTTTTTGTTGTTGTTGTTGTTGTTGTTGTTGTTGTTGTTGTTGTTGTTGTTGTTGTTCTTCTTCTTCTTCTTCTTCTTCTTCTTCTTCTTCTTCTTCTTCTTCTTCTTCTTCTTCTTCTTCTTCTTCTTCTTCTTCTTCTTCTTCTTCTAATCAGTATCATCATTATTATTATCATTGTTATCATCACCATCATTGTATTATGTATTATTTTCAGTCACAGCAGATTTCCTTGCGTTAAATTCGGGCTGCTGTTCTCAGAAAGAGTGCGTCGCCACAAGAGTAGCGCCACCCAATAAGAAAAAGTTCCTGTCCATTGATACGTGTTTCTGTTTCCCTGTCAGAGTGCTTATTCCCAGAGAAGTTTGCCAAGGACAGCTCTCTTATTGCTGCAGGTTCTTTTACGTGCACTGATTGTGTGTTGCACACAAGACCTCAGTCTATGGTCTCATTCGATCACTAGTACCCATACATATCACCGCTCAAGGTCTAATAGGGCACACACAGGGATTGAACTCGCACTTTTCACTTTAAGGCAGGTGCGTTTTCCGTAGACCACTGATCCACCAGTGTGTGTGTGTGTGTGTGTGTGTGTGTGTGTGTGTGTGTGTGTGTGTGTGTGTGTGTGTGTGTGTGTGTGTGTGTGTGTGTGTGTTATTTGATTTATTCTTTTATATCGAGGATATTTATTCTTTTTATATCGAGGATAACAGAATAAGCAATCATGTGCTTTTTTTTCATCCGGTCCCCGTGTGTATGCAGTTTTGTAAATATTGTCATCTGTTCCCACCGGCGCACGATGGCCTACTCTTACGAAAAGCGGAACAGGATTTAACGTGAGCGGAAGATGTTATGCGTGCGTTCGCACACGGGGCCTCGGTTTTAAAGTCTCATCCGAAGGACTTTTGGGGAGATTGGAGTCAGCACTGATGTTAACTCGCGCGCGCGTGTGTGTGTGTGTGTGTGTGTGTGTGTGTGTGTGTGTGTGTGTGTGTGTGTGTGCGCGCGTATGTGTGTGTATATGTGTGTGTGTGTGTGTGTAAATCTGTCTTCACTCAGTGTGTGTGTATCTGTGCGTGCACGCACTCCTCTGTGCATACATACATGTGCGTGTGCCGCGTGCGCATGTGCGGACGCTTGTGCATAAATCAGTCGCGCACACACGCACCGCATTGGGTGAGCAATAATTGGAAAGCACAAAGACAGATCCTTTAGGCAGATTACAAGGACATGTCTGTACTGTGCGAACAAAGACCAGATCACATTTCACTGCCAGTGACAAAAGAGGACAATGGCAGTGACAGTGCAAGAGTGCTTAGCTGGCTGACCTCAAAGCTGAAGGAATGAACAAACATCATTAGCACAGGGCCGGGTCATGTTCAGCTTGTATACAACGTTGGTTGCACGTAGTCCTCCCCTCCTGTCAAAAACACTGGCACAACCAGGAACTGCTAGGGTTGGGTTAGAGTGTGCCTGTTTGGTCAAGATAAAGAGGAGTGTGATTTAGGAAAAAGTTATCTAAGCACAAGCAAGCAGGCAAACAGGCAGGTAGGCAGGCAGGTAGACAGGCAAACAGGTAAGCAGGCAGGCTGGCAGATTGACAGGCAGGCAGGCAGACTGGCAGGCAGGCGGGCAGGCAGGCAGGTAGACTGGCAGGGCAGACAGGCAGACAGGCTGGTAGATTGACAGGCAGGCAGGTAGACAGACAGACAGACAGGCAGGCAGACAGGCAGGTAGGTAGGCACGCACCCCCCCCCCCTATATTACGTAATTTTATATATACATAATTTTTAAAAATAATAATATACACACTATCATTATATGATATATCACATCCAATACCACACAACATCGTAAATCGTATATCAAAGCCTATCGTCATTTCATGCTATATCGCATATTGCTGTCTTCTCGAGCCTATCGATCTACCAGTGTGTGTGTGGTGTGTGTGTGTGTGTGTGTGTGTGTGTGTGTGTGTGTGTGTGTGTGTGTGTGTGTGTGTGTGTGTGTGTGATTTTAAATATCATCCCC
>CM060318.1:74796089-74816089 GCA_030674155.1 Stramonita haemastoma
CAAACAAAACATTCCAGGGGACACTATCCCACCCTTGTTTCTTTAGACTGGATTATTTCTTACTCTTTGAGGGGGTAGGGGAGATAAATTACTATGGGGTTGGTTTTGGTTGATTTGTTATGTTACGTTATGTTATGACGTGTATGTGTATGTAGTGTGTGTGTGTGTGTTTTGTGTGTGCGTGGTGCGTGCGTGCGTGCGTGCGTGCGTGCGTGTGTGTGTGTGTGTGTGTGTGTGTGTGTGTGTGTGTGTGTGTGTGTGTGTGTGTGTGTGTGATGAGTGTGTGGTAGTGTGTGTGTATGTGTATAAGTAAGTAAGTAAGTAAGTAAGTAAGTAAGTAAGTAAGTAAGTAAGTAAGTAAGTAAGTAAGTAAGTAAGTAGGTAAGTCTTCAATTTTAACGTCTTTCCACTTTAAGTGATACCAGACGACCCTAAGGTAGGAGACTGGATAGGAGAGAGAGAGAGAGAGAGAGAGAGAGAGAGAGGAGAGAGAGAGAGAGAGAGAGAGAGAGAGAGAGAGAGAGAGAGAGAGATCGAGATCGAGATCGAGATCTAATGTGTGTGTGTATGTGTGTGTGTGTGTGTGTGTGTGTGTGTGTGTGTGTGTGTGTGTGTGTGTGCTGTGTGTGTGTGTTGTTATTGTTGTTGACAGGGGATGTCTTGCTATCGGTGAACGGGGAGTCAGTGGAAGGTTTGAACCACGACACGCTGGTCTCCAAGATCCAACATAGCCCTGAGGTCCTCAGGTAAGGCCAAGGTGCCCTACACCACCAGATGCTCCATAGATACCCTACCACACCTGAATCACGAAGTGTATACCTAGAACATTTTGGTTTCTATATTGGGACGGGATAGCTCAGTGGTCAGAGCACTCGTTTTCCCCAAGCTAAGGTTAAGTAAGCATCATCGAGCGTGGTTACCAATTGGATGGATGGCCGTTTGCGCGCTTTGGTTTGAGTACAGTTCCCCCAGTTCACCCAGCTGTAAATGGGTACCTACCCTCTATAGGATCAGGGAAGATAGAGCAGCGAGGGAGAGGAGATGGGCGCCGCCCGCAATATGCTGTCCCATGGAGAAGTCAAGTCAAGTCAAATTGATCTTTTTTGAGAGTGTAAAAGAGTAAGTTAACACATTTTTTGTTGATCGATTTTCATACTGACATAGGGGACGGGATAGCTCAGTGGTCAGAGCGCTCGCTTTCCCCCAGCCAATGTTAAGCAGCGTCGAGCGTGGTTACCAATGGGATGGGTGACCGTTTGCGCGCCTTGGCTTCAGAACAGTTCCCCCAGTTCCCCCAGCTGTGAATGGGTACCTGCCCTATTTAGAGTCAGGGAAGTTAAAGCAGCGAGGGAGAGGAGATGGGCGCCGCCCTCAACATGCTGGCCCCTAGAGAAGCTGAGGTCTCTGACGCCTCCTCCCCTACGACCACAAAGGTTATGGGACACCTTCACCTTTTACCTTACCATACTGACATTGAAGCAGAGCATTTTCTTTTGTTGCTCAGGCTGGTGGTTCTGTTTGAGGACTGTTGTCGCAAGGTGGACCTGTATGAACGCTTCATCAAACTGAAGGTACACACTCTGTGTTGCCTGTGACATATGTGACGCTCCACCACGAAATGAGTCGCTTTGCACCTGACCCACTTTTCTGCTAGGAGCCATTTTAGGCAGGTGGGGGTCAGGTTGTTGATTCTGAGATTTTGATTATAAAACTAAAGCAATTCTTCTCCCGTGTATTGAAGTATCAAAGCGTAACCCAAGCCTTCATTCTGACCATATATTATGGTGAAAAAACATGTCAATTTGTCACGCTCTGCAGTCTGATTTCAGTTTGTAGTAACCTTTCATAGAATTATCCGATTTTCAGTGTTTTCTGTATTGAATAGCCTTTTATAGCAGATGAATAACACCGATAACTAAAAAAATTGACCTCCGGTGCAATGCGACTCACTTTGTGGTGCAGCGTCACATATACGTGTACAGTCAAGTGTTTTTGACTTGACTTGACTTGACTTGACCTGACAGTTTGTGCCTTACTTCATGTTTGTCAGTCTTGATTTAAACTTTGTATTTTATTAGTTACCATTTGTGATCTTTCACCGTGGAACTGTCGGAGGTCTGTGTAAATAGTATCCCCACCTTCTGGAAATTTTCTGCTAGGAATTCCCTCTTTTCTATCCCTCTCTTTGTTTCTGCCTTGTTTCTTTTTCTTCCTGTCACCTCCTTGTTGTCTATTTTCTGTCTTCTTGGTCCATTATACTGCCTTTTCTCCAGAAAGAGAAGCCGCCGCTGTAGTCTAGTGGTTAGGGCGTTGGACTCGTAATCTAAAGGTTGCGGGTTCGATCCCAGCTTTCGGCTATGGCGTTGTGCCCTTGGAAAAGGCACTTTACGGCTATTTTCTCACCCCACCCAGGTGTAAAAGGGGTACCAACCTTGTGTTGGGGGTTAACCCTGCGATAGACTGGCGTCCTATCCAGGGGGGAGTCTATGACTCTCAGTCGCTTAACGCCACAGAACCCGGATAAGCACCGGCCTGATGAGCCTTAGGCTCAGGACAACTTTAACCTAACTACTTCTCCAGAAAGACTTAAAAGATAACAGTTCTCTCCCATGCCGAAGTCGGATGTGCTGGGCCTGACTTGTCAGGTGCTTAACGGCAGCGCAACGCATTTTGCTCATATGACAGACAACAATAGTTGTTGGCTGAGCGTTCGTTGAAGAAGTTTGTGATCTAAGATGTACTGTATGTGTATTAACTTTGTTATATTTTTTATCCATGATGTACACTTTGTGTGACAGTTAATGCTTGTCATCCCAGATATTATGCTCTGACCTTGACGAACAGAATCAATGCAAAACCAATCTGCAAACTGTTAATCCACTGTCCTCCTAGGTATCTCTTGGTGATTAAGATGTATGCAGTTTCACTAGGTATGTGTGTGCTGTGAAATAGTCAATGACACTATAACCACGCCATTAAAAGTGGATAGTTTTAAGTGCGTATTGATCATTCCATCCATCCATCATCCATCCATCCATCCATCCATCCATCCATCCATCCATCCATCCATCCATCCATCCATCCATCCATCTATCCATCCATTTATTTAACTAATTGTCTACAGAGAGTGCTGGCCAAGAAGAAACGAGAGCTCAGTCAAATTGAACATCAGGAAAAAGTTCTCCGCTCAAGTAAGTGTGTGTGTGTGTGTGTGTGTGTGTGTGTGTGTGTGTGTGTGTGTGTGTGTGTGTGTGTGTGTGTGTGTGTGTTTGTGTGTGTGTGTATGTGTGCGTGTGTGTGTGTGTGTGTGTGTGGTGTGTGTGTGTGTGTGTGTGTGTGTGTGTGTGGTGTGTTTACTTGCTAGATGCATGTTGGTCAACAAAATGTTTTGTGCGCATTTTTTCTTCTTTGTTATTGATATCGCTCAGTACAGTGGTTTTTTTTTGCGGTGTGTAATCAGATCAATAGGATTGACATGTTTTTACGTGTATTTAGGTCAACCAATTATGCTCCGTGGATCACAAACGAGTATAATCATCACACGAACATCTACCTTCCCCATACTAACCAATAGAAAACTGACTCAGACCGTCTTATTTCTGATGTTTCTGACGCATATTTATCAACTTTTTTTCTCTCTCTCCTCAGGAGGCCTGCTCAGCCCAGTGGGGTTTTCCCGGGACAGTGTCAGAAGCTCCACCTCCACCTGCAGTGACTGGGACCGCTACAGCGAGCTGGGCTGTGCAGCAGGCATGGACTCCCCGGCCCTCACCAGGCCGGACTGGCACCACCCACCCTCCTGACCACACCCCCACCAACCCCAGCCCTCTCACCTCCCCAGCATCTCAGGATCCACCTTTGGCTGTGTCTGAAAACGCTCCGCCAAGAACGGTCCTACCCTGCCCTCTGGGCCACCCATGGAGGATTCCTCAAGTGACAGTAATTCGGTGTGAACCTCAAGGTGATCGAAAACCAGGTAGAGGAGAAAATTGACGACATACCTCAGGTGGAAGAGCCACAGTACAGCGACACCAATCGTCGTCGGAGTCACCAGGAAAAGGTGGAGACGGAGAAGGTGGAGGAGGAGGAGGAAGAAGGAAAGGATTTTTCTGAGTCATCATCGTCATCATCATCCACGGGCAGTGAGGACGAGGGCTCCAGCAGTGAGAGTGACGCCGTGCCGCCTCCCCGTGTGCCGCATGCGTTCCAACTCCACCATCCTCAACGACATGCGCATGAAGCTGCTGGCCAGCGCCGCTGCCAGACTCCTGGAGGGCGGGGAGGGGGTGGAGGAGGAGGAGGAGGAGGAGGAGGAGGAGCACACAGAATCCGACAGTCAGCCTGAGGAAATTTCTGACTCCGAGGTTATTGTTGAGATAAAGGAAGACGGGAGAAGAGTGTGGGAAGGTAGAAAAGAGGAAGAGGAGGGGGAAGGTGGTGGAAAGAAGAAGACGTGGAAGGGAAGAAGGAGGAGGAGGAGGCAGAGATTGGACAGGAGGAGAGAGAAGCGGGTGTGTGAATGATGAGAGTGGGGAAGGTGAGGAGGCAGGAGTCTCGTTTAGATTGTGTGGGGGTGTCAGAGTCAATGACAGTGACATTGTCACAAAGATGTGACACACGGACTACGTTATACTCCAAGGCAAACTTCTGTCTGTCATTTCATATATAATAAAAAAATAGTCCTTCCACTGCCTCAGAACAGCATTATCGTACAGTCATGTCAAAAAAGACTCGTGAGTTCTTTTACGCGGTAAATCCAGCAACCGCAATCAATACCTGATGATGCAATGAAATCTACCTTTTTTCAATCAGAGTTCATGGTCATGATAAGTTTTAATTAATCTATTGAGAATGGTTTCTATTCGCAAATAAACATAACAAAAAAAGAAAAATAAAACAGGTGCTATTTGGACCACAGATAGGCAGGGAAGACAACTGCATTATGTGGACCGAACAAGTGGCAGCTTTTAAAATATAAAAAAAATGTTAGAGTCGTCTCATAAATGGCCTAATTTCTTACATGTCTTCCTTTTGCCTTTTAAAACATTTTCTTCTTAATTGTAAAGCACTCCACAACTTTGTTAAAAAAAAATCCAACAAATAGAATTCGATCATGGAATTAACTGTTTGAGAGGAAAGAAACAGCTATTATTTCGCTTTTGTGTAGAGTGCATTTCGCTATGTATGGGTCCTTTTTCTGTTATCTGCGGTTTTGTGTTTGTTTCTCCGTTTGTGCTTTAATTTTTATTCGCATAATATTTTGTTTTCTCCTTTTAAAGAGTGGTATTATCTTTGATTCAAATGAACTGCAAAAGGCCTTTTTTGATTGTAAAACAAATCTTGCAGTGTGTGTGTGTGTGTGTGTGTGTGTGTGTGTGTGTGTGTGTGTGTGTGTGTGTGTGTGTGTGTGTGTGGCTGCCTGCATGCATAGGCCTTCATGTGTGCATGTGTGTGTGTGGCGTGTGCTGGTGTGTGTGTGTGTGTGGTGTGTGGTGCGGCGGGCGCGCGGCGTGTGTGTGTGTGTGTGTATGTGTGTGTGTGTACTCAACAGGTGCTTGTAATTGTTAAGAAATGTTGTGACATCACTGTCAATGTCAACACCTGATTTGGCAGCTTAAAACATTGTATATCAGTATTGTTCACCAAACTTTATGTCGCTGACGGTGGACACTATAGCCAAGCGGTCAAGACCGCTCGACTTCAACCCAATGGGTCCATGAAGTCCTGGGTTCGAATCTCGGCAGTGTCTAGTGAACAAGGGTGGGGATTTTAGATTCCCAGGTCAACTTCAGTGCAACCACCTAGTGCCTTTATGTCCGTCTACATACACATACAGAAGATCAAATATGCATGTTAAAGATCCCATATTCATGTCGGGGTTCGTTCGGTTACGGAAACACGAACATACCCAGCTTACATTCACGAAGTCGGAATGCAGCTATTTTCATTGTGGGCAAAACGATAGCATGCACAGAATCTCACCATTGGTAAACTTCGGCGCTTTAGCCGAGGAATGAAAAGCAAAGTCGCTGAAAAACTGCACAAGTACTTGGTGTTTCTGGACAATCAGGTCTAACAGCTCAGATATCGCCAACGATTCCAGGCAAGATTCTGAAAGCTGGGATATGTGTGTTAGTATTGGCAAGACACGTAAACAGCTGAAACTGTTTGACAGTATTGCAACACACGATAACAGCTGGGGGTTGATGTGATAGCATTGTCAACACACGTTCCTACAGGTGAGAATGTTGTGATAGCAGTGTCAACAGGCGTTCTCCACCACCGGTGATGATTGAGTGATAGTGTTATCAAGAGATGTGAACACATGAAAGCTTAAGTGACATTGTCCACAGGTGTTCTGGATCACTAATGACAGCGTGATTGCATTGTCAACAAGACGCTTTGACAGGCGAGAACTGTGTGGTGATATTGTCAACAGAAGTTAACAACTGAGGTTTGTGTGGTCGTAGTTGTCGACAGACCTCAACAGCTGAGAACTGTATGATGGTACGGTCAATAGCTGAAAGTTGTGATACAAAGGTCAAGAGAGACTTGTGATAAAACTGACCAGAGGAGTCAAAAAGCTGCGAGTTGTGACAGTCGTGTCAACAGGCGTTAACAACCGATATTTGTGATATATCTATCAACAGACGTCAACAGCCGAGACGTGATAGTATTTTCAACAAGTATCAACAGCTGAGATTCGTGTGACAGAACAGTCTAACAGAAATGTCTAACTGTTGACAAATGTGCAATAGAATTTTCATGAGGTGTTAATATTCACAGCTGCAAGTCGTGAGATAAAAATCGTTAACAGACGTCAACAGTTGAGAAATGTGTGATAGCATTGTCAACATTTTGAGAACTGCTTGATAGAATTATCAACAGACTGTCTATCAAGTGAAAATACTGTGCGATAGCATTTGTTAAGAAACACGTACCAACAGCTTAAAAACAACGTTGTGTTAATGGTGCAGGCTAGTGCTAAACGTGATGGTTGAGAAATGATGCGCTAGTTAGTAAAATAAATAGTGATAAATAAAATAGTCGTAGCATAAGCAGAGGTTCTAACAGCTAGAGGTTGTGATAATCTGAAACACGATTTTTAACAGCCTGAAGAAAAAGTCTCTTGTGTGCTGGTGGTGTGAATGGCTGGGGTGCAGGGATGGAAAGTTCACTGTGTTTGTGTTTGTGTTGTTTCATAAATCCTCATCCAAATTATTGTTGAAACTTCTCTCTCTCTCAGCAACACACCCCACACTTATATATAATATATATACACAACACACACACACATAGACACACAAACTCATCTCTCTCCTCTCACAATCAAACAAACACACACACATATATATTATATAAATACATATACACAACACACACACATAGACACACAAACTCTCTCTCTCTCTCTCTCTCTCTCTCTCTCTCTCTCTCTCTCTCTCTCTCAAACCAGCAGTCATGTCATAAAAGTTTTTGTTTGTTTGCACAAGACCTTTAATTGTCCCGACAATCATCATTATCATCATCATCATCATAAATCATTATCATCATCATTATCATCATGATAACAGAACTGTGTGTAACATGATGCGCATGGGCACTAAATATCACAATAACACCAAGGAACGGATTCCACAGACTAAAAAACAACAAAACAATACAAACAAACAGAAAAAGCTGGTCTGGTGGGTGGACAACAGAGTTTTCAAAGGCTTAGTGTGATCCAGTTAGCAGACGTTGCTCGTGTTGTCTTGGCTTACGTTGAACACTACTACAACAGACATGTCACTAGACCCACAGACAAACCAGTGTATGCACAAGGGTGGGGGGGGGGGGGGGGAGATGGAGAGAAAGAAAAAGAAGGTATGTGTGTGTGTGTGTGTGTGTGTGTGTGTGTGTGTGTGTGTGTGTGTGAGAGAGAGAGAGAGAGAGAGAGGAGAGAGAGAGAGAGAGAGAGAGCCTCTGTGTGTGTGTGTGTGTGTGTGTGTGTGTTGTGTGTGTGAGAGAGGAGAGAGAGAGAGAGAGAGAGAGAGAGAGAGAGAGAGAGAGAGAGAGAGAGAGAGAGGAGAGAGAGAGAGAGAGAGGGGTGTGCACGTCCGAATATAATACAACCACAACAAAGGCCAAACTGACCATTGATAATAAAACCAACACTACAAAAAAGAACTGTTGCAAGCAACAAAAAAACCAACAAAAAAGAGTCTCATTGTGTTGACAATAATTGGCTCCCGATAACAACAACAAAAAAACCTTCTATAATAACAAAACGTTTTTCCCTCCTCCTCGTGCTCTTCACCACATGTAAGACATTCATTTCCAAGGCCTGTACACCCCAGCCACGTAGTGTTAATTCAATCAACAAGGAAAACCCAAAGTTGCTGATTCACACTCTGACAAAAGCAGAGATTTCTATCGTTCTGTTCACAGCCCCCCTCTGATAAACATCACTAATACACACGATTTTACACAAATTCAGTCCCCCCCCCCACCGTGCAGATGCCGGGGCCTGTCAGTTAAAAAGTATCCCCAACTTGGAAAATTTTGTGCTGGGAATTCCTCTTTTCTATCTCTCTCATTTGTTTCTGTCATGTTCCTTTTCTTCTGGTTACCTCCACCTAGTCTATTTTCTGCTTGCTTGGTTCATAATTCTCCTGCCTTTTTTTCCCAGAAAGAATTGAAGTATAGCAATCCTCTTCTACGCTGAAGTTGGATGTGCCGGGCCTGACTTGTCAGGCGCTTAACGGCAGCACGACACATTAGAGACAGTAGATGTTGCTGTCCGAGCGTTCGACGAAGAAGAAAAAAACAGTCAGTTACGCAACTCCAGCACAGATCTTTAAAATAGTCGGGGAAGTTAATTATAAAAAAGCAACTAGACGGGCCACATGAACTTGATACCCAGAATTTGTGAGAAAGATTGAGGTCAGCTGATGGGATCACGTGCTTCTGACGTCAGAAAAGATAGCGGCCATCTTTTAATCTGAGATAAGAATCTGTTTTTAAAACGAGAGATTTGATTCAAAAATAAACTTTAAGAGCTTTTTCATGTTTCATCTTAAAATTGGAGAGTTCCTTTGTGTGGCTTCCTAAGTACCTTTTGAATTTTTTAATGGCTCCTCCACACAGGATCAGATTTTCTGACCGAAATATATCATGAAAATGTCGGCTGAAGTAAGCTTGCAAACACATACATATATTGATCGTATCAAAGATCGTGTTCTTTCTCCTATTTACATTTTAAAGAGCGAGATATAAAATGAATATACAAAATTAACAAATATACAAGAAGAATGAGAAGAGAGAGAGAGAGAGAGAGAGAGAGAGAGAGAGAGAGGAGAGAGAGAGAGAGAGAGAGAGAGAGTCATCGTCCCTTTTATAAGTCATAAAACGTGATGAGCTTCAAGGCAAAACGCATTAAGACGATACATTCTAACATAACAGAAACAAAGACATAAGATTATAATAATAATCTATTAACACCAGATTACATTCAGCTGAGCATAATTGCAGATATAATTCTAAGTAAAAGACTCCAGAAACATTTCCATTCCTTCATAATTCATCAAATCGCTTATGCCAAGCAAAAAGAAAAAAGCAGTCTGATTTTCATAAATAGTCGAAAAATCAATGAAGCAAAACTGTGAGTTCATCTAATGACAGGATAGGTGAACACGAAAAGAGTGTTGGTCGTATTTCTCATTTCATGCAATGGGGATAGCATCATTGATTTTGTACAACTAGGCTGGTGCCCTCTTCCCCCATAATTATACTGACATAGGTCCACTGTGGTATCAAGTACTCTGAATCTAAAATGTGTTCATTTAATTAGGAGCTGCTATTGTCATCGTGTGAATGCTTTTCTCAGTGTGTAGATTTATATCATGTGTGTGTGTTGTGTGTGGTGTGTGTGGTGTGTGTGTGTGTGTGTGTGTGTGTGTGTGTGATGAGAGAGTATGTATGTATGTATGTATGTATGTATGTATGTATGTATGTATGTATGTATGTATGTATGTATGTATGTATGTATGTATGTATGTATGTATGTAAGTACTAATACAACAGAGTAAAAGAGGCAGGTATCTGATAGTTCCATAAACGTATTGAGTTACGTTTTAGTTAACTCGAAAGATTATGAACAAAGACACACTGATGGTATTCCCCCTCCCCCTTCATAGATTCTGAATATGACAAAAAGCAGTTCTTGTCAAATAAATGTGTTTGTTCTTCTACAGGTAAATAGGCTAGACACACAACGGGAAATATCTACATAGGCCCCCTAGGACTGTTTGGATCACACAGCACACAGACACTGACACACACATATACGCGCATGCATACACGCATGCACACACACACACACACACACACACACACACACACACACACACACACACACACACACACACACACACACACACACACACAGAGGAGGTATACTGATAGATAACCTCTGTACATATGAGCAGACATTAATTTCTCAAATTACAGATAGGTAGACAAATTACTGACGGAAAGACGGATAGACAGATAAATGATAGGCACAATAATCATATCCAAAAGGACCTGACAGAAACACCAACCAATAACCAGTGTATATATACGAGTATGTGCCTTTCCACCTCAAAAGCTAACATGATATTAACAGACGATAGCGTTTCATGCCTGCGTGCCTGCCTACCTGTGTACACATCAATATTTTCACCATGAATAACTGATGCAGCTCCTCTGCTTGAAAAAACTTTTAAAAAAGTCAGAAAAAACACAACGACCGGACCGTTAAACATACACACACAATACATATGGCAAGTGTGCAAATAATGTTTCTATTCATAACCAATGTGCAACAAAAAAATCATTGCAAAGACGAATGATCGTCATAGTTACAACTTTTATATTCAAGACTGTTCAAATCAGACAAAACCGAAATGTTGGGCAGTTTCCTGCTCTCTCTCTCTGGCAATGCCAAAATGTTGGGGGAGTTTCCTTCTCTCTCTGGCAATGCCAAAATGTTGGGAAGGTTCTTTCTCGCTCTCTCTGGCAATGCCAAAATGTTGGGCAGTTTCCTGCTCTCTCTCTCTGGCAATGCCAAAATGTTGGGCAGTTTCCTGCTCTCTCTCTCTGGCAATGCCAAAATGTTGGGCAGTTTCCTGCTCTCTCTCTCTGGCAATGCCAAAATGTTGGGCAGTTTCCTGCTCTCTCTCTCTGGCAATGCCAAAATGTTGGGGGAGTTTTCTTCTCTCTCTGGCAATGCCAAAATGTTGGGGGAGTTTTCTTCTCTCTCTGGCAATGCCAAAATGTTGGGGGAGTTTCTCTCTCTCTCTCTGGCAATGCCAAAATATTGGGGCAGTTTCCTCTCTCTCTGTGGCAATGCCAAAATGTTGGGCAGTTTCCTCTCTCTCTCTCTGGCAATGCCAAATGTTGGGGGAGTTTCCTCTTGCAATGCCAATGTTGGGTCTCTCTCTCTCTGGCAATGCCAAAATGTTGGGCAGTTTCCTGCTCTCTCTCTCTGGCAATGCCAAAATGTTGGGGGAGTTTTGCCTCTCTCTCTGCAATGCCAAATGTGCACACAACATGTTGGGGGAGTTTTCCTTCTCTCTTGGCAATGCCAAAATGTTGGGGGAGTTTCCTCTCTCTCTCTGCATGCCAATGTTGGGATTTCTTCTCTCTCTCATGCAAATCTCTCTCTCTCTCTCTCAATCCAATTCTATCTTCCTCTCTCTCTCATCCTTTCATCTCCTCTCTCTCTGGCAATGCCAAAATGTTGGGGGAGTTTCTCTCTCTCTCTTGTGGCATGCCAAAATGTTGGGGGAGTTTCCTCTCTCTCTCTCTGGCAATGCCAAAATATCGGGGGAGTTGCCTCTCTCTCTGACAATGCCAAAATGTTGGGGGAGTTTCCTCTTCTCTCTCTGGCAATGCCAAAATGTTGGGGGAGTTTTCCTTCTCTTTTGACAGAGCCAAAATGTTGGGGCAGTTACCCTCTCTCTCTGGCACAAAATGTTAGGCAGTTTCCCCACTCGTCTCTGGCATATGTCGCTCTATGGGAGGATATTTACAATAACCAAAAATTAGCGGAGCTCCGTTCGATTTTAAGAGAGAGAGACAGAGTACAGACAGGACAGACGACAGACAGACAGATAGGGACAGTAGAGAGAGAAGAGAAGAGAAAAGAGGAGAGAGGAAGAGAGAGGAGGGAGAGGGGGGGGGGGGGAAAGGAGGGACTAACACACGACTGTGGTGGTCAAATATAGAGGTCTTATCGTGGGAGTGCGTATACTATAATTATATATGATATAGCATATAATCATTGTGCATGGTTATACGTGTGTATTACACAGGTGGGTACATGGCTATGCTGGCCTGTACTGATGCGTTTGTAAGTGCAGCTGATTGTGTACAGTATATATTATATATATATATATATATATATATATATATATATATATATATATATATATATATATATATATACATATGCATATATCGGACCAACCTTGTTTCCCCCTGTCTTTGACTGTCAGCGTGGGCCTATATCTGTTAGACTTTTTTTTTTTTTAACCAGAATCTGTTGGACTTTTTTCATATCTTGCTCAGCTGTTCATCCTACCCCCCCCCCCCCCCACACACACACCACAAAACATTTAGCCCTCCTCTTCCCAAACAACAACGAATGGAGCTGTGAAAATGACATGACACGCGTCAGTAAAACACAGTTACTAACAACCTCAGCTCCAGGGCTTTATCACAGTTCTTGACTAAACCATTGATGCTGGGGGCAGCAGCAAAGTGAAAGGCTGAATGATCAGTGGCTTTTTTTCCCACTCATGAAATTCCACTTTACAAATTAGTCTTTAGTGATCAACTATGACTCTCTGACTAGGAGCCGAGCCTTGACTTGCACAGTCCTTATGTGCTGCAGCCCTGGGGGCTAGCCTAGTTGGCCTTTGGAGAACATCTCCAACGCTGACTATTCTTTTGCCCTCTTGGCCAAGAGAGTGGGGATGTGCTGTGGGCAAGGCACCTCTACTACAATCAAATTTCTGCCCAGTTTCCGAAACAGAAGCTGCTTCCTCTGCTGTTTTGGAGGTCATCGTCGAACACGACGGACAAACATATAACAAACGCTTCGATTTGTTTGCTTTACCAGATTCAGCGCTATATAAATTCCTCCTCCTCCTCCCTCATTATCATCATCATCATCATCATTAATAATAATAATAATAATAATAATAATAATATATAAATAATAATAATATATGATAATAATAATAATAATAATAATAATAAATAGTAATAATAGTAATAAATAATAATAATAATAATAAAATAATAATAAAATAATAATAATAATAATAAAAAATAAAATTAATAATAATAATAAAATACTTATTATACCATAACGGACAACGAATCCCACAGATTTTTCTTAAGCAAACACCCCACTCCAATTCCCCCCCAAAAAAAAAAACAAAACCAACCAAACAAAAAACTCCAAACTTAAAAAAGCCCAAACAACCAACGTTAACACACCGTTCACTGTATTTCCATCTTGTGCTCATTCTAAGGGGACACAACACAGACGAACTCTGTACAAGTGTCTCCCTCTACTTCTGGTAGTGTGGTTGTGGGCAAAGATGGCACAGCCTCTGAAAGCCAATAGTAAGCAGACTCGTTTGTGATCGTAGCCAAAGGTCTGGGTTTTAGCCCAGTTGGTCTGTACGTCTACACACACACACACACACACACACACACACACACACACACACACACACACACACAGACAGACAGACAGACAGACAGACAGACAGACAGACAGACAGACACACACACACACACACACACACACACACGCAGCACGCAGACACGCAGGCACACACCACACACACACACACACACACACACACACACACACACACACACACACACACACACACACAGCAGGCACACACACGCGCGCGCACGCAGACACACACACACACACACGCGCGCGCACCACAACACACACACACACACACACACACACACACACCACACACACACACACACACACACACACACACGCCACACACACACACACACACACACAACACACACACACACACATACACACACACGCCACACACACTCTGAAAGATACGCCTCTTTTCCTCACAAGCATGGGCCGCATACAGTCATCAGCATTGTATGCATTCCCTGTTATGCCGTCGCTATGAAGAAGATGAAGACATCTATTAATTAATCTAACCAGCAGGTGACACCTAAAAAGTACAGTGGGCCGGTCGGTACTAAATAAAAACCCTACACCACTCAGCAAACCTATAAATTCGATACCTCCGACCCCATCCTACCCCTCAGTCCTTACATCAGAAAATTTTTCGCTGGGGTATAGAAATAATCACAATAGCAACAACCACAACAACCACCCCAACCCAATACTTCCTATGTGCTCATGTTCAAATAAACACTATGTTCATTAACGTTTCCCTACGCCAATGTTCTCTTGGAAGGTGCGTCACTTCCCCCCAAATGCAACAAAACAAACAACTCCCACCCCCAAGACCCCCCTCCCCACCCCAACCATCAAAACAACCCTCCTCCCCCTCCACACACACTCTACTAAACAAACACTTATACACTGAGGTGACTGTTTTACATACCGAAATTAAAGTCAAGTCCAGACTGACAAATCAAAATTAAATCGGTTGTCAAGTTTCGCGTCATAAAGAGGTATCAAAACACGGGGGTGGGGGGGGGGGGGGGGGGGGGGGGGGGTGAAGGGTGAAGGGTGAAGGGGTCAGGATGGCCAAATGGCCAGAGCTCTGTCCCTCGTGATCTGATGGCCCGGGTTCGAGGCACCCGTTTTTCCTCTGGAGTGAACACCAGTACTGACTCCACTGCCCCGAAAATCCTTGGGATGAGACGTTAAAAGCCTATTCTCCCTTTCGGAAGAGAAAGCTGTTTCGTGCCAGTAGGAACGGATGATAACATTATTAAAAAAAAGAAAACAAAACAAAGCCGTATGCACACTGGTGTGTTTAGATACCATCTTGGAAGTTGGAATGCTATTACCTTCATGGTGGGCAAAAAAACCCAAACCGGTCGCATACGCAAAAATTTCACCATTGGTAAACCTGGGAGCGCTGGCTGAGAAACAATGAACATTAAAACAATAAATTTTTCCGGGCTTTACATACGCACAGTAGTTCAAGACATAACCAAAGAAGATCTAAATTTGAAAAAAAAAAAGAAAATTCATATACACGTGTGTACTCTGTGGATATCTCCTCTCTTGACTTGTGTTGGGAATGGACTATGTCGTCACCCTCCATATCATTATCATACACCGATGTTGTCTTGGTCAGTGGGGACATGGGGCAGGGTGGACACAGCCTCAAGCTGTGACACACAAGCGTGGACGATGAAGAGGTCGCAGGCTGGACTTGTTTTCCTCAGGAGCTGTCTGAAGTCGGAATGTGTCGGCTGAGAGTAGCCTAGCCGGTAGCAGACTTCTGCAGATACAATCAGGGGAGAGAGAAAACCGGACACTATGCATCTCACCCAATAAGGAACGCTGAAGAGGAACTGAATCAATATACACATTTGACACACTTTGCCGTGGCCGTTATATGTTTGTTTGTGTGCATGCCTAGACTCTCTCTCTCTCTCTCTCTCTCTCTCTCTCTCTCTCTCTCTCTCTCTCTCTCTCTCTCTCTCTCTCTCTCTCTATTATAATTAGTACTTGCCGAGGACACTGGGTTTTTTTCCCATACCATTCCCTTTGAAACTCCCCTCATATTTCTTTTACTGGATAAGATTGAAGACTTTTACGAGCAGTCTTTGCTAATGATCATATTTTGAGGATTGTGTGAGGACACATTGTACCACAAAACAGTCTGTACAAAGCTTAACACTTAACAACAAAATAGGCAGGTAAAAGCCGTGTTTATCCACACACAAAAATATCTTCATTTCAAAAACAGACCTTGTACAATAAATTACTAAATTACACATCATCATATCATTCTACTTCCTTAATGTGACTTCCACAAATGCGCTCTAAAGTCGAGCGAATGCTTTTGAGTGACCAACGGGGAAAAGAATAAAAGATGGAGCCACTATTCTGTATTCGCCCATACTGTTTTTTTTTTTCCACATACCAAGAACATGAACACAATAATAACACACAACGATCAACTCACATATAGTTGTCGCCCTTTGACTGTGACTTGGACCAAAGATACTCATAATTATCTTTGCTTGGACGCCATAGTTTAGAATTAGGCCTCCCATCACGTTTGTGTGTGTGTGTGTGTGTGTGTGTGTGTGTGTGTGTGTGGTGTGTGTGTGTGTGTGTGTGTGTGTGTGTAGATATATAGTCCAGTTATTTCTCTTATATTACATCCCATTTAATATTTCCCTCAATCCATGTTGCTGCTTGTTGCTTTTCTAAACTTGATGAGACGGAAAAGTCTGCAAACTTTTGATCATGCTTCTTACTAAAGATGAATATAGTGTACAAAGCTTTTAACATTTTATAACAAAACATACATGTTAAACATGTTCATTTAAAAAAGAAAGTCATCATACAAACTTTGATGTACATAATAAAAGAACCCAAACATCACAAAATGAAAACAATTATCATCACCATTTTGTTTTTCACCTTGCTGGTGCGACTCTTGTGGAAAATGTGTTAGGTGTGGGTGGGGGAAAACGTAGGATAGGGAGGTGTGGGGGGGGGGGGGGGGGGGGGGAGGGGAGGGGGAGGGGGGGGGAGGGGGTGTAAAACCTGTGAAAGCTTCTAAACCATCATCAACGTACACAGTTTAAAAAAAATATGTTACAAAAGTGCTAGTACAAAATGTTCCAGATGTGTAAAAAAGAAAAGAAAAGAAAGATTTGAACACAAGTGTTGAAAAGTACAACAGGTATTATGTTGTGTTGTGTGTGTGTGATGTGTGTGTGTGTGTGTGTGTGTGTGTGTGTGTGTGTGTGTGTGTGTGTGTGTGTGTGTGTGTGAGTGTGTGTGTGTGTGTGTGTGTGTGGTGTGTGGTGTGTGTGTGGTGTGTGTGTAGGCCTACACGCGTGCGTACTTTGACAAATTGGCTTAGTTTGTCTTCGTGACTCTCTTTGCAGCACACTGCGAGTCACCCACAGGTATGAGCTCATGACAAATCAGAAAAGTGCACAGCTGAAATATCTGACTTATGAGTCATGGGGAGAATAAAAAGGGAACAAAAAGACCACAAAATGTTTCTTCTTCCTCCACCGAAAATTTAATCTGGCTTAATGCGGGAATGAAAATATTACATGAAACTATTTTACGTGCATGTTTCAAAGTTGTCTCCCTTCTTTGAATTGGAAACCGTCCTAATGAATGGATATGACGATGATATCCAGCAGTGTGTGTGTGTGTGTGTGTGTGTGTGTGTGTGTGTGTGTGTGTGTTGTGCGTGTATGTGTGTGTGTGTGTGTGAGAGAGAGAGAGAGAGAGAGAGAGAGAGAGAGAGAGAGAGAGAGAGAGAGAGAGGAGAGGAGAGAGAAGAGAGAGAATATAGTACATAACCACGATGGTTCAACAGTTGAATGAATGATACGTATGACCTCTTAACTCTAATGGTCCTGAAGAAAACCGGACTGGATTCCTGCACAGTATCAGCATAGACTAGATGTCTGGAGATATTTTCAATCTTCCACATCAAGTGATATGCAAACCAGCCAGTGCCCTAATTCGCCTGGAATGTATGCGTAAACAGATCATATAGTTTGCTTTAAAACAAACAACAAAACAAAATCTCTCAAAAACAGAACAAAGCAAAACAAAGCATTCCCTTCCTCCAGACTCTGGTAGTTCATGCCACTATTTGCTTAAAAATCATTGCCGAGAGAGAAGACAATTACGATAACAAAAAAACAAACCAAAAAAAAAAACCCCCAAAAAGAAGAAAAGAAATGACAAGTCAGTTCTTAAATGCGGTCAAATACAGTATAAAATCAGAAGTGTCCTAGGTAAAAATGCAACAACAGGTCATACCATAGCAGGGGCTCTGACGGCTAGACTAGGTTACTGGTAGGAAAACCTACCACCAGACACATACTCTGAATAACGCTACACTGCCCTTGTTGGAGCTGACACACAATGGATCAGGAAAGTCTGCACTCAAGGAAATACCAGTGCCAGTAAGGGAAACGTGAGTGAAGATAGGGTTCCTTACATGTGAAACAAAAGAAAAAGAGAATCTGTGCACAGGTCAAAGAGAGAGGGTAGCCAGAAATAAATACTGACTTGGTAAAAGACTTGTGTGTGTGTGTGTGTGTGTGTGTGTGTGTGTGTGGTGTTGGTGTGTGTGTGTTGTGTGTGTGTGTGTGTGTGAGTAGTAGAAGTAGTAGTTGTAGTAGTAGGTACAAGAGGCATCACCATCATAACCATCATCATCATAACATACCAACTGTAAACCACGATTTACATTAGCAGTCACCATCTAATCAAATCCAACAAAACCAGCCCAAGTTTACTGCTACTGACCTTTTCAGGCATTGAAAAAGTGGGGTTAGTAGGGGGAAAAGGGAGGATGTGAGACAATAACAAAAAATGGAAATGATCAATATTTGGCAGGGCAAAATACAATCTCTACCAAAGTCTCCAAGTGTGTAGGTACTTGTCTGTCTACAGTCTATCCCTCACTACCCCTTCTGTAAGCGCTCAGGAGGAAACAAAGTCACAACAGTCTCACACAATGGGGGACGATAATTATATTTCTAACAACACAGTCTTGCTGCAAAGTTCACTACAAATGCTACCGTCATAACAGGAAGGCCTACAGGTAGTTTCTTTAGTGACCATATCCGTGTATAATACTCCGAGCTGCTTGGCTGTGTGAGTCAAGGACACCATACAATAAAATTAAAAAAAAGGTTGGGCCACAAACCACTGAGCACAGTTTTTATAACAGACTACCATGTTCTAATTTCACACAAAAGGTTTGGGTGTGGATCCTCAATAAAATGATATTTTGGGGGGTGATATTTCTGTGGATTTAAGCTACCAGACTACACCAAATAAAGCAGTCTAACCATCAACTGCACGAAGCTGTTAATCTGAAGATAAAGTGTGACACTGTGTTCTGACTGAAGACTTTCTCTAACACATTCTGGACCACTCCACTCTCGGATTAAACCGGTCTTCCAAGGACTCTAAATGTAATCGCCACTTGGTGAAAACGGCAGAAGAACAAAGATGGAGGAAAGGCAGCCACCAGCCTCCCAACTGTTGGACGCCATGTCACACACGCTGACTCACTGGGTAGAAAGCAAACGATTGGCTGGGGTGACATCACGTGACTTGATTCCAATTTCTGGGCTGTCCCAGTGTGACATGGCGTCCAAATCCAAGGCGTGTGACTGGCTCCCCTGTCGTCAGGTGACACGGTCCAAACTCTGATTGGTTCGTGTGTGGTCACATGACTAGGCTAGCACGTGCCAGTGCTGAACCTGGTCGCGTTGGTTGGCTATCATTTCGTTCCAGTGGTCCAGCTCCTTGCCCCGTGCAAACATGAAGGAACCCAGGACGATTCGACCGATGGGCTTGTCTGCAACAGGCACACAGACAGACAAATAATGAGTTACAGTTATATCCTTTTTCTCTTCATTTTGCTGTGTCATTTTTCACAGTGATGTTCAGATTTGTGCTTTGTATCATACTGTGCTTTTCTACAGCTATCTCTCACTACATCTGCTACACATCCTTTAATTTTTGCGTCGCCGAAATATTTTGCATTCACACGCAGTTACACAGTAGACAC
Source organism: Stramonita haemastoma (assembly GCA_030674155.1). Taxonomy (NCBI): domain Eukaryota; kingdom Metazoa; phylum Mollusca; class Gastropoda; order Neogastropoda; family Muricidae; genus Stramonita; species Stramonita haemastoma. Next base: position 74,815,892 of record CM060318.1, read on the forward strand.
CTACCTTAAACTGTAGCTTAAGCACTGAGTTTTGTAACTATCATCATGTATATGCTTAGTCAGAAAAGACACCCACTAAACACTACGTAAAACTAAGTAATAATCTCCAGACATGTTCACTGTCCAAATCTTTTTGCATTTGTTCAAAGGAATGAACAGAAAGCTAGGGATTATAATTCCATACACAAGAATCCGATT
>CM060318.1:74831089-74833976 GCA_030674155.1 Stramonita haemastoma
GTGTACATCCAAAATGTACCGCATGTTCTTTATGTCGGGTGGAAGGTCTCCTCTAGTGCTGGTAACTATGTAACCTGGCACTATCTGTCACATAAATAAAGTAACAGCAACAGCAGCAGCAACAACAACAATAACAACATCATTAGATTTGCAGAGAGATGGATTCTGGGTTCTGGGTTTGCCTTGCCCAACACACACAGTGTATACTGAAATTATCCTTCAGCGCAGTGCCCGGGGTGACTGCCCCCCTAGAGGGAAGCTAGGGACAAGAAACAGATGTTTGTTCTTGTCTGTCAACAATGCTGGGGTCAATATTATCCTTCGCTGTGGACATGCATCCGGACATTTGTCCACCCGCACACACACACACACACCACCACACACACACACACACACACACACACACACACACACACACACACACACACACACACACCACACCGCTAGCTGACAGCCAGCTCTGGACACAGGCCATGTTTGATGTCCTCAAACAGAGAAGCTCCGAGTATTGACCCTGTGACACACTGGGCCCCTGGTTCCTCGCTCTGTCCTCAGCCTGGTCAATAGATCGTTTGAAGTCAGCTTCCAGCCACCTGCCACATTCCTCACTTACCCTCCCCCCCCCCCCCTGCCCCGAAACTGAGAGAGTTCAAAAAGTGTCTGTAAGATTGTTCCAAATCCTGTGTCAGTGTTTTTTTTCCTCACCCTGTAAGATTATCCCAAACCCTGCATTAGTGATTTTCGATACATTATTCAAACTGTGATAGCGTATTTTTCCGAAATATTGTTCAAGTCCTTGCATTAGTGTTTTTGCATAAGATTATTCAAAATCTTGCGATATTACTTTTCTGGAAGATTACACAAATCTTCGGCGTTTTTTTTTTTTTTTTTGGGGGGGGGGGGGGTAAGATTATTTATTGAATACCTTGCTCTTGTCTTCTGTATTCGGATTATTCAAAACCACACATTATTCAAAACCTTGTCTTAGTTTTGTTTCTGTAAGAATATTCAAAACATTGGTTAATGTTTTTCTGCAGGATTATTCATACCTGTTTTGGCATCCTTTTTTTCTTTTTCTTTTATCGCATTTGCAAAACAACAACATCAACAAAACCATACCAAAAAAGAAACAAACAAAAAGAATATCAATTAGAAATTCAAATTGTATTGTATTTTTTTTTTTTTTTTTTTTTTTTTTTACTACATTGGCAATTGAAGAAAACAAGATAGAGAGAGAGAGAGAGAGAGAGAGAGAGAGAGAAGAGAGAGAGAGAGAGAGAGAGAGAGAGAGAGAGAGAGAGAGAGAGAGAGAGAGAAGCCAGAAACCTGAATTATTTCCCTTCGCAATAAAAAAAAAATCCAAGTAATTGTCCTTGTTTGTGATCTCTGCTGCAACAACCCCCCCCCCCAAACCCCAAGAAAAACAACCCACCCCTCCAAACGAGAAACAAACAAACAGAAAACATCACAAAACTTTTCACATGAAGTTTTTGTGTGTGTGAAGAACACACACACACACACACACACACACACACACACACACACACACACACACACCAACACACACAACACACACACACACACACACACGCACGCACACACACACACACACACACCACACACACACACACACACACACACACTAAACACAACACACACCAACACACCAACACCACCATACACACCACAACACACAACACACACACACACAAACGCACACACCATACACACTACACACACACACACACACACACAACACACCAACACACACACACACGCACAACACACCAACACACCACACACACCACACACACCACAACCACACCACACACACCACAACACACACACCACAACACACACACACACACACCACCACACAACTTGTATTGCCTCAAGAACATCTTGCAGCTGCTTTCTTGTCCATTTTGACTTTTTTTGGTTTTTGTTTGTCACTTGGTGCTTTTTTCCCCTTCTTTTTCTAAAGTGACATTTTGAATAACAAAAAAAACATTCTAACCGCTTCGTTTTTGTTTTCATTATTTCAGAAAAGTATTTGTACTTTAGTGAAAAGTAAGTCAAGTTAAAAAGTTTTTTAAAAATCTATTTTCAACTCAAAAACACAGACATACTGACACAAAAAGTACGTAGTTATGCAGATGTACAAACAAGCAGCAAACACACACACAGGCACACTGACACAAATACACACAAATCAGCCACACAAGCACATGCTAAAATACAGGCACAGATACTGACACAATGATAGACATAAACACACAAACACGTGAGCGCGTGCGCGCAAACACGCACACGCGCACAAACGCACACACATATACGCACGTGCACGGCGTGCACAGACACACGCGCGAGCACACACAATTGGAAGCGCAGACAAACAGACAAACAGACAGACATACAGATAAAGACAAGTACAAATACACACATATGCACAGGCGAATAGGTGCGCGCGCACTCGCACAGGCACACACACACACACACACACACACACACACACACACACACACACACACACACACACACACACACACACACAAAACACACACACAACACCACTTGTGCACACACATACAGAAACACAGTTAGCAAGCCAGCCAGACAGTGAGACGTACATATACTAACTTGTTTTTTGCTAACAAAATCACATGAAACTGCTGTCTTAGTCCGTGTTGATGTTTTTTTTCTTCTGCTTCTCTGTTTGTTTGGGGTTTTTCTTGTCTGTTTGATTTTCCCCTCGTCTGCTGACCTTTTGGTGAAACAATGTTACCCCTCCATTGAAAATATTTGAGAAAAATTTTCTTCTTGAGAGAAAAATGACTCCTGTTAAAGTTTGCAAGTTTCCTTCCGACTCATAAACACACACACACAC
>CM060318.1:74839076-74849076 GCA_030674155.1 Stramonita haemastoma
GTGTGTGTGTTGTGTGTGTGTGTGTGTGTGTGTGTGTGTGTGTGTGTGTGTTCAAAGCTTGCAGTATTTATTGCTTACTCTGCAACCTTTGGAAAATAAAGATAATTAATTAATTAATTAATTAATTAAATAATTAATTCATTTTCTCTCCTCTCCTCTCTCTCTGTCTCTGTCTCTGTCTCTCTCTGTCTCTCTCTGTCTTTCTCTGTCTCTGTCTCTCTCTCTCCCCCTCTCTCCCCCTTCTACCCCCCTCTCTCTCTCCCTCTCCCCTTCAACTCCCTGTCTTTTTTCCACTCCTCTCTCACCTGTCAGACAAAGTCATGTTGGTAAAGCTTTATTATCATTATTATTTTTTAAAGTGACAGACGGGAACTACCCTTATAATCGTTGCGTTGTCGCCTTGAAGGTAGTGTTTCTACCTACTTTTCAGGTCATAAAAGCGAGATGTTTCTGCCATCATGCAAAAAAGCAACGGTGGCTCAATGGATGCTTTAGCATCGCCTGAAAAAAGCAGAGGTTCTGCGTTCAATCCTACAGGGATTATGTATGAAGCCCTGAAAATCCATCTGGGTTTGGCTTGGATGCTTTTTGACCTTCTTGAGGATTCATGGGGTGAGGGTGGGTGGGGAGGGGGTAGCTACGAAATAAAAAAACAAATAAAAAACAAACAAAAAAAAAGGATTCGCAGACTTTGAGCCGGCACGACGATGACGTAATTCTCAGCCAAAAACAACAACAATAACAACGACAAAAAAACAAACAACAGCAGCAGCAACAACAAAAGCAGCTGTACAATGACACCGTGAATTCATTTTAAAGAGGAGAGTGTTTCACAATACACAACGTTACAAAAAACCCCATAAAACAGATAATCAACAAGAATCCAAAAACAACGCAGCTATCTTACAGAGAGAGAGAGAGAGAGAGAGAGGGAGAGAGAGAGAGAAGAGAGAGAGAGAGAGGAGAGAGAGAGAGAGGAGGGGAGAGAGAGAGAGAGAGAGAGGAGAGAGAGGAGGAGAGAGAGAGAGAGAGAGGAGGGAGGAGAGAGAGAGAGAGAGAGAGAAACAAAAAGAAAGCACAGCATGCCATTCTATGACATTGAAAACTTATAAAAAAAGAACAAGAAAAGCTATGTGGCAAGGACGTCTTTGAACACTCTTGGGATCCGAATCATGGCCAGTCTATACTTCACATGATGTGAAAATGCCTGAGAATAAATGGATTGGCATCATAAGCTTTAAAAACTCCAAGAAACAGAACAATACTCAACCTACATTAGACTTTTTTTCTTGGTAGCTTTATTCTAATACTTGTAATTACCAGCCAAAGGCAAGGATATACAAAGCACGCACTGATCCTATGTCGATATTATTCAACAAAAAAAAAGTGCGCTATATTGGAAAAATAATTGTGAAATTTCTCATAGAGAAAGCGTTAGGCATTTATGAAAATACTTGGAAAAAAAATGAACAAGCGGCTAACACTAAACGTTAGGGACATTTCTTGGAAGGAGTATTTATTTGTCCTCCAAAATAATCGCAGAAAGAGAAGTTTGTAGCACACAGAGAAACAAAGAAGAATAAACAAGATATCGGGAAAATCGTTGAAAAGAAAGAAATAAGCCACATGATAATGATAAAGATAATAAAAAACCCCAATAACAATATTAACAATATGTGGAATTTCTACAGCGCTGATTCTAGTTAAGCAAACCACAGCTTGTTTTCAAACACGTTGGGTTTTGTTGTTGTTGTGTTGTTATTGTTATTTATGTATCTGGAAGGTTTTTTTTAATATCTAAAACGATGTGTTTTATCTATCTGCTATGCATGTTTTCTCAGGGAAAAAATGGAAAGTTATCAAACACCAAACACTAATCAATGGAAAACAAATTCTGGACAAGACAGGAATGAGCGCCATGTGTCAGCGTGGTAGACAGTCTTCAAAGGCACATAAGAGGCAAGCGCCTTTTACACCATTCTGGGAAAGAAAAAGGTTAACCGTTTACATAAAAAATATGATAACATTCTTAAAACAAAAACTACCAGAAATAAAAGACAGGCTTAGCATAGAGGTGCGACAAACACAGACATGGACAAACAAACAAAACAAACAAACAGACAGACAAAACAAACAACCCGGAAGGAGTTTAGAAACACATGAAATGTGCTGAATGCATTCAGGCCATTTAGGACAGAGAGAGAGAGAAAAAAAAAAGCCTAAAAAAAAATGCATGTTCGACGAAGACGGGTTTGACCTATAAAACTGATACATCAAGTCTACAACTTCACTTTTCAATCCATCTCTGTCTCTGTGCCCCGCCCCCCCCCCCCACAACACCCTTCCCTCCTCTCCCACCCAGCTCCTTGCACACAACCTCCCCCGCCCCCTCTCTCTCCCTTTCTCTCTAGCTCTCCCCCTCTCTCATATTTTCCTGGGCAGACTTTTTCTTGCTTAAACAGAAGAGACCCAAAACAAACCTTCATTCTTTAGCCTACAACATGGAAGAAGGTTTTTCATAGTTTTATTTCAGTCTCGGCACATTTCCTGAGCCACTGAATTGTGTTAAAACCTTGTGTCCATAATCCTGTATTGTCTATTTTCTTCTTTCTTTCCTTTTTTGATTTAGAGGGGAGGTGAGGGTGGTGTGTCGGTATGATTCTTACACTCTTGGGGCACCTTTCTTTTTCTTTCCTGCTTTATTATTTTCTAAAAATCTAGACGCCGATGCCCCAAATCTTAATTCTTTGAGTAACAAACTTTGTGAAGGGTGAAATCTCTCCTCTTCTCTACTCTTCTCTTTTCTTCTTTTTCCTCTCTCTCTCTGTCTCTGTCTGTCTCTGTCTGTCTCTGTCTCTCTCTCTCTCTCAGACAGACAGACAGACAGACATTTGTGCCACACACACACACACACACACACACACACACACACACACACACATACACACACACAACACACACACACACACACACACACACACACACACACACAAACACACACACACACACAGATGAACACACAAAAGTCTAACAATTAATAACTGCGCAGTGCTTTTGCCGACCATTTCTTTTTGGTTCGGGTGGTGTTTTTGTTTTGGTGTTTTTTTAAACTGCAGCGGACGTGACAGGCAGCAACTGGACTCCAACATAAACACACAGCCTGAGGAATCCTCACACAGAGCGGGGCAGGAATCAAGTCACAGACCTGCCTGCCTTTCTGTTCCTTCAGCCTGCTTTTTCGGTTTTTAACAGCTTGTTTATGGAGTGTGTCAGACCTGTGTTTTTTTCTTCTTCTTCTGTATGTGTTTCAGACCTGTATTTTTGTCCGTGTGTGTGTGAGACGTGACATGTAATCCCTTCTCTCTCTCTCTCTCTCTCTTCCTCTCTCTCTCTCTCTCTCTCTCTCTCTCTCTCTCTCTCTCTCTCTCTCTCTCTCTCTCTCTCTCATCTCTTCTCTCTCACCCACTTCTCTCTCTCTCTCTCTCTGTGTCTCTGTCTCTCTCTCTCTGTGCGCGCGCGCCGCGCGTGTGTGTGTAAGCAGCCAACCAACTAGCCAACCACCAACCTGCATACATACATACATACATACATACATACATACATACATACATACATACATACATACATACATACATACATACATACATACATACATGCATGCATGCATACCCACATAAAGGCTGGTAGACAGGCAGACAGACAGACATACATACATACATTCAGACAGACAGATAGACAGACAGACGGACGGACGGACGGACGGACGGACAGACAGACAGACAGACATAAGTACATCCAATCCAAGCCAATGATGTTGCTTAGAGCCCCACACATAAGTACATACATTCAGACAGACAGATAGAAACACAGATAGACAGACAGACAGACAGACAGACAGACAGATACACAGACAAACAAACAGCTAGAGAAACAGACAGACAGACAGACAGACAGACAGACAGACAGACAGACAGACAGACATAAGTACATACATTCAGACAGACAGACTGACAGACACGTACCCATAGGAGCGCCCTGTGGGGTTTTGAGGTCCCTGCCCTCAAAGATGCCGACAGTCAGCCTCTCCAGGTGATTGTTGAAACACAGCGACACTGACAGCTCCCCATTGTTCGTCGTCGACTGCAACACACACACACATCGGTTATGACAGTTAGTTACTCTGTCGTGTTATTTGTCATCATTAGTGGAATTATCATTGCATTGTGTAATGCTTTCGCTGTAACATTACTGCTGCTGCTGCTGCTACCACTAACAATAATGTATGAAATTCATTCTTGAATCTACTGCTGCTGCTTCTGCTACTGCTGCTGCTACTACTAGTGTTACTGCTGCTACTACTACTACTGCTACTGCTGCTGCTTCTGTTACTATTACTACTGCTGCTGCTGCGGCTACTGCTACTACTTCTACTACTGCTGCTGATGTTACTCCTACTCCTACTCCTACTCCTACTCCTACTACTACTACTACTACTATTACTACTCTTAGAACTAGTACTTCCATTACTTTTAGTTTCACTGTTGCTACTAATACAATAATAATGATAATGATAACGATAACGATAACGATAACTACAACAAAAATCATAACGACATATGTATTGCATGGGTATTTCAATATTTGTCAGCTCTACAATACTCAAGATAAGATGCTGAACACCTTCCCATCACACACACACACAGGAACACACAGGCAGAGAGAGAGAGAGAGAGAGAGAGAGAGAGAGAGAGAGAGAGAGAGAACACTGAACACTGAACACTGAAATGGTTTAATGTACATTGGCCATGGACCACAATACATTTCTTGGGCTTGGGATGAAACAAAAGATTCATTCATATCATTGGCAAAGCAAATGCACAAAAGGTATAGATTCATGACTGGTGACAGAAGAAAAACATTTGTCTAAGACATGATTATGACCCTAGTGTCCCAAAATATGATTTTCTCTGGGGAGAGAACTATGAACACTGGGATAATTAATGTACCTTGGCCCTGGCCCGCAATACATCTCTTGGACTTGGGATGTCATAATGGGTTTATTCATATTATTGGCAAAGTCAATGCACAAAAAGTACATGTTATGCCTAAACAAAGTCATGACCCCTATAACAAGCATAACCAACTCACAAAATGAAAATGATATTTAATGAAAATTTTGGAAATCATGCATATTAAGTGTAAATCAAATCAAATCGTATCAGTATTTCAATACACAGCTTGAAGTAGAATTTTCCTTTTGTTGATAGAATGAAAAATGTATCTAGATAAACCGTGCTTGCACTCATCATTTGTTGCTTTGAGCAGATCTGGCAATGGCACGTTGACACACTTGCTTAGAAACTTTTCTCTCAAGTCTGCATACATGCAGCATTCCATTAGAAAGTGGGCTTCGTTTTCATCTTTTGTTTTACAGAAAGGACACTTTTTTTCTTGAGCATTCTCACTATATCTATATACATTATTATTAAGAGGTAACACGTTACATCTTGCTTGTGTAATTGCTACTCGAAAGCAGTAGACATTTATAGAGTTTATATATTCCTCTTTTTCAAAAATACTTTTAAATGATCTGTAACTGTCATACCTCTCTTTGTCTCTTATAGTCCCATCCCATTCTTGAATGAACAGATCTACTAATCTTTGTTTAAACATACCTAAGAAAGCCTTTACATCCCCCACACTTTGTTGCATCCAAACAATGTTAAAACCAGTTTCACACAAAATTTCTCTTATTTTTGAAATCCAGCAATATTTCCCGTTTCTATCTAACTCTAACTGCATGCAATAAGCATTATATGATATTCTATTTTGATCAAAATGCCGTAGTTTTAACCAGTACCTAATGGCTCTTATACAAGAATTGACATAAAGTGGATATCTTCCTAAATCACCGTATACCATCTTATTTGGTGTTCTTACAGGTACTCCTAAAAATCTTTTACATGCCATCAAATGAATTTTCTCGATGTGATCTAGTCTGTTTGTGCCCCATATTTCTGATGAATACAATAGAATTGGCTGAATTTTTGTGTCAAAAATCTTGAAAAATGTATGAACATTCATCTCTTTATATCTATGAAATACTTTATTTAACTGAACCACTGCCTTCCTTCCCTTAGTGACTAACTGTTCTATACCCAATTTACAGCTAATCTTTGTTGTGAAATTAAACCCCAAGTAGCAATACTGATTCACCACTTCTAGCCTAATACCATTGTAATACCATTGTTCCTGTTTTGAAAGAAATCCCCCTTTCCTAAAGACCATCACTTTAGTTTTATTGATATTGACACTCAATTGTAAATCATCACAGCAGTCTTTTAAAATGTTTAATTGATGTTGCAAACCTCCTGGGGTTGTTGAAAACAGTGCAACATCATCTGCAAACATCAGAACAAAGATCTCCATCATATTAGGTAATAACTGGACTCCATGCATTCCTTTTTCATTCATAACATTAGCTAACTGGTTGATGAATACTGAAAACAATGTAGGACTCAGAACACAACCTTGTCTGACTCCTATTGGACATTCAAAAAACTCTGATAATTGGCTGTTTGTTCGAATACAGGATAATAATGAGTTATACATGGCAGACAATGAAGCAAAGAATTTTCCTTTTACCCCCCGACTTTTAACACAGTTCAAAAGTTTATCATGTTTAACCGAGTCAAAAGCTTTTTTGAAGTCAACAAAGGCAACATACAGCTTTTTACCTTTCTTAGACATACACTTTTGGACAATTGAATACAAATTGAAGATCTGGTCTATTGTAGAATATCTTTTCCTAAAACCTGCTTGGTTTTCACATATCAAATAATTATTTTCTAGCCATGAATATAATCTTGTGTTTAATATAGAAGTATAACATTTAGATAATATACTCAGTAATGATACTCCCCTATAATTGTCTACTAGTTCTGGATCCCCCTTTTTATAAATCGGAATAATGATGGCTTTTGACCAAACCTGTGGATATATACCTTTACTGAAAATAGTATTGAAAAGCTTGAAAATGAACTGTTTAGCTTCCCTAGTTCCATTTTTTAGCATTTCTGCAGTAATTTTATCAATCCCACATGCCTTACCAGACTTCAGTTTATGTATTGCTGTATTTATTTCTTCTTCTGTAATCTCTCTGTTTAGTTCATGTTCGTTTTCTTCTAACAGATCTGCTTCTGTGTGCATGCATTTATTAAGTACTGCTTCATTACTTTGGAATACCTCTTTGAAATAGTTGACCCACTCTGTAGGATTTATTTTGTTTGAAACTCTATCTTTATTAACACAAACCATACTTCGAAGGTCTTTCCAGAACAGTGCTGAATTTGAACTATTATTAGCTAGAGATTCAACTTTTTGCTTTCTAAATGTTTGGCGTTTGGTCTTTACTAACTGTCTATATCTTTTCCGTGTTGTAACATAAGTCAGTCTGTCGTTTTCATCCCTAGTTTTTCTAAATACATTCAAGGCTCTTCTTGTCTCTTTTTTAACCTGACGACACTCATGGTCGAACCATCTAGACTGTTTATTTTGAAAACTATGACCTCTGGTGAGCATACACATGCTAGCCTCATTAAGGCATTGTGTATACTGCTCCAGGGCACCATCTATGTCAATATCAAGTAAGTTTAAGGCACTAATAATTCTATTCTGCATGGTATGGCTGCTAAGTGTTTCAATAAATTCTTCCTTCTTTTCATCTTTCCAAACAATTTTTTCTACTACACATTGTTCCTCCTCATTAGTTATTTCAACACTTTGTTTGGTCACATCAGTTTTCAAATCAATCCTCATAAGAACAGGCAGATGATCTGATTCTGTAGTACTTGTTATTTCTATGGTTACAATATTGACAGCTGCATACAATTCACAAGACATGATAAAATAGTCAATTGTACTGGCTCCTGAGAATGAAATATATGTATAACCATCATCAAAGTCATGTTTACACAGACCATTCAAAATCAAATAATCGAACATATTACATATTTCAATTAGTTGATTGCCAAATAGATTTGTCTGTGTATCTTGTGAGTTTCTAAGAAAATCACTTGTGCCATGCACTGTTTTAAACTCCCCATCAAATTCATCATCAGAAAAAGAATTATTCTCACATGCTGTTCTTGCATTCAAATCACCAGTCAACAGAACATAAAAATCATCATTCAATTCTTGCATGTCCAATATGCACTGCTCAAGCATTTCCATACCATAACCCTTTTGGTGATGTTTCCAAAACACAGAATCATATGGAGGTATATAAGCACAAATAAAAAGTACATTTTTATTAGTTTGTAACAGATCCTTTTGAATGTTTAGCACAACAATATTATCATATTCTATATCAACCTTAACAACGTAGCAGGCATACTTCTTTCTCACCATCACAATCACTCCTCCAGAATATCGGCCTTGATGCGACAATTTCTTGGCCTTTGATGTAAATACAACAAAATCGCTGAAAAGTGGTGATTCAAAATCATAGCTTATAAATGTTTCTGTTAAACATATAAAATCATGTAGCAGAAGAAAGTTAACAAAATCATTATTTTCTAACTTTTGCAATAAACCATTTACATTATAAGTGAGAAAATCAATATGTTGCCTATGTACATTATTTACAAAACAGGTGTAACTGTTTCTCTTTTGGTTCATCAGTTGAGCCACAAAATTGACTTTTACTATCTTTATATTTAGATACTGTTTTTGTGGCCCGGCCAATGTCCTATTTCTTGGAGACAGAGGCTCCAGAATTAGCAGGATTCCTTTTCTCACGCAAGGGCACTCCACTCTCATGGGGATGTTCCCCCACTGAAACTCTCCTGAGAGAGTCCAGGATGCTGGATTGACTTACTGACCTGCGTGACTCTACATGCGTGCTTTGAGCACCTGTTTGCTTCTGAGAGGCAGCACGCCTGATAGGCCTTGGCTGCCTCCCTGTTCCTGATGGCTGGGCATTACACATGCTTACAGGTCCGGTCTTGCCCTGCTCTGCCCCCACCAACTCTGTCTGAGGATCTGCCTTTTTACTATTGCGGGTGTCTGACTGATTACGGACTACTTTACCCCCTTTACCTCTGCTTTTTTTCAACTGTGAGACTTCACTGTCACCATGGTTTTCTGTATTCACTCTGTTGCCTTGGTCTACAGGGTCAGTCGGTCTGTCAAATTTGATATTGGTCAGTTCTTGTGATTCATTTACCTTTGTTACATCTTGGTCAGTGTCTGTAATATTCAGTTCATGTTCATGACAGTCAAGATCATGTTGGTAAAGAGTACCCATGTCACATGTCACCTTTAATTCGGTCTTGCCACCTGTGGTTTTATCATCACTTGTCTGTTCTTCCTTTCTGGGTGAGGAAGAACAACTGCTGTCTTTGTCCTCAATGTCTTTGTCCTCAATGTCTTTGTCCTCAATGTCTTTGTCCTCAATGTCTTCCTCATTTTCATCACTGTCATGTCTGTCTGTATTTTTCTTTGAGTCATCGTGACTGCGATATTGCTCCCCAGCAGCTTCACACACTCTGTACATGTCAGTCTCTTGCACATTCCTGCCTTGGTCCTGATGACAATCTGTACCACAATCACGGTTAAATTCTCGTTTCTTATCAGTTGCTCTGGTCCCTTTGATGCTCTGGTCTTTAAGAAACACAAACCGTTTGTGTTCAGGTGTTGAAGAGTCATTTTGTTCCTCACTGTATGATTGGAAATCTGGAACACTTGGTCTCCTGTCATGACCACCATGGTAACGCCTTTGCTGAACCCTGGTATGGAGAGAGCCTCTGGAATTGGTTGACCTTCTGTATCCTGTATTGCCTCTGAAGACAGCGTTCCCAGGTTGCTGTTGAAAGGCCCTGCCAGAGTGGGGTTGCCACTGACGTCTGACGTTTGGCGGAGGAGCTTCAGACTCGGCATCTTTGGGTTGAAGTGGAGGTGGCCTGTAGAGTCTGTCTGGCTGACTCCTGCTTGTGTTGCC
>CM060318.1:74859076-74871576 GCA_030674155.1 Stramonita haemastoma
AAGATGACGACGATGTAATGCAACATGAAAGAACATAAACTGCAGCGCGCGCAAGAGAAAAAAAATCCATATCCCCAATGTAAATACAGCACTTTATAATTTTGTTTTCAAACACACCAGCAAGAAGTCACAGACCGAAGAGAGCAGCTTTTTTTTCTCAATCTTGTGCGAGGCCTACGACTCAATTTCTCGATCCTTCAGAAAGGTGAGGCGACGGAGAATGAGGATATGAATGAATGTTCTCACAAAGTACATAGAAAAATGTCTTCTACATGCGCAATGTTGTTGATTTTGTATGCGTTTTCCAAAGTCTTCTTCACCGAATCTTGGAAAAAGGTCAATAAAGATCATGAAGAAATTTCGAGGTCTTACAGTGACGCATGTATATTATATTAAACACAGAGGCACATACACCGACACACACACACACACACACACACACACACACACACACACACACACACACACACACACACACACACAACACACACCACACACACGCAATCAAATCAAATTCTTTCATTTCCAGGATACATACATACGCATACATACACAGACACAGACACAGACACAGACACACACACACAGACACACACACACACACACACACACACACACACACACACACACACACACACACACACACAGAGTCCCCCCCCCACACACAGAGTCACACACACAGATACACACACACAGACACACACACAGAGTCACACACACAGAGACACACGCAGACACACACACACACATTATCCTCGATACACAGACAGACAAACACACTGACACATACACACACACACACACACACACCACACACACACACACACACACACACACACACACACACACACACACACACACACACACACACACACAGAGCGTGTTTGCTGTTTTCCCATGTCTACAACACTATTGATTTTACACGAAGTTTACAGTTCTTACAGCTCGCCAGCCCTTCTAAGGGTCAACAGAAACAAGAACAAGATGTAAGGGAAGCCACAGTATTTGCAAACTGTGGAAACAGCAAAGCAGCAGCAGCAACAGAAGCAGCAGCAGCAACAGCAACAGCAGCAGCAGCAAGCAGGAACAAAACCCCCACAAAAAACCCAAGAAAAAACTGATGAAAACGGAGGCGATGAGGAAGACGACGAGGGATGAAGAAAAGAAGAAGATGATAATAAAGAACACACAGAGCTCTTTGTCTCTGTCTGTCTGTCTGTCTGTCTGTCTGTCTGTCTGTCTGTCTGTCTGTCTGTCTGTCTGTCTGTCTGTCTGTCTCTCTCTCTCTCTCTCTCTCATCTCTCTTCTCTCTCTCTCTCTCTCTGTGAACATCTTGCGCACACGTTAAAATCCGTTCCGCTGTTCGGAAGAGAAGGCTATTGTGTGCCGGTGGGAACGAATGACAAAATTTGCAAAACTCCATACACACGGGGCTGGATGTAAAAAAAGCACATGAATGCTTATTCCATTATCCTCGATGTAAAAGAACCCCCCCAGTCAATCTGTCTGTCTGTCTGTCTGTCTGTCTGTCTGTCTGTCTGTCTGTCTGTCTGTCTGTCTGTCTGTCTGTCTGTCTGTCTGTCTGTCTGTCTTCTCTCTCTCTCTCTCTCTCCTCTCTCTCTCTCTCTCTCTCTCTCTCTCTCTCTCTCTCTCTCTCTCTCTCTCCTACCCTCCCTATCCCCCTCTTCCCCCACAACCACTGCAGTCTATTAGTCTTCAAGACCTCGTGTTGCCATCTCACAGGTCAGTCCACACCTGCACCTTGATCTACATCACCTGGAATGAATAAAGGTACTTGATATTGTAGAGAAAGAATCAGCAATTACAAGTGCATTTCCAACTAAATGATAGGCATTTCATTGTGTAAAAGAAAAGAATTAGCAGTTATATTCACATTTCCAACTAAATAAAAGTAGTTTTATTTTGTAGGAAAAGAGTTAGCCGAGAGATATACATTTCCAACGACATAAAAGTAATATGATTTTGTTGAGAAAGAGTTAGCAGTTATTGTATGCATTTCCAACTAAATAAAGGTAGGCTTTTGTAGGAATCAAAGATCATGGTCAACAGCGCGAGTAATGACATCACGGAAATAAAGATGAATGGAGAAATACTAGAAGAGGTGAGCCAATTCAAATACTTAGGCTCCATCCTAACAAAAGATGGCACATCAAACAATGAGTGAAAGCTCGCATTGCAACAGCAACTCTGCTCTAGTCAGACTCCAGAGGATTATCAGAAGCAACAACATCAGCTTCTGCACCAAATACCACCTTTACAAATCCCTGTGATATCTATCCTCCTATATGGCTGTGAATCATGGACTCTGACAGCAGAGTTAGAGAGGAGAATCCAAGCATTCGAGAACAAGTGCCACAGAAGACTCCTCAGAATATATACAAGAACAAAGACCAATAACTATGTGAAAGAAGAAATCAAAAGCGTGTGGGCCCCAAGAGCCTTTGCTCTCCACCATAAAGAGGAGAAAGCTGATGTGGTTTGTCACACCACAAGACACAACACCCTAGCAAAAACCATCCTGCAAGGAACAGTCGAGGCAAGAGAAGAAGAGGCGCCAAAAGAAATCATGGTTGACAACATCAAGACTGGACGCCAACCCTGCAACATCTCCTACTAGCCACACAGGATCGTGAAGCATGGAAAAGATCGCTGTTGCGTCTTCTCTCATGTCCCCCTACGTCTTTGGGACATGGGACTGAGTGTGTGAGTGAGTGAGTAATCTGATACATATACATTTCCTACTCCACAAAAGATTTTAGAGTCTGTAGGGAAAAAAAGTTGCCAGTTACATATACATTACGTTTGCAACAATTTTTACAAAAACGAAGAACAGTGATACAGAGGGAACTTAGAGAGTTGGAACATTGAGATACGAAAGAGGAACGGAAGACAAGAAAGAAGTGGATGGAGAGAAGGAAGAGGAGAAGCAGGAGATGAAGAACAAAAGAAGAAGAATGCGAAGAATGCAAAGAAGAGGAGAAATGCGAAGAATGCAAAGAAGAAGAAGAGGGAGGAGTTACGATATAGAAAAAGAAAGAGAGAGGGGATGATCAGAGAGAGGAGAGAGAGAGAGAGAGAGAGAGAGAGAGAGAGAGAGAGGAGAGAGAGAGAGAGAGAGAGAGAAGCACAACCTCCCCCCCCACATACACATGCCCCCCCCCCCCACACACACACAGACAGACACACACACAAACATTACAGAGTCTTGTCTCAGACGACTTCAAACCAAGAGGCAGACAGGGGTAGGACCAGTAACCTTAGGGATCACACCCCAATGTGTTCTGTCTGGGCCTGCTAACCCCTCTGCTGTGAGTCACAGGGTCAGGCAGGGGACTAGCGTTGAGACCCTGTTATGTCCCGGGCAGAATAGCCCTGTGGTCAAAGCACGAAGCTTGCGATCTGACTGATGTCACTGAGGGAACGCAGGTTCCAGTCTCTGTTGACATGTTATCTGTCTTTTGGAGAGGACTAATTTTTCTCTGCATGCATTAAAGAGCGATGCCAATCACTGACTGCTTTCTCTGCCGTCACAAACTGTTCTGCCCAGACATTAAGATTTTCTGTTGTAGATGAGTTCTGCTCCACTTACCAGGAAAACCGCATACACATAGTGACTGGATGTAAAAAAAGCACACGAGTGCTTATTTCAGTATCCTCGATGTAAATGAATGAATAAATAAAATAGATAAATGAATAAATAAAATTAATGAAAGAACATGCGTTTTAGTACAGTCAGTCATGTAGAAGTTTGATGAGCTGGGTCTGACTTGTCAGGCTCTTAGGAACGCATCGCATTTTCGCTCATAATATGACAGACAATAGTTGCTGTCTGAATGTTTGACGAAGAAGTATAGTCAGTATTATCATTTTTCTAGTTAGGATCAGGTCTAGTCTACTTTCGGTGTATGCGGCATCGCTACAAGCAGTTCCATTCAGAAAAGAAGTGAAGAGATGTTCACAGCACTGTTGTAAGTCAGTCTTTGCTGTCAGCAGGCTGACTGGTCTGAATCAGGGAGCAAGGCTGGAATATGGTCTGTTGGGTCCATGTACTGTGTGTGGATCTTGAGAATGGAATGATACACGTCACTCGAGTTGGCTGCTGATTGAGGATGTACAGTTTTCTTTCTGTATCTACTGCAGTTTTTGTGTTGTAGATTTGTATACCACGTTGGTCACAGCAGTGTTCTCTGCGTGAAATTCAGGCTTCTCTCCTTGGGGAGAGCGCGTCGCCACAAAATCAGCACCGCTCATTATTTAAAGTTGTTACCAGACTCACAGCCTGGTTGTTTGGGAACAGCTCTTTTTGACAGTGCTGTCACAGAGATGGTCACTGCACGTGTTATAATGATGGTTTTTAATATGTTTATCATTCTGATGATGATGATGAAAAAGTTGTGTCCAACTTCTTTACGATTGATGTAATAATAGGATGCAGGATTTGGTTACTGAGATGATTAATTTATACAAATACAAAGATTGCTTTAAACAATTAAAACAACAACAACAACAGATATCATTGTTATAACAATTGGGTCCAAGTTCTTTCTGATTACTGTGAAATGAGATTATGTTCCTGACAAATAATTTCAAATTTCAAGTTTCTTTGTTTCATATAATGACTATATCAGTTTACAAATTTTTTATATTGTCTGTTAATTCGTTCTGGTTACTGTGAAATAAGGTTTTATTCCTGACATAATGACGGTATAGATTTACAAAATATTGTTTCTTAATCTATTTTTTTATTACAAAGATAGAATCACATCCGTTTCTTGTTTTCATGATACGAAGAGTATTGGATTGCCAGACAAAAAACCCACTTCGTTTTCTCTGAATATGTAGCGCACACAGAAATAAGTATTGAATGATACAAGAGGAATGTCTGGTGACTAACACCCTGTGTCACAGAATTGATCTGTTGTTGCATCAACTGCCTTGCCAAACACTGCATGCTGCCAAACGTGTCGTGATGAGAGCATTCAAAAAACACACACCACGTCCTCTGTCTGTCTGTCTGTCTGTCTGTCCGTCTGTCTGTCTGTCTCCCTCTTTGTGTGTGTGTGTGTGTCTCTCACTCTGTCTCTCTATCTGTCCCTCTCTATCTGTCCGTCTGTGTGTGTGTGTGTGTGTGTGTGTGTGTGTGTGTGTGTGTGTGTGTGTGTGTGTGTGTGTGTGTGTGTGTGTGTGTGTGTGTGTGTGTGTGTGTATGTATGTGTGTGTGTGTATGTGTGTGTGTGTGTGTGCGTGTGTGTGTGTGTGTGTGTGTGTGTGTGTGTGTGTGTGTGTGTGTGTGTGTGTGTGTGTGTGTGTGTGTGTGTGTGTGTGTGTGTGTGTGTGTGTGAGTGATAGAGAGAGAGAGATAGAGAGAGAGTTTTTATACATTCCTTTTTCCTGTTGGGGGCTTTAGTTTTTGTTTCACTTTGCTGTTTTGTTTCTTTGACATACGTGCTACGCTCTTAGAATCTCACAGGCACAAACTCTGCAAGAGATCTCATTACAGGCTTAAACATTTTCTGTTTTAGTTCTTTGGCTGCAGCTTTCAGGTTTGCCAAAGCAAGGTGAGATTTTTTGCTCACTATTAAGGTAGCCGCATTCCGACTTCGGGGATGGTGCCTGATCACAAAAAACCCGGTATGTATGCTGATTTTTTAAAATATATTTTTTATCATCCGTTCTTATCTACCTAAATGGTCTACTCTTCTCAAAGGTAGAACGTGTTTTTAACACATGCGCAAGATATCCTGCGTGCGTTCGGACACCAGGCCTCGGTTTCAATCTCATCCAAAGAAATGTCAGGAAAAATGGAATCAGCACTGATGTTAACTCCAGGGGAAAAATCTCCTTGAACAGGTGTCTCGGTGGTGGCTGGAACCCAGGCTTGATCCCGGATCATCAAATTGCAAGCGTAGCGCTCTAACCATGAAGCTACCCTCCGCCCCTCCCCCCTTTCACCTGTGATTGCAGTTTTTAAAATGTTCCTTTGTTACAAGCTATTCTAGACACAATACTGTGATCTGATAGTCTGTTTACTTTTCCTAGGATTTTTCTATTATTTTTTCCAAGGATTCATCTGTTTAATTTTCCTAGGATTCCTCTGTTTACTGTACCTAGGATTCTTCTGTTTATTTTTCCTATAATCCCCAGTTTACTTTTCCTAGCCGCCGCTGTAGTCTAGTGGTTAGGGCGTTGGACTCGTTATCTAAAGGTTGTGGGTTCAATCCCAGCTTTCGGCTATGGCGTTGTGTCCTTGGAAAAGGCACTTTACGGCTATTTTCTCACCCCACCCAGGTGTAAAAGGGGTACCAACCTTGTGTTGGGGGTTAACCCTGCGATAGACTGGCGTCCTATCCAGGGGCGAGTCTATGACTCTCAGTCGCTTAACGCCACAGAAACCGGGATAAGCACCGGCCTGATGAGCCTTAGGCTCGGGACAGACTTTAACTTACTTTTCCTAGAATCCTCAGTTTACCTTTCCTAGGAATCCTCTGTTTATTTTTCCAAGGATTCTTCTCTTTATTTTTCCAAGGATTCATCTGTTTACTTTTCCTAGGATTCCTCTGTTTAGTTTTCATAGGATTCCTCTATTCATTTTTACAAGGATTCCTCTGTTTACTTTTCCTAGGATTCCTCAGTTTCCTTTTCCAAGAATTCCTCTGTTTACTTTTCATAAGATTCCTCAGTTTATTTTTCCAAGGATTCCTCAGTTTACTTTTCCAAGGATTCCTCTCTTTCTCCCCATCTCTGACCTACAGGTAGACTGCACTGCAGTACGAAGACGATTTATGATCAGACGACAGACCTTTAGAAGCTCAAGACATGGCAAGACTGACTTGACTTGTGTTGTTGGGAGATGAATGAGACATTGGCATTGTCTACAGAGACAGAACTTTAGGCTGTTTTTTGTTGTTGGATTTTTTTGGTCTTGCTGTGATGATGTTAATGGGGGTGGGATGGGGGCCGGGGAGAGGGAAGGGGAGGGGAAGCACGCAGGAAGAGTGATGGGGTTGTGTGGTCGTGATTTATGTGGTATGGCTGTGACAGCTGTCTGCTGATACTAGTGAAGAAAAACAAAATATGTAAGACAGGGCTCTGAGAAGAGAGCTGGATTACAAAGGATAACTCGCACAAAGTAGCACACGCACGCACGACACGCACACACACACACACACACACACACAACACACAAACACGCACGGACGCACGCACAACACAAACACACACAACACACGAGGCGTCCACGCGCGTGTGTAGACAAAGTGAATATTGTGTTGTGTGCGTATACGTGTGGTTGTGTGTGTGTGTGTGTGTGTGTGTGTGTGTGTGTGTGTGTGTGTGTGTGTGTGTGTGTGTGTGTGAGTGTGTGTGTGTGTGTGTGTGTGTGTGTGTGTGTGTGTGTGTGTGTGTGTGTGAGAGTGTGTGTGTGTGTGTGTGAGTGAGAGAGAGAGAGAGTCCTACATTATGACTTCTCTCAATCCCATCTTTTCCCCTCTTTCACAAACCAGATGGACAGAAAGACAGACAGACAGACAGACAGACAACAACAACACACACACACACACACACACACACACACACACACACACACACACACACACACACACGCACACGCACACGAACACGCACACGCTAAAACCTGTTCCGATTTTCGAAAGAGTAGGCCATTGTGTGACGGTGGGAGCAGATGACAAAATTTACAGAACCGCATGCATACGGGTACTAGATGTTAAAAATCACATAGTGCTTATTCCATTATCCTCGATGTAAAGGAATAAATAAATTAACACACATACACAAACACACATACAAACACACACACACAACACACACACACACACACACACACAACACACACCACACACACCACACACCCCACACGTGCACGCACAACTGCGAACAGTTAAGAAACATAAAGAAAACTGCAATTCGCTTTAAACAGTAAAAGCAAACAAAAAACAAAAAAACAAAAGAAAAGCAATCTAAAAACTCGTTTAGATCAAAATACATATTGAAATGAAACTTACCGTGGATGTGCAAAAATAGACAAACTGTCAAAGGGGAGACAAGATAGCTTTTTCTCTAAACTTTTTATGTTATTTTATTGTTTTCCTATTATTTGTTAACTGACAAAAGATAAAAGAGGATTGTGTAAATGACGTTGGGTTTTTTTGTTGTTGTTGGTATTGTCAGTTTACTCTGAACACGAATTAAAGAAAAATAACCAAAAACCACATTTGCCCACACTTTGAACGAAACATAATTACGAAGCACGATGACAAACAGATAAAATATATCAAAAACGAAGACAACATGCAGCCTTTCAAGACTGCGTTTTCTTTTCTGATTGCTTTGTTGATAGAAAACAAAAACATGAGACGTGAACAATGCTGTGTTGTTTGTTGTGTGTTGTTTGTTGTTTTGTTGTTGTTGGTGTTGGTGTTGTTGTTGCAGTCTCTGTCTCTGTCTCTGGCTGCAGGCTATATCAGCACACGTTCCTCAGCAACAGAAATACGGGCAGGTCAGGATGACATGGTCTATTCTGTTCCTGCATGTTCTTATTCACCAGTTCCCCCTGATAATTTTTTTCTTCCACAAAGCAGAATTTAAAATTTTTTTTTTTTCTGTACAAGGATTGTTTTTTTTTCCAAAATGTAAAGAAATAAGGAAAGAAATCTGAGATATGAATGTCACTTTTGTCATATGTGAAAATATGAGCAACAGATAGTAGGAATAGCAAAGTAAACTATTGTTTTTGTTATGGAAAACAAAAACTGGTTGAAGCATGCATGAGCATATACCAGCTTGAGTATATGAACGTATATATATATATATATATATATATATATATATATATATATATATATATATATATATATATATATATATATATAATATATAATATACATACAAGCAAGTGCACATACATACACATAAACGCACAGAAAAGTACGCTCATAATGTACATGCATGTGTACACACAAAACACACACATAAACACACACACATGCACGCACGTGCACGCGCGCCACACACACACACACACACACACACCACACACATGCGCGAGTGTGCACGCGCATCTATCTTCTCTCTATCTCTCTCTCTCTCTCTCACACACACACACCACAGAACACATGCAACACTATACAAACTTGGCCCCGTTTACTAAAGCCCACATAACATCACTGATTTGCATTTTAATATCATTACCACTGCGATTATCATTCTAACTCGACTCTTCAAAACGAAAAATAAGAAACAAAGACAGAACACAGTAACATAACAACATAACAATAAACGAACCAAAGCACACGGTTACAAAAACAGACATCTGTAAAAGTTGTTCATTATAAGTATATAGTCAGACAGGAGACTGCTTTCTTCAACATCACAACACCAAGGATGTTTGCGAGCAGACAAGAGGGTCCTTACAAAAAAAAAGAAATATCAATCGAATTATAAGCCAGGGAAATGTCTGATGACTAACAGCTTCTGTCACACAATTGATCAGCTCTGGCATCAAACCATCTCGCCACAGACTGCCGACTAAACGAGCCACAGCACTGTCTGGGCACTAAACAAGCACACGCCACACTGTTCCTGTATCTATGTAGACCTGTGCATGCGAGCTCGGGGTCTTGCAGCACTCCGTTCTATCTCTATCTATCTATCCCTTAGTCTGGCGACCGTGGGGGCACCCCTGAAGACTTGGCAACCAGTTCCCTCCATTCTCCCGTTCTATCTATCTATCCCTTAGTCTGGCGACCGTGGAGGCACCCCTGAAGACTTGACAACCACTTCCCTCCATTTCTCTCTCTCTGTTCTGCCTTTCTCAAGATTTTATTGAGTTCTAGGCCTGTCCGTTCGCTGATGTTGTCCTCCCATCTTTTCCTTGGTCTGCATCTTTTTCTTCCTCCTTGGACAGTGCCTTGCAGTATTGTCTTTGCAAGTCCTTTTGATCTTGTAACATGCACGTACCATTTAAGTTTAAGTTTCTTTATGATTGATAGAAGATTTCGTAGGGACCACTGGTTTGCTGGATTCTGTTATGCATGTCTTTGTTGCTTATGTGGTCTCTATAGGAGATGCCAAGGAGTCTCCGGAAGCATCTCATCTCTACCACCTGTACTCTTCTCTCCAAATCTCCCGTTGCTTTTCAGAATTGTGCTATTTTTAGGGTGGCCAGAGGCGCTGAAGTGGGACGACCTTATATCCTTCTGCCACAGTCTCTAAATCGGAGTACACCCGCTGGGACTATAATATAATCTCAACATCGGCTCGTGTACCTGTCTTTGTGTACGTCTGCATACCTTCTTTTTTCCCCCAGGTTTCTTTCTTTGTCTGGCACACACACACACACACACACACACACACACACACACACACACACACACACACACACACACACACACACACACACACACATAAACACACACACACACACACACATATATATATATATATAACATATATAATTATATATATATAATATAGATATAGATATATATATATATACATACACACATTTATATATCACATTTTGTATTTGTATTTTGTATTATTGTATTATATTACACAATATTATATAATATATATATATATATATATATATATATATATATATATATATATATATATATATATATATAATATATATCAATCCTATTCTTTGAATCGACCATGCAGAAATCACACGAGTGACCTCATTGCAGTTTTGAAATCCACCAATGATACCCTGTTCTTCACCCAGTGAAATGATATACTAACCCACTCCCTTTATCTAGGATTCCCCACCTCCCCTCCCTCCCTCCCATAAATTCTGACCTACAGGCAGATTGCACTGCAGTACGAAGACGATTTATGATCAGACAGACCTTTAGAAGACATGGCAAATCTGACTTGGGTTGGGAGATGAGATATTGCCATTGTCTGGCGAGAGAAAGAACTTCAGCCTGTGTTTTGCTTTGTCTTGTTTTGTTTTGTTTTGTTTTGTTTTGTTTTGTTTTGCTGTATTGCTGTCAGTCAGTGGGGTGAAAAAGGGGACGAAACCTGCATGCAGGAAGAGTGATGGGGTGTGTGTGGCTGCACCTGCTGTGTGAAGGTAGTACAGAGATGCACGTGTAGGGTAAGCATGGAGCTATCCATACAAATAAGCCGCATGCGATATGCGCGCGCACACACACACATGCACGCACGCACGCACGCATGCG
This sequence comes from Stramonita haemastoma, assembly GCA_030674155.1. NCBI lineage: Eukaryota > Metazoa > Mollusca > Gastropoda > Neogastropoda > Muricidae > Stramonita > Stramonita haemastoma. Next base: position 74,870,305 of record CM060318.1, read on the forward strand.
CGTGCGCATACACAGGCAGGCAGGCAGTCAGACGCGCACACCAACACACACACGCGCACGTGCGCACGCACACACACACACACATACACGCACGCACGCACGCAAGTACGAACACACACACACACACACACACACACACAAACTAACACACCCTACGCTCATATGCACCATGATAAAATCTTAGACAGCCTACCTAACTCATATCCATGACTAACATTTTAACTGCATCTAAACTATAAACAATCAATCACACTCAAAACAACACAGAACAACAACAAAACAAACTAATAAGAGAGCTCAGACAAAAACAACTCTTCTATACAAAATACTTGTGCACTTTGGTTAACCTACTACAACACAAAACAATAACAAAACTGGCAAAAAAAATCGAATCATCAAAAACGCCCTAAACATAAAACAATTATGCGCATTAACTTGCCTAGGACACCTCTTTCTAGGTCACCCCCAGATGACTCATTGCTCTCATACAACACAACGCTATATACAAAACGCTTATGGACGCAAGCTAACCCTCAGACATCTCTCTTCTATATCTTCCCAGATGACCAGGCGCTCATTGTTCTCACACAATAAAACTGTAGATAATATTATATGCAAATAACATGCACACACACACACACACCACACACACACACACACACACACACACACACACACACACACACACACACACACACACCACACGTTAACTAACCTCAGACACCTCGCATTCAAGGTCTAGCTCGACGCCTAATTACTCTCACACAATAAAACCACACACTACGCTTATGCATGTTAACTATCCTTAGACACCTCTTGATCAAGGTCTTTCTATGCCCATAATTACTCTCACACAATAAAACTACACACAATACTTACGCGTTGTGAACGAACCTCGGACACCTCTCTCTCTCTCTCCAGATGACCAGACAGGCACGCATTTCTCTCACACAACAAAACTACTACTACTACTACTACTACTACTACTACTACTACTACTACTACTACTACACTACTACTACTACTACTACACACACACACACACACACACACACACACACACACACACACACACCACACCACACACAACAACACACACACACAGCACTTATGCACGTGAACGAACCTCGGACACCTCCCTCTCCAGGTCTCTCCAGATGACCAGACGCTCGTTGCTCTCACAGTCGTGGTCACGGAGCGGGTAGAGGGCGTGGCCGATGACGTTGTGGCGTTTGTGGCGGTCCACATCAAAGACGGTCAGCTTCAGAACGC
>CM060318.1:74896576-74901576 GCA_030674155.1 Stramonita haemastoma
CTTCAAATTTTGTTAAAAAATCATAAACACTGACAATACCCATTGGTTAGACATCTTGACTGGGCAGGCGTTTATCTTTCTGTACATTATCACCAATAAACAACACCTTCAAACGGTCCACATGTGACATAACATAGTCCCTGTGGGTGTGTCTTGTCTCCGGCAATCCCTGGTCGTCTGCTTACGTAGGGAATGGGGGCACGGAATGAAGCAGACAGCCTGTCACATAACGCCCCCTGGAGAGCAGAGGGATTTCTCTCCCTTGCCGATGGTTGGGTCTGATACGTAGAATGTTCCAGCTAGGGTCAGAAAGTGCATGGTTTGTGTCCCTTGGTTTGTTCCTCTGTGTGGTGGTGTGTGTGTGTGTGTGTGTGTGTGTGTGTGTGTGTGTGTGGTGTGGCGGTGTGCGTGTGGTGTGTGTGTGTGTGTGTGTGTGTGTGTGTGTGTTAGAGAGAGAGAGAGAGAGAGAGAGAGAGAGAGAGAGGAGAGAGAGAGAGAGAGAGAGAGAGAGAGAGAGAGAGAGAGAGAGAGGAGGAGAGAGAGAGAGAGAGATTGCATGTATGCACGCACGCTCTAAAAGGTCATTTTGCTAAACCACCCTGAAACAAAAACGAAACAAAAAACAAATCCAGTCTAAGGAGGTAGGGAGCCAGAGAAAGAAATGCTTGAGTGTGGGCTATATTTTCTTTCTTTAAAAAAAAAACCCTTTTATATTGAGGATAATGGAATAAGCACACCTGAGATACGAGTATAGCAATGAGTCATCGTCAAAAATAGCAAAGAAATGAATAAGCAAACAAATATCAGCACCCCCCAAAAAAAACACAACAAAAAAACGAACCAACAGCAAAAAACAAAGAAATAAAAGTCCGAACCCAAAGTTACAAAGGCAGACGACATATTACACAATACGAGATACAACCTTCAGAATGGAGGAAGATTAAAAACCAAAACAACCAATAAACAGCAACAGTAACAACAAGAACGAAAAAACAGAAAGAAAAGCCAAACAGCTGAAACTTCCTGATTTCTCCTCCGACAAATGTAATCAAGAGATGTACGCCATTGTTCACCCTCAACAGATCGGCACATCACGCTTTTCTTAAAGAACACAAAACACCGATCTGATTACAGCAAGGAACAAGGCAACCTACTTTTTCACACCACACACACACACACAACACACACACACACACACACACACACACACACACACACACACACACACACACACACATACACACACCACACACACACACACACACAACACACACACACACACACACACACACACACACGCCACACACACCAAAACACACACCACCACCACACCACCACCACCACCACCACCATCACCACCACACCACCACCATCAACATCAATAACAAAAGAACCCGATTTTAATTCAGTCTTAAGTCTTAGAATTTCTGAAGGTTTCACATTTCTGATGCTGTGCATTATACAACTGGGCAACATCATGGAAAAAGTTCAATCCAAGCACACTGCAGTTTCGCAGCTTCAATGAACTTTCACAAAAAAACAAAAACAAGAAAGTAATCGGATTTCTATTCTTCCCCTTCTTTCTTTCTTTCTTTCTTTTCTTTTTTTTTGAATTGCCAAACAAATTAGCTTCTAGCCTCTTAAGTTCACTATCAAAGTTCAAATCATCTTTGTTAAGAAAGAGATTAAAGCAGAGATAGATAGCAATGAAACCCCGTTTTTGAGGGACAGATGCTTTCATTTCACTTCCTAACCCTCTTTCGCTCCATTCACACAAATAAACATGCTCTTGAGATGTATGCGTGCGTGTGCACGCTCTCGCTCGCTCGCTCGCGCGTGTACACGCAACACACACACACACACGCACACACACACGCACGCACACACACACACACAACACACACACACACACACACACACACACACACACACACACACACGACACACACACAGACACTCACACACACAGAAACACACAGACACACAGACACACACACAGACACAGCACACACACACACACACACACACACACACACACACACACACACACACACACACACACACACACACACTAGCGCGGGATAGCCTAGTGGTTAGCGCGTTGCACATCGTGCTCACGATCTGATGATCCGGGTTCGAGCCCATGGTTTGAACCCCTATCCAGATGCCCACCCGTCCAATGTGATTTTTCCCCGGGAGTTAACATCAGTGTCGACTCCACTTAACCGAAAGTCCTTCGGATCAGACTATAAGCCGAGCCCCTGTGTGTGAACGAACACATAACATCTTGCGCACACGTTAATACCTGTTCCCACTTTTGGAAGAGTAGGCCATTTGTACTGGTAGAAACGGATGACGAAATTTATAAAATCACATAAACAAGGGGACTTGATGTAAAAAACAAGAAAAGCACACGAACGCTTATTCGATTAACATCGAAATAAAATAATTCAAAAGCACTTTTATGTTGCTAAAAATGTTGAACTTTTCTTCGTTTCAAAAAAAGGCTTTTATGTGACAGAATTCATTAGTCTTCAAGAAGAGAAAAAGAAAGAAAAGAATATTAAGGTAAAGATTTTATTATTTATATGGTTTTGTCATGCTTTGGTGTTAAAGCCAAATGTCTTGCCAACAATTGTAGAATAACAAGGCTTAACTTGCCCCGGGCATAGCCTTTTGACTGACGCAGAGTTATGGAAACACTGGAATATTTTATGGTTTTTTAAAGGTGTAAGGTTTGCCTTTCCTTTAATGCAGAAAAGCTGGCTAATTATAGCATTAGATTCTTGACCTCAAAAGCGCAGGAGTTGTGATTGTTGAGCCATTCGGTTCTTGGCGATTTATTTATTTTGTTATTGTTATTTCAAATCTTTTGTTTATAGAATAGTGAAGTATCACTCGTGCTTTTTTTTATTATTATTTTTTTTTTAGCATCCAGTCCTTGAATTTATGGGTTTTAAAAATGTTGTAATTTTTTCCCACCAGCACGCAATGGTCTACTCTTTCTAAAAAAAGGACCAGGTGTTAACGTATATCCAAGACGTTCATCAGCGTATTGGGTTATGCATCTAGCTGGTCAAATGTCGATAAAACAATGACTATGGTGCAGCATTTATGCAATAGTATGCTCAAAATAATCCCTCCTTGGTAAGAACGACAATCTGGCTTTTCGTTTTGACCTTGACCCGCTTCCAGCCGACAAAAGAAAGAACAAAAACACCTCTCTGTCTAAAATCAGGATTGGCGAAGTTTTTGACACACATTTGTCGAATTAACCGAATAAAAGAAACGATTCAACACATTTTTAGAGAGAAAATCGATGTAAATTTTACAGTAAAAAATATTGATAGCTTAGAAATGTGTTAAGGAGATTCGGAGAGACAAAAAAACCCTGCAATGAACGGAGCTGGTAAACGGGTTACAGTTTTGTTTTGCATCATTATGGGAGGAGAAAAATGGCTTTTTTTTAAAGTTTGGGTTTTTGTTGTTGTTAATCTTCAAGTTTCTTCAACAGTTAGGAAAGTTTCTGTAAGTAGAGCTGTATTATCAGAAGAAAAAATGACTCTCGCTGGTTAATGAAGTTCCTGGTTATAAAACAAGCATGACAAAATATTCTGGAAAAGATCTAGGTTTCAATTAGTTTTCTGCCATTCAGAGATAATATCTGATGCCAGTGAGAAAGAAGGGGGAATGGAGAGTGGATATCGACATTGCATGAGCAGTTTGGTAGATTCTAAGAAATATCCCCCAGCTTTGACAGTCTTTGCCATGTTTCATTTCAAATGATGGGAATGCTTACATCCACATTTTATCTTTTTATTAATTTTGTTGTCAAATATTCTAAGGTGAAATTAGTTGTACAGCAGTTGAGTTTTTATGTTCATTTTTTTGTCAAATGCTCTAAAGTGAAATACACTATGTAAACTATCATAATATTTTGAAAACCTAACATGGGTTTTGAAGAAAAGAACCCCCCCAAAAAAAACAAAACAAAACTGAACAAACAAAAAAGACCACCCCACCCCCAAAGCACACCTGACTGGCCATGACAGACACTCACTTTACCACTTAGGTTTCTGTTTTCCGTTCTTGGCTTTTTCAAGCAGATGTTGCAGCCAGCAAGTGTTCTATCTACATGTCATTACACTGCATCAGTCACTTGACACATGCATCGCCATCTACATAATCCAATGTACCTCCAAGACATCAAACTGACACCACTTCTCTGACTGGCTGATAACTGATCAGGACTGCTTTGATTGGCTAATATCAGATAAGGACTTCATTGATTGGCTGAAATTGAATAAGAAATACTTTGACTGGTTGGTAAAGGATCGTAAAATACTTTGATTGGCTGACAGTGGATCAGGACCTCTTTGATTGGCTGATACTGGGTCAGGAACTCTTTGATTGGCTGATACTGGGTCAGGAAACTCTTTGATTGGCTGATACTGGGTCAGGAATACTTTGATTGGCTGATACTGGGTCAGGAATACTTTGATTGGCTGATACTGGGTCAGGAATACTTTGATTGGCTGATACTGGGTCAGGAACTCTTTGATTGGCTGATACTGGGTCAGGAACTCTTTGATTGGCTGATACTGGGTCAGGAACTCTTTGATTGGCTGATACTGGGTCAGGAATACTTTGATTGGCTGATACTGGGTCAGGAATACTTTGATTGGCTGATACTGGGTCAAGAATACTTTGGCTGGATCGAGATGGAGCGGGAATACTTTGATTTACCTGGTAACAGATCAGGAATCAGACAAGATCGATCAACGAATTTGACGATATATTGATGATGCACACACACCACACAGACTTCATTTCATGAATTTTTCTGTGATTGGCTGATAATGTCATAGGAAAATATCTGATTGGTCAAAACACTTTAGAGAATGAGCACTTTTAATAATAATAATAATAATAATAATAATAATAATAATAATAATATATAATAATAATAATAATAATAATAATAAAAAAAATGATGATGA
>CM060318.1:74911576-74919076 GCA_030674155.1 Stramonita haemastoma
CTACAAATCATTTGAGGTTGCTACTGACAAAATTTTGCTTCATGTTAAAGACCTGTTAAGGTGGTAAAGTATGAACGAATGCACTCTGTGATTGTTTTGGGGATTGATAACGTAGACTGATATGATGCCAGGTATATATAAGAAAGTTGAAAAAGACCATCTTTTGAGAGTTGTTTCAGTTCCTACGCCGATGACTTGTCGCATGTTTGATTGTGCTTCAAATTCTAGCAGACAATGACGAAAAGAGGGAGTATATTCTTCACTAAAAAACTGACCCCCCCCCAAAAAAAAAAAAAAAAGACAAAAAACTCAAACCAAGCGAATTGTGCAAAATCCATGAAAGTGGAGTCAGAAAAAAGCTTTTTATTCGGCAGGATGCAATGGTAAATACTGTATGGATTTATGTGGAAAACAATAGTATGTGGGCCAACAATCCAAGCTGGGCTATGTTAAAACGTTTATGTAGGTCCTAAAAATGAGTACTGTGTGAAGAGTCTGCGGTTGTAATGAGGCAGACTAGTTAAGGTACCCAACCTTTTTCTCATTTGTATCTACGGTAATAACATTCGTGGCATGAATTAGTCTGAAGAGGTGCACGTCGTATCTCTATCTATCTATCTATCTATCTATCTTCTATCTATCTATCTATCTATCTATCTATCTATCTATCTATCTATCTATCTATCTATTATTAATTATTATTATTATTAGTATTATTATTATATGTATTAGTATTGATTTCTATTATGATTTTTTTTTGTTGTGTTTTCTTTGTTTATGTGTGTGTGTGTGTGTGTGTATGTGGGTGCAGAGGCGATATACATCTGAGCATGTATGCATGTGTACATGCCTTTAAGCCTCCTGTAAACATGCTTGTTAGCAGTGGAATGCGTGACACATAGACACTCCTGTTTCTACACTTCACAAAACACTGTTCGGGTTCTCAAACTGAAAGGCACTCGCTATCTCTCAAAACTTCAAGGGTGTGGAAGGTCTGTGTGCTGACAAAAAAGATGAAAATGAAAATGTCTGTAGTTTGCTGATCTCAGAACCACTAGACGATGTAAGCATTCTATCTGTGATGCTTTTCTGACAAAGGCAGAAGTCATGAAACAATTCTTCAGAGAACAAATGCAGCTGACATGAACAGCTTCTGTTTTCTAACTTTCTGCGTACTTTCCTTTCTGTGTACTCAGAAAATCTTGAGCTCACATTTCATCAGACCACCAAAAACTCATATCTCATACGAATTAAAAAAATCTTTAAAATGCATTGATCTTCTGATTTTTTCCCATTATGAGTAAAAAATGACATATACGCTGATCTTGAAAGTTCTTATCTTTGATTAGTTGTAGGTTTCAAAGACGTGAACGAACAACTTCTGTACTCTCAGAAGTCCAAGGCTTTATCTATGTGACCACCAGACTCATAAATAGCTCACAAAACGTGCTAATTTACAGCCACTCCCACAGCTACATTTATATATCTTTAAATAAAAAAGCTAAACACGATCTAGTTACTGAACTCAGGAAAGCACATGTAAAACCAGCAGCCTGTGTATCACACTTCCTCAGCTCTTTTCCTGCTTCTTCCTTCAGCCCTTTAATTAGCCAGGCTGAAAACGACAACACTTCAGACGAAGCTGCTCTTTGAAAAGCGATCAGACACAAAAGAGGCGAGCAAACAGAAGTTAAAAGCGTGTCTCCTTAATGAGTGCCGGCGATGTTACACTGACCTGTCTCCCTCTATCCAACATGCATCTCTGCTCGCTACCTACCCTCTCTCAGACCCCCCTCCCCTCTCCAATCGTTTCCTATCCAAATAACACTCTGCTTGGTGGCCAAATCGATGGAGAGTCTTACTCAGAAACAAGCCTGGAGCTGTCATGTCTGCATGCTCCCCTCTGGTTCTGCCTTACCCGAGCTTCACAGTAATTTGTCAGGAGTCCCTGCGTTGCTGGGGGAATGGGGCCTGTGGGCCAATGGTGGTTGTAAACGTTTATGTGTGTTGGAGGTATGTCAATAACATGTTGAAAAACTGGGTTGTCAGGAGGCAGACTCATTAAGGTTGCATGCTCGTGGCTCACTTGCAGCAGGTGCAGCCTGGTTAGATTGCAGGCGTACGTGTGTGTATGTCTGGGAGTGCATGCACACATGCAAATATGTGTACGCATAGTGCAAAGAGGTAGGGGCAACTGTTTGGATGGTCTCTTGTTAAGTTCAGCTGTGATCATGAATTCATGATGTTACATTTACTAATGCCACCATTGACTTGAAAAGACTAGAGAAACTTCAAAAGCAAATGATATTTTTTGAAAACGCTCACAACCATTGCTTAAAGGGGTAAAACAGTAGTGTGGTTACAGTACTAGATACTAATCCGAATATACACGAATTCCAATTTTTTCTGAGCCATGTGTTTTGAGGGGATCCCTGCCCCCTTTTTTGAATCAACATTAGTTATGCCTGTATTCTCATGCAATCGGAAACCAAGGTCCCCTGTGTGAACGTACAGTCTCCTGTACATACGTGACAACTCCATCCGTCTGCTGAAGAAACAAAGGCCAGCTGTGGCTGGTAGGGAGAAAGACACCAACAAGCCCAGCATGCAATCTGCCGCTTGAAAAGAGATGGGACCCTAAAGGTTCAACTTCCTTAAAAATTGTGTGGCACAGAGTGCAGAGAAAATTCAGGTCAAAAGACCGTCACTGCTATTCATTCAGTTCAGTCTATTAGTGACAAAAACTTTTTTATTGGTTAATTTATCAGGCTGAAACGAGTAACAGGATACAGGCTTGGTCTTTAGAAGCCAATTGAAATAAAAGCAAAATGAAAACTGAAAACCTAAGCACTACGACAGCTGAAAACCTATCGTTTATAGCAGACAACACAGCTATGTCTCCCAATCCTGCTACATAGACCACGCCAAACCTCCTCTACAATCACTCTGCCCTCATACAGACCCAGGGTGGGTATGGCAATAATCTGTAACAGGCTGGAGTATGTCCTTTCTGCTTGTTCCCCTCCAGTTGTCATGACAAACGACATTATCAGAATGATTTCAAAGAGACTCCAGACATCACTGCTAGCGGCACGGATATCGCTGAGGGCCACTAACGCTTGTCACTTGTCGTGACCGTTGAACCTTAGTGTAAATAACATGGAGCCAGAGAAGATGGGGTCAGGATATACAGCTATCCAGAATAGCTGGATGCCAAAAGTGATGGAAGCTGTATTGATTTTTGAGCCAGCTTTCCACAGTGATTGATGCGAGTAAATTGTGGCTGTGGTGTCAGAGGATGGAGTGTCTCTTAAACACCTATATTTGTGTGGACATTTTGAGTCTTTGCCATGTATGTACTGCTGGTTATCTCTGACATTTGGTTTCATCTGATCTGTAGCGTTTGAGCATACACATCTGTACTTGTTGGTTTCTCTGAGCTCTACATTTCTACTTCCAGTGGTATGCTAGGAGGATATCAATGACAATGGGCTCTACTGTTTATATAATTCAACCCAATCTTGTTAATAGCCCCGCTGATCACAGAGGCCAGCACATAAGAAACAGGTAAGGTGTATAGAGAAGCTGTTACCCTCATCAAATTTTGAATCTCAGATCAAAACTGTGCAACTGTAGACAGATTACACATGGATTAGAACCAACTTTATTGTTAGTTCCTCATGCCAACGCCCTGGCCAACCATGATCACAAACCACTCCGTCCATGGTCTACATCGTCCTGCCCTCACACAGACCACGGATGAATATGGGTTTTATCAGTAACAGGCGGGAATCTGTCCTTTCTGCCTGTTCCCGTCCAGTCGCCCCGCCAAACGACATTATCAGAATGATTTCAAACACACTCCAGACATCGCTGATAGCGGAACAGATATGGTTGAAGGCTACTACCGCTTGTCGTAACCGTTAGACGTAAATATAAATAAACATGTAGACAAATTGGATGGGGACTGGACCTTTCGTTATCAAAGCTAACAGCTGGCTTGTTGCCAGAAGAGAGGACGTTGAAGATGAGATAAAGATGGGGTATCCTGTAATACTCAGTAAGTATAGACAAATAATTTATTTTATTTAAAACATTCAACGACACTTGGGACATTCTGAATAGCAAATAATATGCTTACTTTGTAAACAAAATAAAATAATGATGGCATCACTGTTTGGGAGGCTATTGTAGTTTGATGTTAACGTTGTTACTTATTGTTGCTTTCATTTTTAGGGGGTCTTTTATCACTGTTGTAAAAACACGATACCTAACAGATTCGTTTATTCATTCATGAAACTGTGCTGACTTTCCAGCCATCTTTGCACTGTGATCACAGCTGCTTCCTGTCAGGTGAGGGGTCACTGGGTTGTTCCCCTTTACGAATACCAAAACTTTATTATTCGTTTAATATTGTGGCTTTTTTGGGCTTCTTTCCAGAGTTGTGTGCTATGGGATCTGTGAGAAGACTAAGATCCCACTTTATGGAAAGCAGTTACGTAATCCACATTGCAGCTGTCTGTATCTCTCACGGGCACGAGATGAGTCAAGACAGGAAGCGTAACAGAGAGTCCTTTTATGGAGAGCAGAGAGACAGACAGACAGACAGACAGACACACACACACACTCACACACACACACACAACACTATAAACCGAGGTCCTGTGTGCGAACGCACGCAGAACATCTTGCGCATATACATCCTGTTCCGCCTCTCGAAAGAGTAGGCAATTGTGTGCCGGTGGGAACGGATAATAAAATTGACAAAACTGCATACATGCAGTGACTGGATGTATAAAAGCACATGAGTGCTTATTCCATTATCCTCGAAATAAAAAACAAAACAAAACGAAAATACACAGGTACACACAGAACCATACAGAAACACACGCATACAAATAACCAAACAGACATACAGTTTGACATACAACCATACAGAAAAACAACACACAAACAACAACACTAAAACAACAACAAATAATAACCTGAATAAATAAGCACAACCAATGACCCTGAACAAGAAACAACAATCCAGACTTTTCCAAACTGGTAGACAGACAATGCCTTTAGGCCAGAACGCGCGATGTTATGTTATAGCCCTTGTTGTGTTTGTTCAACTTAAATTTTTTTTTTATTTCATCATTTGTTTTTGTTATCCTTGTCTGCCATCGTTAAAACAAACAAACACTGACAGTTTCCGATCGCTGACACCCCTCACCCCACTGCCCGGTTTTTTTTTTTTAATTTTCATTTTTCTGTAATGGAAGGGGAGGAGGTGGAGGAGGAGGAGGTGGGGGAGGAGGAGGAGGAGGTGGAGGAGGAGGAGGTGGAGGAGGAGGTGGAGGAGGAGGAGGGGGAAGAGGAGGGGGAGGAGGAAGAGAGAGAGAGAGAGAGAGAGAGAGAGAGAGAGAGAGAGAGAGAGAGAGAGAGAGAGAGAGAGAGAGAGAGAGAGAGAGAGAGAGAGAGAGAGAGAGAGAGATCAAATCAAATTAAATCAAATTAAATCAAATCAAATCAAATAGAATGAATTTTTTTTTTATCTCGAGGATAATGAATAAGCACCCATGTGCTTTTTATTTTATTTTATACATCCTGTCCTCGGAGAGAGAGAGAGAGAGAGAGAGAGAGAGAGAGAGAGAGAGAGAGAGAGAGAGAGAGAGAGAGAGAGAGAGACAGAGACAGAGACAGAGACAGAGACAGAGAGACAGAGAGACAGAGATAGAGACAGAGACAGAGAACAGGCTTCTCTCTAGAGCGTCAAACGGTTCGGCTGGTTAGAGCGTTGAGCTCGCGAGCTGAGAGCCCGGGTTTGAGTCACCACTGTGGCTCTCACTGGAAAGGAATTTTCCTCGGGAGTTCACATCAGTACTGACTCCACTCCCACAACAGTCTTTCAGACGAGACTATCAACCGAGGTCCCAAGTGCCAACGAACCTAAAACATCTTGCGCACGCGTTCAAACCCACTCTGCCTTTTGGGAGAGTAGACCATTGCGCATCGACAGGAATGGATAACAAAATACAAAAAAAGAAACTAACAACCCCCCAAAACAACAACAACAACAACAACAACAACAACAACAACAACTGCATGCATACTATGTCGTATTTAAACATAATCCGCGAAATCGAAATTCGCCTACATTTATGGTAGGCAAAAGGTGGCATACGCAAAATCTCACCAATGTTGAAACTCAGAGCTCTAGCTGAGGGGAAAAAAGAGTGTTGAACTTGTCAAGGTCCTTCAGGATGAGGGTTTGAATCTTTGCGTAAACTAATGCTGTGTAAAGGGGTTTGTCTTTGGAGTTGATATCTATACTGCATTTCGTTTCGTTCCATAGCGAGAGCTACGAGGTTTATTTTATTTATATTATAAATAAAGTAGGCCTGCAATGGCCGATGGCATGGATGACACTACATACCCAGCATGCACCCTACTACTTAAAGAGGATGGGCTCCGCCAGGTTCAGCTTATCTACGACACACTGTCTGAGAGAATTGTGTGCAAGTGTCCAACAACTCCTGTAGAGATTAGGGAAGTCAAGTTAAGGTACAGCTATACTACCACAGTGACTTCCTTCTAACAGTGTATCGACCATACATCAGACAAAAAATTCATACACAGGAAAGAAACCAAACGAAAAAGCAAAACCAAGAGACGACCCCCCCCTCCACCTCCAAAACTCAAATAACTCCCCTCTCTCCCCCCAAAAAAACAAATGCAAACACACGCACAACCAAAAATACAAAACCCGAACAAAAACAACATACAACACAAAACCAAACCAAAAACTTGGAAAAATAAACTAAAAACTCAACAAAAGCCAACCAACAAAATGAAACAACTCAGAAAAACAAATAAAGAAAGAAAGAAACAAAACACAGCCAAAAAAGAAGAAATCAAAGCATAGTTATCTTTTTTGTTAGCGATAGTGCTTCTGTGGGTTTTTGTAGTTGTTTTTTTGAAAACTGATAAATATTTCCTTTCTTGCACACAACAATTTAAGCGAATGTGATTTTAGGAAAGAGATTTGTCAACAGTTTTCCGGTTTCAATTTCAAAACTTTCTTGTCGTGGGTTCTTTTACGTGTGCTGAATACACGCTGGAAGTAGGACTAATAAGGTGAAGATTTGTTAAGTGTCTTCCAGTACTTATTTCAGGTTCTCAAGAAACTCTCTCTCTCTCCTACGCGCACATACACACGCACAAACACACAGACACACATGCACGCACAAATAAGACAATAAAACGAGGACCCGTGTGAGAACGCACGCAGAACATCTTGCGCACACGTTAAAACCAGTTCCGCTTTTCGGAAAAGTAAGCCTTTGTGTGCCCCTGGGAACAGATGACAAAATTTACAAAACTGCATACACATAGGGACTGGATATAAAAAAGCACACGAGTTCTTATTCCATTATTACCACGATAAAGATAAAATAAAAATAAAATAAAGGCAGACAGACAGAAAGACACACACACAATGCGCGCACGCACGCA
>CM060318.1:74931576-74939076 GCA_030674155.1 Stramonita haemastoma
CGCGCGCGTGTGTGTTGTATGAAGTGTGATACATCATCATGTTAGATTCTTTTTTTTTTTACCTTATACTTTGCTTGCGTATTTTTTGTATCTAAAACACTTTGTAGCAATGACAACAAAAGGAACTCACTGAACCTTTCAAGTTGACAACAAAGACACGATGAAATACAGACAAAGCCAAACAATCCTTCACCTCTTCTGAGACTTTGTCCTGTGAGAAAAAGTCTTCCCTCAGACCAGTACACGCTTCAAAACACTGCAAGTCTCTCACCTGTGTCATCCGTTGGCCTGACATGCACTGTACAGAGTCCAGTTCCAAGGGTTTAAAAGGCTTCTGCCTGTCTGTTAGTCCAGAAAATCAACCAAGCTTTTGGGTAGCCTCTTTTTTCTTCTTCTTCTCTCTCTCTCTTCACTCCTTGCTTAGATGGTCGTTATTGTATTAAGTATATTTTCTTCCTCTGCTGAAAGCTTTTACGCATTCACCCATTTCAAATCGTATTCTCTAGGTTGTAACTATATTTCTATGCAAAGAATTTGGTTACACTTGGAGAGAAGAAGAAGAACAAGGAAAAAGGGGGAGAGATGCAAAGAAGAAGTATGCTAAAGAAGAAAAAATGCAAAGAAGAAGGAGAGGAGGAGGGAGAGAAGAAGAAGAAGAACAGAAGAAGAAGAAGAAGAAGAAGAAGAACAGAAGAAGAAGAAGAAGAAGAAGAAAAGAAGAAGAAGAAGAAGAAGAAGCCTTCCGTCATAAAATCCGAAACCTTTTGTAGATAAAAATGTGTGACTTTGTAAACTGAAACAATGCAAGAGAAGGACCACAGGCTTGACCTCTGTGACAGGTGAGGAAGAAGGTAGGTACAGCATTAGCAAGTGCAGGACATGTCAATAATCAGGGGAGGACGGATAGTCTAGTGGTCAGAACATTGCGCTCGCAGACGATCCGAGTTCGATCCCAGTTGGAGGAGATTTTTCCCCTGGGGTTAACATCAGTGCGGGACTCTACTCTCCCCAAAGTCTTTCGGAATAGACTATAAACCAAAGGCCCCATGTGCAAATGCAACGCAGAAATCTTGTGCACACGTTAAATCTTTTCCGATTTTCGTAAGAGTAGGCTACATTGTGTGCTGGTGGGAACAGATGTCAAGGTTTACAAAACTGCATACACATGCATATATATATACACTACGGGCATGTTTAGACATCATCCCTGAAGTCAGAATGCGGCTACCTAAATGGTAGGCAAGACAACTGTTGCATACGAAAAAGTGTTACCCTTGGTAAACCTCGGAGTTCTTGTTGAGGAATGAACAGATCCATCTTGAACACAAAAAGACGTATCATCCTCCGTGTCCAAAAAAAAGACTATCCTAAATAGAAGATTCATGTCAATAGGCATATGAATATCTTGATCAGAAATCCTAGAAATCCAAAATAGTAACCCTGTATATTATAGGAGAGGAGTAAAGAAAGCATACATTCTGCCACACAAATAAAATGATATGGACAGAATGAAGATATGTCACTCTGCAGTCTGAATCCTATCAGGATCATGTTGACTGACATTACAGCTTAACATGTTTGGATTCCGTTTAAATTGTGTGATGTGTGTATGTGCCTACAATGGGCATCTAAGCTGGGCTCTTCTTCTACAAGATAAGGAAAACCTTCACTCGGTCACATAAACAGATAATGAATGTAGGGTGTGCGTGGTTTTTTAAATGCACCAAGGGATGACAACTACTTAGTTTTTTCTCTCTGTTTTTACCCATCTGTCCATGTTTCTTCACTTGTTTTTTCATTGGTTAGTAATAAAGGTCAGATCTAAATCTCAACACACGTGCACACATACATAATACATTACATACATTACATACATACTACATACATACATACATCTACATACATACATACATACATATACACTACATTACATACATACACATACATACACACATATACTACACACATACACAATCACTCGAGATCACTGCAATGTTTTTTTCAGGGCTAACTTTTGTCAAAATGTCACTGTCAAGACTGTAGGGCACACAGTTAAACAGATTCACAACAACCTGAAAGATGTAAAGTCACTCTGTCAATGGTTTTAATCAGTCATAATATCACTTCTCTCTGAAGGTCATCCAAAATGTGACAGCATACTTCCTACACCATCAATTAAAAAAACAACAACAAACAAACAAAACAAAACTTTTTAGATCTACAAAAAAATTCTTTCTTCAATAAATTTGACAGTGTGCGTCTTTATGAAATAACAAAAGAAAACAATGCTTGAATTTCCTCTCCCATAAAGAACAGCCAAAACTCACTCACAAGTGACAGCAACTTGTCTGTTATTGCAGCTGACCCCATTTGAGGAGAAGGACGTGCCAATCAAAGCACTACAACCTGGCCAATCAGGAAGTCGCTCTCTGAATGACAAGTCAATGGTGACAGCTCTGACAGAAAAGTCAAACCAATTAGGACAACTTGCTGAGAGACAAGGGAAAAGTTTGAAAACCCCCTGTGTACTAGCTGCAGGTGATGACTGCCTGTGTGAGTTAATTAGTCCACAGAGGGCGAAGCTTTGAGAAGGTTGTGATTTCGATTTATCATTTGTTTTCAAGGGCAGTGTACAGTGGGTGGTAGTTCTCATGGTGGTGGTGGTGGTTGGGGTTTATTGTAAGAAAAAGTTTGAATACTAGGTCAATTCAACACACATGCACTTCACACTCACACACACACATACACACGCACACACACAACCTCTTACACACACACACACATTTGTAACCTTGGTAATACTTTTTAAAAAGGATATTGTAAAAATGTATAGTAAATCCTCCTCCCCACCCCCCTCCACCCCCAAAAAAAAATCAAGCTGTTTTACAACTGACAGAAAGAGGGCACAGGTGTTTTGTCCATGCCTTTGAGCAATCATCCACTGTATTGAGCAATCAACGATTGGGCAATCCTCTGGAAATTCGAAAGGTCATTGTAAGTAGGACACCTTACTTTATATGACCTTTGATTTTTAGAAATTAAATCTCCATTGCAGAAAGAAATTTTTTCATAAGCATTGTACTATACATCACTGGTAAAGAAACAACAACAGAAAACAATGCTTGGATTTCCCCACCCATTTAAAAAAGGCCAGACCAACACACAAGTGAGGGCAAGATGTCTGTTATTGCAGCTGGCCCCGTTTGACGTAAAAGGACGTGCCAATCAAAGCACTACAAGTTGTCTACAACCTGGCCAATCAGGAAGACCTCTCTGAATGACAGATCAATGGTGACAGCTGGACAGAAAAGTCAAACCAATTAGGACAACTACTGGTGGGGTGAAGAACCAGTTGGAGTATCTGTAGCGTACGCAGCAGGTGATAATGAACGTCAGAAGATGGCAATTAGTATAGAGTGGGACTAGCATTCTGAAGGCTGTGAGTTCGATTCCTCACAGTCTTCAAGGACAGTGAAGTACTTGTGGTGCAATGTGTTGTTAGAAAAAGTGCTGGGTGTTTTGTCCTCCCTGGCACAAGATTCCAGATGCAGCAAGCCTGTGATCTCTACCGCAAAGGATGTCATTGGAATACAAACAGTCATATGAATATCTAGCATCAACAAAACGGTTTCAAAACTGAGTGTAGCAGATGTACAGTCTATAAACAGTTTAAAAATATCTTCTACAGCTTTTCTCTTCATTAAAAAGTTGATCAGTTGCAACCTCTTTGTTGCAAGAGAAAAATATGCAGAATAACTGATTTTCACCACTCATTTTCATTACGGATAGTATTCATATTACAATGTTCGTAAAGTACTGTTTTTGTGTGCACTGCCACTTATATGTACTGTTTTAATCTGCAAACAATTATTATCACATCTGAATCTTGATAGTGAAATTACATTGTTATAGAGCAAACTACCAACACACTTTCCCCCTTGATTAAATATGTGTGAGTAAAGAGGTACATTTGTTGTTTTGTTGCTGCTCTTCTGATCATGAATTTCTATGATTAGCCTTCAATACCACAATAACAATACGGCATGAACTATCTTTGTTTATTGAAAAAGACCGTAAATTCTCAAACACTTTCTACCAACAATGATTAACTTTTCTTTTTTCTTTTAGTTAAAGATCATACAATATAGTGTTGAAAAAGTATGTTAACAAATGCTTGTATGAATTACCATTTAGAAGTCCAGTCCAAAATTGGATTTATCTTGATCCAAGTAGACTAGTGAGTGTGTGTATTCCATACACACACACACACACACACACCCGCGCCGCGCCACACACACACACACACACATACACACACACATGCACGCGCACGGAAATAAGATGCCCACGTAAAAACTTAACGAGCTAAACAAATGCACACAGGAGATCAGAACAAACTCTACAGCAGTTGGCACCCAAAATATAAGACACAACACTGTGCATGCACTGGCTACGGCTTGGAGAAACCCTCAGGATGAAGCGGTTTGCTCAGCGGCCAATGCCTTCACCCTCCTATGTACGCTGTGTGCATGCTTAATATAAAGAAGTCTAGGTCAGTGCTGATAGATGGCTGGCATATCACACGTGCCCTATATCTGTAACAAGATTACCAAGGCAGCCAAACTTGAAGAGAAGAGAGAACTGAAGCCTCCCCCCCCACACACACACACACACACACACACACACACACACACACAACACACACACACACACAACACACACACACACACACACAATACAAAGAAACAGATAGAAGAGAGGAGGAGGAGGAGGAGGAGGAGGAGGAGGAGGAGAAGAAGAGAAGAAGAAGAAGAAGAAGAAGAAGAAGAAGAAGAGAAGAAGAAGAAGAAGAAGAAGAAGAAAACTGCATTATTTAAAAAAAAACTTTGAAAAAATTCTTGAACAACTATCAAAAGCAAACCAACGTCACTGTTTTGGCATTTGAACTATTTTAAAGACACTACTAGGCCTAATCGCCGCTGTAGTCTAGTGGTTAGGGCGTTGGACTCGTAATCTAAAGTTTGCGGGTTCGATCCCAGCTTTCGGCTATGGCGTTGTGCCCTTGGAAATAGGCACTTTACGGCTATTTTCTCACCCCACCCAGGTGTAAAAGGGGTACCAACCTGTGTTCAGGTTAACCCTGCGATAGACTGGCGTCCTATCCAGGGGGGAGTCTATGACTCTCAGTCGCTTACGCTACAGAAACCGGATAAGCACCGGCCGATGAGCCTTAGGCTCGGACAGACTTTAGCTTTTTATTTTTTAAACTAGGCTATGAGTAGGGTTTTTGTGTTAGACTGCAATCAATATCTACTAATGTAACTGAATAATAGTTACGGGCATTAAAGTTCGGTTCATCCACCAGATGGCTAAACCAGGGTAAAGGTACCAACCTGGTCAGGTACCTGATGAGCGTCCTTAGTCAGATCTCGCGCTAAGTACAGAACTTATAGCTTAGTAGCTTTACTTTTTTTTTTTTTTAAACTAGGCCTAATGAGTAGGGTTTTTGTGTTAAACTGCAATCAAATATTCTACTAAGTGTAACTGAATAATCAAAAGCTTCTTTCCACCAGGTCTTTGGGTAAAAGAAAAAGAAGATAGCCATTTGCTACATTATCAAGGTGATAATACAAATAAGTATACAAATATTTAATTAAGACAGGGTAATTCAAAGAAAAAATGGAAAGAGAAAACGGTCCTCATACAGATAGAATGATGATACAAAGACAATGACGAGGACAACGAAAAACAGCAAAGTCTCTGCACTCAATAATATTGAGTGGAAAGTTTTCAATGACTTGGTGGCAAGGATGAAAGGGAGGAGGAAGAGAGGAGGGTGTTGGGTAGAGGGAAAGGAGCTTGGCTACTGCGAGTACAAATGAATTAGATTGCATCAATCAGGCGAGGCAGGGACAGACAGGGGCAGGGTCTGTAGGTCTACCCATACATCCACTTAGCACTAACATCAGTACCTACAGTCCCAGAGAAAGTTCAACAAAATCCGTGGTTAGCAAACTAATTGGTTTCCAATGATCCCCTCCCCCCTTTTCCCCATCTCTCTTGTTTGATTTAGAAAAAGCTCCCAAATTCACACAGACGCATTATTTAAAAAGGTGCTGAATGATATCTATTCTAATTCATGCATCCCTCCTTTTTAAAGAACAGCCACAGACAAGTTATGGTTGTATCTAAATCTTTCATAGGGAAAACAAATTCCAAAAATACTCTAAAACGTAAGATCTGAAAGAGGGAAGTACTCTATGCATTATCACAAACCATGTTACTACCCAAATGTTCTAAAATCAAAAGTACAACATCTAACAATTTTATCTACTCTTATACAAATGTGACATATTTTCAAGAATCCACATATATCTTTTGCCCGAATGATTTGATCACAACTTAAAGGCAGATGATAGATAATAGAAAAAGACGACATAGAGGTATATAGGTGAGATTTTCAACACTGACTGTTATATAGAAAACATCAAAGATTCATTTGTTACAGCTTCTAAAAACCCACATCTCTCACTTCGCTTACACACTCTACAGCGCCGATGTATAACCATCACAGATTAAGGCACCTGACATAACAACTAGAATTCACATTGGCAGAATGAAGACCAAAAAAAAAAGAAGAACATCTCCACAAAGACCAGACTGGTGTACACATCCAGCCATCACAGTAGTTCTCTTCAGCACATGATCGCCGCTTCTTCCTCCTGTCACATTCAAGTGGTCAACTTTGTCTGCCCATTCTAACAAGCACTGATTCTTTTATACCCTGCTGCTGCTGTTTAACTCTCCCCACCCTCCCCACTCCAAGAGTTCCACCCATACACCTGCCCAGTCATGCTGTCGTTGACATCAAATTGATTCTCATGCTCGGCAGCAAACAGCGGAGTTGAAAAAGTGACATTTTTTGAAACGGCCTCCACACAAACAATACACACACACACGCGCGCGTGCGCGTGCACGCACGCATGCACGCACACACACGGGGGGGGGGGAGATACAGACAGACACAGACAGTTTGAGAGAGAGAGAGAGAGAGAGAGAGAGAGAGAGAGAGAGAGAGAGAGAGAGAGAGAGGAGAGAGAGAGGAGAGAGAGTCAAAGAGACACAGACAGAGACATAATATAAAGTTTTCAGAAGTTCCCTAAACATCAACTACCACCTGCCTAACACACACAATAGCCATTGTACTCTCTTTCATACACATTTGCATTCTTGGTCTTTTTGCCATGAATTAAATGTCAAGGCAAAATAAAACGGATCTAATTTATTTTTCTTTCCACGCACTCATGACCTTCATGAATTTGCTTTTAAGATTTTTTCTCTGTTGAAAAAAAACTTAGGGTGGAGGATTGGGAGAGGGAAGAGGGTGCGTGCGGAGGTGGCAGATTTTGTCCCCCTTCCATTTATCCATACCAGCCATTATCATGCTTCTGCGTAATAATTTCCAAAACTCTGTGTGTGTGTGTGTGTGTGTGTGTGTGT
>CM060318.1:74944076-74946576 GCA_030674155.1 Stramonita haemastoma
AAAAAATTGAGCGTGTTTCTGTACTTTCAGGAACACCCCCTCACATTTTCCAGTTCAGAACGCACTCTCCGAAGTCGGAATGCAGCTACCTTCATGGTGGGCAAAAATGGTCGCATATGCAAAATCTCACCATTAGTAAACCTTGGAGCTCTAACCAAGGAACATGAAAAAAAGAACGCACCTTTCCTTCTATTCCGTGAAGAGAAGGTGTGTGTGTGTGTGTGTGTGTGTGTGTGTGTGTGTGTGTGTGTGTGTGTGTGTGTGTGTGGTGTGTGTGTGTGTGTGTGTGTGTGTGTGTGTGTGTGTGTGTGTGTGTGTGTGTTTGTTTATGTGTGTATATGTGTGTCTGTGTGTCTGCGTGTGTGTGTGTGTGTGTGTGTGTGTGTGTGTGTGTGAGGGGGAAGTGAGGGTGGAATATTAAAGGGCAGGATGGCAAGGGCTAATTATTTCTCGGAGACATATCACACCGTATCTATGCCGACATGATTTGAGTTTTCATAAGTTGGATACTTTTAAAGTTACATTTCGTGGAGAAACTTTCGAACACACACACACACACACACACACACACACACACACACACACACACACACACACACACACACACACACACACACACACACACGTGCACACACACACACACACACACAACACACACACACGCACACACACGCACGCGCGGGCACGCACACACGCACGTACGTACGCACGTACGTACCCACCGCCACGCGCACGTATGTGTGCGCGTAGAGAGACAGACAGACAGACAGACAGACAGACAGACAGAGAGAGAGAGGAGAGAGAGAGGAGAGAGGGAGAGAGAGGAGATGAGGATGAGAGAGAGAGTAGAGGAGGATGAGAGAGGAGAGAGAGAGTGAGAGAGAGTGAGAGATGTGAATGTGTGTGTGTGGGTGTGGTGCGCGCGCGTGTGTGTGTGTGTGTGTGTGTGTGTGTGTGTGTGTGTGTGTAGAGGGCTGGATATTCAAAGGCACCATTGTGCATAATGCTTTTCGTGTGTGGTCGGCGAGGCTATAAGCAACATAATTGGGTTGGATTGGTCACCAAAAGTTTGCTTGTTTGCTCATTCGTTCTCTGTGTCTGTCTGTCTGTCTGTCTGTCTGTCTGTCTGTCTGTCTGTCTGTCTGTCTCTGGATGAAAAAAGTATGTAATGCTTACTCTGTAACCTTTGAAAAATAAAGATCATTCATTCATTCAAGAGAATTCTCTCTCTTCTAGCCTGTGTGTGGTGTGTGTGTGTGTGTGTGTGTGTGTGTGTGTGTGTGTGTGTGTTGTGTGTGTGTGTGTGTGTTGTGTGTGTGCGTGCGTGTGCGTATGTGTGTGTGAGTGTGTGTGTGTGCGCGCCTGCGTGCGTGCGTGCGTGTGTATGTGTGTATCTGTGTGTGTATTGTGCTTTGTGTCTGTGCTTTTGTGTGTGTGTGTACTGCCTCTCTCTCTCTCTCTCTCTCTCTCTCTCTCTCTCTTCTCTCTCTCTCTCTCTCTCTCTCTCTCTCTCTCTCTTCCTCACTCTCTCTATCTCACCTTCTCCCTCTCTTTCTCTCCATCTCCCCCCTCTCCCCTTCTCCAGTGCGGTGGATCTGTCTCCGCGATCATTGTTTTGATTTGTTATTAGCAGCTGACATGAAGAATCACTTCTTTCCCATCCCAGCTTCCGACTGCAGATGTCTCCAGGCAATATCACTGCGTGCGATTCCATCCATATTACACCCTGGCCTGCACCACTGGTGGTCAGGCAGTGGGGATGAGGGAGCAGGGGGTGGGGGGAGGGGGGTTGGGGGATAGGGGCTAGGGTGGCTGGGAGGCTATCTCAAGGAAAACAAGAAAGGGGAAGGAGAGAAAGAAGGAGGAGGAGGAGGAGCGGGGAAAAAGGAGGAATAATTATGAGGAACAAGCGGAAGAAGCAGGAGGAGAAAGGATGATGATGATGATGATGATGATGATGATGATGATGATGATGATGATGATGATGATGAAAATGATGATGGTGATTACGACGACGACGACGATGATGGTAATGCTGCTGCTGCTGCTGATGATGACGAGGAGGAGGTGGAGGAGGAGGGAGGAGGAGGAGGAGGAGGAGGAGGAGGAAGGAGGAGGAGGAGGAGAGGAGGAGAGGGAGGAGATAAGAAGATAAGAAAAAAGGAATAAGGAAGAAGATGAGGAAGAGAAGAAAAATGAGATGGAAGAGGAGGAGGAGGAGGAGGAGGAGGAGGAAGAAGAAGAAGAAGAAGAAGAAGAAGAAGAAGAAGAAGAAGAAGAAGAAGAAGAAGAAGAAGAAGAAGAAGGAGAAGAAGAGTAACAACAACAACAACAACAAAAGTAACAACAACAACAACTAAGAACCACAGCAACATCAACGACAAAAACAACTGCAGCAAACACTGCCATGAGCAATAAGCCATTACACGAAGAGTAGAAATCATGACATATCCTGCTTATCCGCCTCTCACTTTTAAAAACAAAAACACATCAGATGAGA
>CM060318.1:74956576-74959076 GCA_030674155.1 Stramonita haemastoma
CTGTCTTCATTTATGACAAGCTTCTAGCAGAACAACAACCTGTACTCTCCATCCGTTACAGAAGAAGAAATCTTCCGACATTGAGGATGGCTTTCTACGTAGCTCGGTAACTGGCATACATCAAACTTCGCAGTGTGTACTTCATACTTTCAAATTAATTTCTGTGTAAGGACTGAATAAGGTGAACATTCTGAGTGACCTAGCTGTTAAAGCTGAGGAACGTCCAGCAACACAAGCTGTCAGATCTTACAGAGGGTCTTTTTTTCCCCCTTACTTTCTTTATGTCATTCCTTGGCTACAGTTCCGAGGTTTACCAATTTTGACATTTTGTGTAGGTGACCGTTTTGCCCACCATTAAGATAGCCACATTCCCACTTTAGGGATGATGTCTAAACATGACATCAGTTTGCATAGTGTTTTTATTTATTATTATTATTAAAAAAAAAAGAAATTGTCATTCTTCCCTATTGGCAAAAACTGGTCTACTCTTCAGAAAGGCTGAACTAGTTTGAACGTGTGCGAAAGATGCTCTGTGCTATTCGCACACAAGACCTAGGCTTGTTGTCTCATCCGTAAGACTTTCGGGGGAGTGGAGTCGACACTGATGTTAACTCCAGGGTAAAAATCTCTTCGTATGGGTGCCTTAGCGTTGGCTGGAATCAGGGCCATCAGAGCACGAGCTCAACACTCTAATGAACAGGATACCCCGCCCCCCGTCCTTGGTTTGAAACCATAACAAACATCTTGTTTATCATCTACTACAACAATGTATGGAAAATCTAAGGTGCTGAATCTTTTACAGCAAAACAAGAACAGCATAAAAAATCACAGCACTTGCATTGAAATTAGTCACATGCATATGACGGTTGATAAATAGGATTAACAGAGTTTATAATTACACATACACACACAGACACACAGACACACAGAACACACACACACACACAAACACGCACAACACACACACGCACACACAAACACACACACAGACAAACACACACACACTCACAAACACACACACACACACGCATGCACACACTACCATAAATGTTAATTACAAAACAAAGACTTTACCATTTTGTGCAATGGTTCCTTTTTCTCAATCAGGAGGAAACCTTCCATAAATACAGTAAAAAAAAACCCAAAACAAACCAAGATTAGAAAAAAACCCCTAACTGAACGTGATTTAGCGGAAATTAACCATTTATATGCTAGTGACAGAAACAGCGAAAAAGACGCTTGCTGTTTCTCTTTTTAAGACTTCATTAACAACTCAAAAAAAAAAGAGGAAGAAAAGTACACCGACTTTACGGACAAAAACCCCAAACCTCAAACTAATCAAGACTATAATGAAAACCAGACGAATAAAAGCACAAAAATGTCCCAAACAGTTCAGAACAGATGATATAAAAAACAACAACAAAAACACAACTATTACACAACTATTAAGCTGAAGCTTGTTGTTGCTATGTTTACAATGGTTTATCTTTTCAGCATAAAAAAAGGGTTTTGTTTCATGAATGAATAAATGATGTTCGTTCAAAATGACCAAACGACCCCCCCAACCCCCCCCCCCCCCCCCTCCCACAAACAACAACAACAAAAAAACAAAGAAAATAACTCTAAGTGGAAGAAAATACAGGCATAGCATTGTTTAGACAGCACACAGGATGGAGGAAGAAATGCTCTTTGCTTGGTGATTAAGCTGTCTTAGGCTTATATGCACACAGACAGAGACACACAGACAGATTGACAGATAGACTGACAGACAGACAGACAGACAGACACAGACCGACAGACAGACTGATAGACAGACACACTGACTGACACACAGACAGACAGACTGACATACTTACAGACAGACAGACAGACTGACACACAGACAGACTGACATACTTACAACTGACAAACAGACTGACAGACTGAAACACATACCTACTGACAGACTGACAGACAGACAGACAGGCAGAGACAGACAGATATGCTGCTGTTTACACCACAGACCTCAATCCTCTTATTCTGATATCAGCTTGTGTGTGACTGGCTATAGCTGGATGGTGGGGGAGAGGGAAAGAAAGAAAGAAAGAAAGAAAGAGAGAGAGAGAGACAGAGAGAGAGAGAGAGAGAGAGAGGAGAGAGAGAGAGAGAGAGGAGAGAGAGAGAGAGAGAGAGAGAGAGAGAGAGAGAGAGAGAGAGAGAGAGAGAGAGAGAGGAGTGTTGCTGCATAAGCTCTCGGTCTGTCTTGTCATCATTGTGTGTGCGTACACGCGCGCACTCGCGTGTGTGTGAATAAAAAACTTATTAATATGGATCGGTGGTCTAGAGGTAACGTGCTTGCTTAGAAAGCAAAAAGTCCGGGTCGGTAGTGTGCTGTGGTTCAAACCCCGTTTAGGCCTAAAACTTTTCTCCCATTCATTAGACCATGAGTGGTGGTCTGGGTGCAAGTCTTTCGGATGAGACGATTAACCGAGATTGTGTTACACATAATCATTTAACACAT
>CM060318.1:74966576-74984076 GCA_030674155.1 Stramonita haemastoma
GGACTGGATGTAAAAAAACACAAGAGTGCTTATTCCATTATCCTCGATATAAAAGAATAAAAAAAAAAGCACACACACACAAACACACACAAACACAAACACACACACACAAACACACAAACACAACACACACACACACACACACACACACACACACACACACACACACACACACACACACACACACACACACACACACACACACACACACACACAACATTACCGTCCGGCAAACAATTCATTTCCTCAGGGAATGTAGGGAAACAATCCCTCTGGACAAACAGGACCTGAACCGAATTTCTCCCCCTGCTGATGACCTGGCGATTTTTTTATTTATTTATTTACTTATTTATTTATTTAATTCTTTTATATCGAGGATAATGGGATAAGCACTCATGTGCATTTTTGCATCCAGTCCCCGTGTGTATGCAGTTGTGTAAATATTGTCATCTGTTCCCACCAGCACACAATGGCCTACTCTTACGAATAACGGAGTTGCAGGTGAGACCAGAGACAGTGCCACAAGACGTGGATGGGGGGAGGGGGGGGGGGTATGGTGGTGATGGTGGTGGTGGTGGTGATGGTGGTGGTGGTGGTTGTGGTGGTGGGGATGGTGGTGGTGGTGGTGGTGGAGATGATGATGGTGGTGGTGGTTGTGGTGGTGGTGTGGTGGGTGGGGATGGTGGTGGTGGTGGTGGTGGTGGTTGGAATAAGTGGGGGTGGGAAAGGAAATTAACAGAATGAGCATTCCCGAAATCGAACACAGCTACTTAATGTTGGGCAAAAACTGTCACATACGCAAAATTTCACCACTGATATGAAGCTTGGAGCTCTAACCGAAACCGAATGAACATAGTTGCTCTTAATATTTAGTACAAAACATCTCTTTCAAATAGCAAACTCTTATCAGTTTTCAGTAAGTAAGTAAACGGATAACTGAATAAATAAATATATAAGAAATTTGTAAATCAATGAAAGAATAAACACAAACATTGATAGATAAATAAACAGATACACAAAGAGGAAAAGAAAGACAGAGAGAGAGACAGAGGGACAGAGAGAGACAGAACAGAGAGAGAAGAAAGAGAAAGAGAGAGAGAGAGACAGAGACATAGAGATAAATAGATTGAGAGAGAGAGACAGATACAGACAGAGACAGCCATACACACAGACAGACAAATACACACAGGAAGACTGACAGTGATAGACAGAGACATAGAGATAAATAGATTGAGAGAAAGACAGACAGAGACAGAGACAGACAGACACAGCCATACACATAGAAGACACACAGATACACAAGACAGACTAACAGACAGAGAGACAGAAAGGAGAGATAAAACACAGAAGTGCCAAAAGCAAAGACAGAGAGACACAGAGGCACAGAGATACAGAACACACATACACAAACAGAAACACAGACAGACTGACAAAGAGAGAAAAACAGAAAAACAAAAGGGGGAAGCAGACGACAGACAGACAGGAGTGAAGGCGAGGACAGGAGCTGTAGACAAACAAGCACTCAGAGCCAGAGGCCGACTTCCAGCCGTCTTGGGACCGGGGCTAAAGTCAGCGTGGGAGGCACAAAGAGGATTAGCACCGCCACCCCACTTTTGCCACCACCTCGTGTTGTGCCCTGCCCTCTCCTGACATTTTCTTGTATTGTTTGTTCGTGTGGTGTTGGTGTGGTGTGTGTGTGTGTGTGTGTTGTGTGTGTGTGTGTGTGTGTGTGTGTGTGTTGTGTGTGTGTTGTATGTGTGTGGTGTGTGTGTGTGTGTGGTGGATGGGGTTGGTATAGTTATGTTGTGTGTGTGTGTGTGTGTGTGTGTGTGTGTGTGTGTGTGTGTGTGTGTGTGGAGGGGTGGTGGTATGTTGTCTCGTTTGTCTGTTCATAGTGTTTGACAAGTGTGTATGTGTGTGTGTTTGTTGTGTTGTGTGTTGTGTGTTGTGTGTGTGTGGTGTGCGTGGTGTGGTGGGGTATGTGTGTGTATGTGTGTATGTGGTGCGTGTGGGTATATATATATATATATATATATATTATATATATATATATATATTATGTGTGTGTGTGTGTGTGTGTGTGTTGTGTTTGTGTGTGTATGTGTGTGGGTGGATGGATGATGAATGAGTGTATGTGTGTTGAGATAGATAGATAGATAAATAGATAATAGATAATAGATAGATAGATAGATAGATGAAGAGAGAGAGAGAGAGAGAGAGAGAGAGAGAGAGAGAGAGAGAGGAGAGAGATGAGGAGAGAGAGAGAGAGAGGAGAGAGAGAGAGAGAGAGAGAGAGAGAGAGAGAGAGAAGACAGACAGACAGACAGACAGACAGAGACAGGACAGACAGACAGACAGACAGACAGACAGACAGACAGACAGAGATCTGTGATAGGCATGTTGTTGATCAATGAGGAGGAGGAGGATGGAATGATTTATGCTACTACGGACGAGCAGGTGCTTTGCTTGTTTTCATGTGTGTATTTTACAAGGACGGACTGTGCGTCAAGGCCGAACCTAAACATCTGCATCTTTGCCTATATCAAAGATCAGTCTCTGTCTATGTATTTTGTTTCCCTTTCATCCACCTTTTTGTGTCTGTTTTCTTACATTGTCTTTCTGTCTCTATCTCTCTCTCTCTCCATCCCTCGTCTCTCTGTCTCTCTGTCTGTCTGTTTCTGTCTGTCTGTCTGTCTCTCCCCCTCTCTGTCTCTGTCTGTCTCTCTCTCCTCTCTCTCTCCCTCCCTCCATCCCACCCACCTCTCTCTCCCTCTCTAACACACTGTACCGTCTTTAATCCGACAGTTGCAACCCCCCACCCCCACCCCACCCCCTTTCCCATTCCCTGTCTTCTTCAGTGCAGTCACCCCTTTCCCCGTGTCCCCGGACTCTTGTCTGCACTTCCAGATCCCAGGATTACTCCCACGCTGCTGTCCAAACCTCGTGTGTCGGCATCCCGCCAGGGGAGTCCCCGCAGGTCCACGCCCGTGTCACGGGGTCATTAGCAGCCAGCTAAGCTGGACCTGCCTGTTGGACACCCACAGCGGAGACCCCGCAAAGCCGCTCAAGTTCTGATGAGGCTGTTGTTCTCGGTAGTGTTTGACGTGATGGAGCAAGTGTCAGCCTGTTCGCTGTTGCTGAAGTTGATATGACGACTGGGGTGGGTGGTGG
This sequence comes from Stramonita haemastoma, assembly GCA_030674155.1. Classification (NCBI taxonomy): domain Eukaryota; kingdom Metazoa; phylum Mollusca; class Gastropoda; order Neogastropoda; family Muricidae; genus Stramonita; species Stramonita haemastoma. Next base: position 74,969,748 of record CM060318.1, read on the forward strand.
TGGTGGTGGTGTGTATTGGGTGGGGGGGATGGGGGAAGTAGCTTGGTGTTTAGATGTCAGATTCGGGTCTTGAAGGGTTTGGGTTCGAGTCAGCTAAGATCACTTTAGGGGATTTTTTTTTCTTTAGAGTTGAAATCATGAATTTCTCTGATTTAGAGGATAAAGTATTCGTGTTGGTTCTGATTTTTTTGCTTTGCAAATCTTTCGGATGAAATTATGAACCCTAGCTCCGATTGTTAAATTTATTGAACAGGTCTCTGGGAATATTGATCATGACGATGGTGAGTAATAGAATGGAGAATGTCTAGCTGATCAGCTCCATGACGACAGGAATTATTGCGTCATTAACTATTGGATTTTACATAACATTACATTACATCATTATCCGGTTGTCTTCTAGACCGTAGGGGCGCCAGTATTGTATCTGCTATAAAAACAACAACAAATAAACCCAAAAAACAAACAAAAAACTTTGTAATACTCTGCAAACCAAGAGACCCTTGACTCAGCAAACGCTATACTGATATAGGGCTGATCCAAAGAGGTCGTTTAGACCTTTCACAGAGAGGAAATCACAACCTCGTAAAAATGGTTGTAAAACGAAAGTGAAAAAGTCTGACGACAAAGAAAGTCTTATAGACTGCAGGGACGAATGAGTTCAGCGGATGTCTAGACCTTTTGTTATCGAAAATCGTCATCAATTTGAAACAGTCCGAGGATTCACGTTTGTGTCTGTCCCTCCCTTTTCTCAAGTACCGTTTTATTTCATTTGTTGAAAGGTTTTGCCAACTGAACCCCTACAGTTGTAAAGCTACAGTCTGCAACGTTAAAGCCATCATGCCACTTTGTCCTGAAGTTTTCCCTACCAGTTTTATTACAAATACCAGATTTCGATTATTTGATGAAATGCTTTTCCAGTCCTTCGTTATTTGTTTTTTGTTTAAAATTCTGTTCATTGTCATTTATTTTCTTTGGTCTATGTATTTTCTTTACTGGATTTGTCTTCGTTTTGGTATTATTATTTTTTTTAATGATGTCTTCTATTCAGTTCTTTGATAATGAGTTGATCTTTCTGTTTTTTTATTTTATATTATTTTGTGTCAATTTACTGCTGACGTCTGTGTGTTATGTGATCGGTTTTCTTTGATCCTGTTTTTGGAGGAGGACTCTTGTTCTGCTTTTTTCTGCGTGATATTAATGTTTCCAAGATTGTTTAATTATCCCCCCCTCTCTCTCTCTTTCGCTTTGCATTTCTCTTTCATCAGCGTGTCCCTCTGTCTCTCCCTTCCTATCTCTCTCTGTCTCTGTCTTCCTTCTCACTTCTGTCTCTGTCTTCTCCTCTCTTTCTCTCTGTCTGTTTGTGTATCTGTCTGACTGACTGACTGACTGGCTGACTGTCTGTCTGAGTGTCTGTCTGTCCTGTCTGTTCTGTCTGTCTGTCTGTCTCTGTCTCTCTCTCTCGTCAAGTTCTTTCTATTCTTGTCCTGTTTTTTTGGTCTTTTATACGTCTTTCTGTTTCACAGTCGTCATTCGCCAAGGAATCCTGTTCTGGTTGTATAGACTGACCTGATTTTTTCCTTTTCTTCGTGAGGTCGAAGCAGATAACTTTTGTGTATTGCATTGTATTATACTGTATTGTGTTGTATTGTTTTTGTATTGTACAGCACTTGAAGTCACAGCCAATTTCTCTGTGCGAAATTCGGGCTGCTCTTTTCGGGAAGAGCGCGTCGCCACAAGAGCAGCACTACCCATTTTTCTTTTCCTGTCTGCAAATGTTTCCTGTTTACAAATTCATGAAAGAAGTTGTACCATATATTGAAAGGGCATCACCTTTAAAGCATAATATTCATACATTATTTAACTTTATAAACTGTTGCCATGGAAACACTTAATATTGCCTCTAAAGCTAAATGCTTCAAACTTCGATACCTTTTTTTATCTACAAGTATAAGAAACTTGTTTTTATAGACATGTTTTGCAACCTAATTTCTTTAAACTTATACAAAAAATCTATGTATTCGTATATAGCAATTTGTTATACTTTTTAAAAAATCATGATTTTGGCCACTTTTAGACCCGTGGGTACCCTCAACAGCATGTGTGGTGTTCTGCAACCTTCTGGGTGGATTTTCTTAGTAGATTTGCTTAAACTCTTAATGTATTGGATTATATTTCATACACTTCTCTCCTTTATACAGACTCTTTCGCTTTTTTCACTCAAGAAAAATCCACTGTGACTGAAAGGGATCACAAAACGATACAATACAAAACACATTACCATTCAATACAATACAAAAACATTACAGTACGATACAGTAACAATACACTACAACACAGTACAATACAATAAATACAAAACCAAATCAGGTCTTCATGTTAAGGGAAACGTCTCCACTCATTCTCCAAAGTCTATCATTTAACTTGTATCTTGCAATAGTGGTCCCCTAACAAATCACGGACCTCAAGTTAATCCCTTGTAGTCTGTTTTGGGGAGAGGAAAACAACAAGCAAGCCTCTTCTTCTAAAACACAACAACAAAAAACACAAAAAGGACGTAAACTAGGACACAAAAAAGAAAACGAAACGAAAGGTAAAAATCGCCCCCCCCAAAAAAAAAAAAAAAAGCAACAAAAACCCCAAAAAAAAACTGACAGAGAAAATGATGGGTAAACCAAGTAAAAATGAACAGGAAACGGAAATGTAAAACAACGGCAGAGGACAATGTCCGCACGAACCCGAGGGTGTTTGGAAAAGGAGAAAGAAGATGGAGGAGAGAAAGAAGGAAGGAGAGAGAGGAACAGAGAGGAAAGAATGGAGGAGAGGGAAGAAGAGGGAAGGAGAGAGAGGCAGAGAAAAGAGAGGATGGGAAGAGAGGAAAGAAGAGGGAAGGAGAGAGAGGCAAGGAGAGAGAGGCAAGGAGAGAGAGGAAAGAAGAGGGAAGGAGAGAGGCAGAGAAAGAGAGGATGGGAAGAGAGGAAAGAAGAGGGAAGGGGAGAGAGGCAAGAGAGGAAAGTAGAGGATGGAGGAGAGAGAGAGAGAGAGAGAGAGAGAGAGAGGAGAGAGAGAGAGAGAGAAGAGGAGGAGAGGAGAGAGAGAAGAGAGAGAGAGAGAGAGATTTACTTCTTTTATATCGAGGATAACAGAATAAGCAATCATATCTTTTTTTCATCCGTCCCGTGTTATGCAGTTTTTGTAAATCATGTCATCTGTTCCCACCGGCACACGATGGCTATCTTACGAAAAGCGGACAGGATTTAACGTGTGGCGCAAGATGTTCTGCGTGCGTTCGCACACGGGGCCTCGGTTTAAAGCTCATCCGAAGGACTTTGGAGAGAGAGAGAGAGAAGAAGAGAGAGAGAGAGAGAGAGAGATGAGGAGGAGAGAGGGAGGAGATAGGAGAGGAGAGAGAGAGGAGGAGAGAGAGAGAGAGAGAGAGAGACACGGGGGGAGGGGAAGGGAAAGGGGGGAGATGGCGCAGCAGGCAGGAAAAGATAGGAGGGTAAGAGTTCTCTTCCTTCTTTAAGAGTTCTCTTCCTCGTTTAAGGCTCTTTTATTTTAAAGGGAAGGAGAGTAGAGTTCTCTCCCTTGTTTAAGAGTTATCTTCCTTTTTAAGGCTTTTTTTTTATATAAGAGAAGGGGATTTTAAGGTAAGACAATGCTAGTTGAGGCCCAGGCAAGAATGCAAGCAGGCAGGCAGGGAGGCAGGCAGGGAGAGAGCCAATCGATGTGTTCCGCTTTGCAGGCTTCTTCCTCCGCTATGTAATGGAGCAGAACTTGTGTCAGTCACTCTGAGAGACGAGACATCGAAGATTGACGATTGAAGAAGGGAAGTGTAACGGGGGTGGAGGGGCTGGGGTGAGATAGGGTGGTGAGGAGGGAAGAGAGGAGAGAGGAGAAGAGAGAGAGAGAGAGAGAGAGAGAGAGAGAGAGAGAGAGAGAGAGAGAGAGAGAGAGAGAGAGAGAGAGAGAGAGAGACAGAGAGACAGACAGACAGACAGACAGACAGACAGACAGACAGACAGACAGACAGATAGACAGACAGACAGACAGACAGAGACAAGGCAAAATTCTCTATGTTGAGGTCCAGAGTAATAGATTAGTACTGATAGATAGATAGATATTTTTATTTTATTTTCTTTTACATCGAGGATAATGGAAAAGCACTCTTGTGCTTTTTTACATCCAGTCCCCGTGTGTTTGCAGTTTTGTAAATGTCATCTGTTCCCACCGGCACACGATGGCCAACTCGTACGAAAAGCGGAACAGGATTTAACGTGTGCGCAAGATGTTCTGCATGCGTTCGCACGCGGGGCCTCGGTTTATAGTATTATCCGAAGGACTATAGATAGATAGATAGATAGATAGATAGATAGATAGATAGATAGATAGATAGATAGATAGATAGAATAAATAGATAGAGATAGATAGATAGAGAGACAGACAGGACAGACAGAGAGGAACAGAGAGACAGAGAGAGAGCAGAGAGACAGAAGAGGAGCAGAGAGAGATTCATTGATCAGTCATGAAGATGACAGCTAAAAAGTGAATTACAAAAATGTCTGACAGTTCCATTCTCCCAAGACAGTTACACATCGACAGTACAAAAAGGAATAGAGGTGCGCACGCGCGCGTGTGTGTAGAATAAAAAGGATCTATAGCTTGTGTGTGTGGGTGTGTATGTGTGTGTGTGTGTGTGTTGTGTGTGTGTGTGTGTGTGTGTGTGTGTGTGTGTGTGTGTGTGGTGTGTGTGTGTGTGTATGTGTGTGTGTATGCGGGTGTGTGTGTGCGTGTGTGTGTGTTTGTGTGTTTGTGTTATGTGTGTGCGTGTGTCTTTGCGTGTGTGTATGTGTGTGTGTGTGTAAATGCGTGCGTGCACGCTGTGTGGGAATATCCAAGTATCTATTGAAGCATATTATTTAAAACCATAAGAGTGCTCAGACCGAAACTCAGAATTGAAGAACAGCATCTCTGTATGTTTTTTCTCTATCTGTCTGTCTGCCTGTCTGCCTACACTGTCAGCTGTTTTGATGTCTCTCCCCTTTTTCCTCTTCTCTTCCATTAGCTTTTCTGGTTACAGTTATTTTTTGACACCGCCACAAGGATAGAAATACTACACCTGCTCTTATCCGCATCTCACTTGTCTACAGAGATATTGGGTGTATGGTGTAATTGTGTATGTGTTGTGTGTGTGTGTGTGTGTGTGTGTGTGTGTGTGCGTGCGTGCGTGCGTGCGTATGGTGTGCGCGTGTGTGTGTGTATGTGTGTGTGCGTGTGTGTGTGTGTGTGTGTGTGTGTGTGTGTGTGTGTGTGTGTGTGTGTGTGTGTGTGTTCTTATTTTCTGTTTTCATTGCACATAAGGCAAAGGGCATACAAATATAGAAAATCACTGTACCCAAGATATCTTCACGATTCCCATATAGGGCAAATTTGACAACCCCAGTGGAAAATCTTCATTTGTTTTGTTTTTGTGTTTTCGTTCCTCGGCTAGAGCTCCCAGGTTCACTGATAGTGAGATTTTGAGTATGCGACCGTTTTTTCCCCATCATGAAGGTAGCAGCATTCCGACTCCAGAGATGTATGCTGGGTATGTTCGTGTTCCCGTAACCTGTCAAACGCTGATATGATTTACAGGATCTTTTACGTGTATATTTTTGATCTTCTGCATATGTATACATGAAGGCAATTAAGACACCGGCATTTGAAGTTGACCTGGGAGATCGAAAAAATCCCCACCCTTTATTCACTAGACGCTTTCTAGATTCAAACTCACGACTTCATGGACCCATGAGATTGAAGTCGTGGGGTCTTTAACCAGAATGTGTATTCAAAGATATTGTTTGCCTTGCATTGTCTGCAGCCTGCAACTTCGTGTCAAAATCAGAGTTTTATTATTTTCAAGGTAGGGATGAGAGAATTAAAAGAGAGAGAGAGGAGGAGAGAGAGAGAGAGAGAGAGAGAGAGAGAGAGAGAGAGAGAGAGAGAGAGAGAGAGAGAGAGAGAGAGAGAGAGAGAGAGAGAGAGAGAGAGAGAGAGTGATTTGATTTGATTTGGTTTATTCTTTTTTATCGAGGATAATGGAATAAGCACTCTTGTGCTTTTTTTTTTTTTACATCCAGTCCCGTGTGTATGCAGTTTTGTAAATGTCATCTGTTCCCAACGGCACACGATGGCCTACTCTTACGAAGAGAGAGGAGAGAGAGAGAGAGAGAGAGAGGAGAGAGAGAGAGAGAGGAGAGAGAGAGAGAGGAGAGAGAGAGAGAGAGACAGAGACAGAGACAGAGACACAGAGAGACACAGAGAGACACAGAGAGACACAGAGAGACAGAGACAGAGACAGAGAGAGGGCAGTGGAATGGAGGCAAAGCTGTAAATACATCTCTGCTCTGATTATATGGCTTCTTCCAAGTTAAGCCTCTCTCTCTCTCTCTCTCTCTCTCTCTCTCTCTCTCTCTTCTCTCTCTCTCTCTCTCTCTCTCTCTCTCTCTCTTCTCTCTCTCTCTCTCTCTCTCTCCTCTCCCTCCCTCCCTCTCTCTCTCTCTCCCTCCCCTCCCTCTCTCTCTCTCTGCCCCCCCTTACCCTCCCCACAACCCCTTTACCCCCAACCTCTCTCTCTCCCAACCCCTCCTAAAAATACCAGTTTCTAAATCTAGGCCTTCCATCTGTCTTTAACATTTCGCAAAACCGATCCCTGGTGATCAGAAAATAAAGCAGAAGGGGGCTAATTTCCTGTACATTCTATCTCCCTCTATAGACCCATAAGACAAACCCTCATAACTCCCGCTGGCCTTTTCTCTGGAACCTAGTGACCAGTGACCGACGACATAAAAGCCATCCCTTTTTCATGGTCAGTTTCTGTGTCACGACTCGAACAAAACAAGACGTCTACTGCCCATTTGCAGAAATTTAACGCCAGTACTTGTAGACAGTTTTAGGACCTTCTCTAGTTTCCTGACAATGCAGGGAAGCTTGTTTTTTGAAATGTCAGAGGGGGAGAAGAGATTTTTTAAAACAAAAGATCACAGTGAGAGATGTGTGCTTCTGATATATGGAATGTGGATTTAGTGTTGATGATTTTTTTTTTCAATTTTCATTTTTTTTAAGGTCAGAAGATGGGGGATGGGGTGGGCTGGGTAGGGGTGGGGTGGTGGAAGAAATATCACTGGATATATGGTGACAGTCCTAGCGTTGGCATTCATTTTCATTAGTTTCAAATATCACTGGGATTGCTGATGTGTTGTGGTTGGTTAAAGGTTGGGGTGTTTTTCGTTTTTGGTTATTTTTTCGGTCGTTGTTTCAAGAAAGAAGGGGGGGCGAGACAGAAAAGACACTTGACAGACAGGAAGTGTGGGTGCAGACAGATATATGAGGCGAGAGAGAGAGAGAGAGGAGGAGAGGGGAGAGAGGGGGAGAGGAGAGAGGGGGGAGGAGAAGAGAAGAGAGAAAAAGAGAAGAGAGAGAGAGAGGGAGAGAGAGAGAGGAGAGAGAGAGAGAGAGAGAGAGAGAGAGAGAGAGAGAGAGAGAGGAGAGAGAGAGGAGAGAGAGAGAGAGAAGAGAGAGAGAGAGACGAGACGAGAGACAGAGAGCAGAGAGAGAGAGGAGAGAGAGAGGAGAGAGAGACACACACACACACACACACACGCACTCATTCACTCTATCACGACTATGCTTTTCATAAGAGTAGGCCTTGTGTGCTGATACCGGTGGGAACAGATGACAAGATTTACAAAGCTGCATACACACGGGGACTGGATGTAAAAAAGCACTTGAGTGCTTATTCCATTATCCTCGATATAAAAGAATAAATAATGAAAAAAACAATCTCTCATACACACACAACACACACACACACACACACACACATACACACACACACACACACACACACACACACACACACACACACACACACACACACACACACACACACACACACACACCTACACACACACTCACTCACTAACCGAAACGAAAACAGAAAAAAAGGGATGAAAGGATGGTAAGAAATGGCTTTTAAAAACCCCAACAACACCCCAATGATGCCAGGTAGATAGCCCTAGCGCTATTCTCACTATCTACGCTACTCTTCTGAAGTCTACTCTGTACCGCTACCCACGACGCGGTGGCCGTCCTGGGCTGACCCTTATGGTTGACCAGGGCATCGATACAAGCAAGGACATTAAAGTTGGTTTTATACCCCGTTTTAATCTGTATATAGTTGCACACTTTTAATACGAGTTTTAAAATGTGACGAGGTGACAGCCCCGATATGGCCTGTGCGGTCGGCGGGGCTCTAAGCAACATGATTGGATTGGATTGGACTGTACCGCGAACCAATCCCATTTTGCTTAAGGTTATGAACAGCTGAGGGCGGAAAAATTCAATTTTCATTTACAAAATGTCATGAAATGCAGACCCCCTCAAATCTTTTTAATCAAGAAAAGATGAAGAAGTGGAAGTATCAGAGGATGGATTGAAAGGGCAAGCTATGTTACTCACGCGCAACCACGCACGTGTGTACAAATACACATACACACATACATACACGTACGGCTGCCTCGGCAGACGCATACATGCATACATGCATACATGCATACATGCATACATACATACATTACATACATACATACATACATACATACATACATACATAAATTCGTACATACATACATACATACATACATACATACATACATACATACATACATACATACATACATAATACATACATACATACATAATACATACATTACATCATGCATGCATATACATGCACGCTCATACATACATAAATACATTCGTACATAAATACATATCCATGCACGATCGTACACACACACACACACACACACACACACACACACACACACCACACACACACACACACACACCACACACACACACTTCAACACACACTCAAACACACACAACACACACACACACACACACAAACGTACACACACACACACACTCACACACACTTCTCTTCACTCTCAGACAGGTGTGATGAAGATGAGTTCTTACACTCTGTGATAGCTTGACAAGATATGAAAAAACAACTTAAAAGGACAAAGTGATGCTGTAAGCTGAGACGACCAGCAAACAGAGAGAGCGATTCCTTCAGGGAGGACAGTTTAGGACAAGACCAAGCCACACGACACTGACTCTCTCCACAGCAATCTGACACAATGTACTTTGAAATGTCGTACAGCCAAACAAACAGACAAATTCAACACAGCGAAAAAGACCCCAACCATACAATTTACAAACACCCCCTCCCCTCCATCAAAAAAAACAGAAAAAAAGAGCAAAAATAGCCCTCTACTTACTAACCTGAGCAAATAAACCACACACGCGTGCGCGCACACAGAGCACACGCACGCACGCGCGCGCGCACACATACACACACATACATACATGCACGCACGCACAGACAACACACATACACATATACACACATGCACCACAACACACATACACGCGCGCATGCACGCACACACAGACACACACACACACCACACGACACACACACACACACACACACACACACACCACACACACACACACACACACACACACACACAAAACACACATTCATAACAAAAAATTACAATATAAAGGAAGAAAACAATTAGAAACTGATAAAAGGATAACAATCAATCCCCCCCCAAAAAAAAACACAACACACACAAAACAACCCAAACACCCCCCCCCCCCCCAACCAAATAACCCCCACCTCCACCCCAAACAACAAACTAAGGGGAAAAACCCACCAAGAACAATACAAACACCATAAAGAAATTCTCTGGAACGAAACAAATTACTGTGGGCAAGAGAAATTGAATGGTAGACTTTTGTTTTCGAAAGGAAAAAAAAAGAAAAGAAAGAAAAGAATTTCAGGAAAAGCTCAAGGGGTCACTACTGACAAAGGCCCAGGGTTCAGGCTTCAGTCATTCACAAGCACATGTCGGCTTACCTTTACTCCGGCACAGCACCTAGCTCTTATCTTTTGTCCTCTTCTGCCTTAAAGCGGGTCTCATAAAGGTGAACCTATTTTGCAAAACGTTATTCGTATTGTATGTATTATAAAAAGACATTTGCAATTATTTTATAAACGATATTTGAAGTGTTACACAAAACTTTTTTTTTTATTTGCATTGTTTCGTGAAACGATAGTTGCATTGTTTTATAAAACGGTATTTGAATTATTTTATAAACGATAGTTGCGTTGTATTATAAAACGATATTTATATTGTTTTATAAAACTATATGTGCATTTTTTCGTAAACTATATTCACATGCATTGTTTTAAAAAACAATATTTGCTTTGTTTTACAAAACGATATTTGGATTAAAAAAACCCCAGTCCATCCACTCTCCACAAATGATGAAAAAAAAATGATATACTAAAAAAAACTATCAAAGTAGGATGTACATTAACTTACACTCTTCATTTTTGAAAAAGAAAAAAAGACAAACAAAACAATGAAAAAAAATCCCACTTCTTTAATAAAACTAAGTAAATAAAGTCACGACCTGACGATCCTAATTCATTCTGTTTTTCCTGTCATTATTCTGCTTTTTTTTCTTTTCCCTTTCTCACCCCTACCCCCCCTTTTTAAAAAGTCAATGTTTATATGTAATCGCAGCTAACAATCACAAATTCTTACTGAATTTTTCCCTTTTTTATTCTGCTTTTTTTCTCTTCCTTTTCTCCCCTCCAATTTTTTGTCAATGTTTATATATAATAACAACTAACAATCACAAACTCTTACTGTTTTCCCCCTTCTTATTCTACTTTTTTTTTATCTCCCTTTCTCCTCTCTCCACCCCAGCCCCTTTACATATTTTTTTAGTCAGTGTTTATCACAATGAAAGCAACTTTGATTTGTTTTTTTTCTAAATATCAGACTCTCTCTCTCAATCAAAAAAAAAAGACGACTGAAAAATAACCAAGTCACACAGAAGATGTCCTCGGAGTATAAATCCAGCGCAAAAGAAGACACACACACACACACAGCGCAAACCACACAGTACTTAAACATCAAAATGTTCAACTCATAAAAAAACACCCCCAAACCACCCACAAAAAACCCCTCTGACCACAAGACTTAGTAGTTGGTAGCAGCACAAGAGACTTTAACTTCTGACAAAGTCGAAGCAATACTGAATGCACTGAAGAGGAGGAGGAGGAAGAAGAGGAGGAGAATGAGAAGGAGAAGGGGGAAGAACATAGAAAGGGGGACGGACACTAGGCCAGAAGAGGTCTGTGAACCACACTGCTCTCTTGTCTTGTCTCTCCTTCCTTCTCTGTCTCTCTCTCACTCTCTCTCTCTCTTTCCCTTTCTCTGTCTCTCCCAGTCAGACAGTGCTAGGCGAGCTTTCAGCGGCCCTCAAGACATAGTGAGCGTCGTGGTGAAGGTGACAACAGCCAAGGTGCTTGCAAGACGGAGGAGTACGGGAGGGGAGGGGGGGGAAAAGGATGGGTGGGGGAGGTGGGTAGGTTGAGGGGGAAAGAAGGGGTATGGAAGGATGGAGATTGGGAAGTAGAGGAGGGGAGAGAGAGAGAGGGCTGTACAAGGGAGAGAAGTTGTAGAAGAGAGGTGAGAGAGACATGATGTAGAGAAGGAGAGAGAGAGAGAGAGAGAGAGAGGGAGAGAGAGAGGAGAGAGAGAGAGAGAGAGGAGGAGAGAGAGAGAGAGAGAGAGAGAGAGGAGAGAGAGAGAGAGAGAGAGAGAGAGAGAGAGAGAGGAGAGAGGAGGAGAGAGAAGAGAGAGACAGAGAGACAGAGAAACGAGACAGACAGACAGACAGAGACAGAGAGACAGACAGACAGAGAGAGACAGAGAGACAGAGAGAAAGAAAAGAAAGAGAAGAAAGAAGAGAGAGAGAGAGAGAGAGAGAGAGAGAGAGAGAAGAGAGAGAGAGAGAGAGAGAGAGAGAGAGAGAGAAAGACAGAGACAGAGACAGAGAGACAGAGAGAGACAGAGAGAGACAGAGAAGAGAGAGAAGAGAGGAGAGAAGAAGAGAGAGAGAGAGAAGAGAGAGAGAGAGAGAGAGAGAGAGAGAGAGAGACAGACAGACAGAGACAGACAGAAGAGACAGACAGAAGACAGAAAGAGACAGAAAGAGTAATTTTCATTTTCAAAGGCAACAATACACACACCAGCATTTTTTGTAAGAAGCAACATGTTGCCTTGAACAATGGATTAAATGTGAATAATTGCAGACAACACAGTAAAAAACTGTATCAAATAATTTGAAGTCAAAGAAGAAGAGAAGAAGGAAATAAAGAGAGGAGAAGAGTCGGAGGAGAGGAAATAAAAGATGGGAATTCTGAGGTTGTTTTTTTATTCGTTCCTCGGTTAGAGCCCCGAGGTTTACCATGGTGAGATTTTTGCTTCGCAAAACGGGACTTCGGTTTATAGTCTCATCGGAAAGAACTTAAGGAGCAATGAAGTTGGTCCTGGTATCAACTCCAGAGGTAAAATCTCGAACAGGCATCTAGGTGGTGGCTTCATCCAGGGCTGTCAGACTACGAGCGCATCGCTGTAACCACTAAGCCATGCTGTTTAGCCCCCATATACAGAGCACAGCGTTCTATCTGTTTGTCTGTCTGTCTGTCTGTCTGTCTGTCTGTCTGTCTGTCTTCTGATCTGTCTATCTATCTATCTATCTATCTATCTATATCTATCTATCTATATACACACACACAGAGCCTGTGGTATGACTAAAGAGCATAGCCGTTGGTATAATTAGTTTAGCTTCTGATACAAATATAGCGTGACTATCGGCATGCTCCGTATAACCTTTGGTTTATATATGTCACAAATATCACACTCACTACACACACACACAGCACAACACACACACACACACAGGCACACACAATACAGACACACACACAGACACGCACACACACACACACACACACACACACACACACACACACACAACACACACACACACACACACACACACACACACACGCCACAAGACATACACAGACACACAGACACAGACCCCCACCCCTCCCACACATTGATATCCTATACTCCAGCTGTTGCAGCCTCGGCAGACCTGTGTATGAAATTCTGCCTGCTCTTCCCATGGAACAGCCACTGCCATCCCAGTGCAGCCTTAGTGCTCTTTCCACCCCTCCCCCTTTTTATTGTTCGCGTACATAATGGCCATAAGAGTGCCTCTCTCCTTACACTCTTCTTGCTGTGGACGCATTCTTACGCACAAAGCAATTACTGGATGCGAGACATCAATCTATCGCCACACTCGAAAGAACTTGGTCCCAAAGTTAACATTTCTGATCCAGTCAGGTAGGGTTCGAACCAATGACTCCTCGCTTTCTAGACTGTATTGGTGCGTTGTGTCTAAACTGCCAGACCAGCGCTGCACAAATTCACATTAGCTGTCAAAGTAAGGTAAAAAGTAAAGGTGTCCCTTAACCTATGTGGTCGTAGGGCAGCGAGGCATCCGAGACCTCAGCTTCTCTGGAGGCCAGCATATTGAGCCTCGCTTTTACCTTCCCTGACCCTAAAAAGGGCAGGTACCCATTTACAGCTGGGAGGACTGGGGAACTGTACTGAATCCAAAGCGCGCAAACGGTCACATATCCCAGGGCCGGAGACAAGCATGTACCTCCGAGAATAAGCTTTTTTCCATTCATCTTTTCAAAGCTTTCACACAATTTCTTAATTGTATCAAATTATATGCATGGAGAGGCCAACATTTGAAGTGAAAATTGCTAAAAATCGTTTTCGGCAGGGGGCTTTGCCCCTCTGGGCCCCCCAACGGGGGCGTTGCCTCCTGTACCCCCACTGGGGGAGAACCCCCAGGCCCCCCCTTGCCCCCCCCCCCCCCCTATCAAGTAATAGGTCCGGCCCTGTATCCAACTGGTAACCACGCTCGATGCTGTTTAACCTTAGCTTTGAGAAAGCGAGTGCTCTGACCACTGAGCTACCACGTCCCCCCTTGCTTCCGTAGCCCATTGAATCCTGCCATGAATCGTGGAACTATAAACTTGCACGTTAAACCTTCAACAATGTGCATGGCTATGCTGGAAGGAAATGAAGACACTGGCAGATCTGCACTGTAAGCTGGCCATGGAGATTGTAATAATCTCTATCCTTTACCAAGATTTATTTTATTTATTTTTTTATATTTCTTTATGTCACAGCAGATTTCTCTGCGTGTGATCCCGGCTGCTCTCCTCGGGAAGAGCGCGTCGCCACAATGCAGTGCCACCCATTATTTTTGTTCTTTTTCCTGTTCGCAACTGTATTTGTTCCCTACCAGAGTGAATTTTTTCTACAGAATT
>CM060318.1:74989076-74994076 GCA_030674155.1 Stramonita haemastoma
AGGGAAAACCGGCGTCTTTTTTTTCTGTCTCTGTCTCTGTCTCTTGTTCTGCCTCTGTCTCTGTCTCTGTCTCTCTCTCCCTCCCCCTGGGTTGTGTGATATGACTGTGTGGCCTAGAAATATTTTTGCCGTAAGGCCTTTCTCTACTGCAAAAAAAACAACAACACGCATACACACCACACAACAAAAGCGAATGAATGACTAGCTGAATGAGGGAGTGTTTGCGAAAAGCTGACATATCTTTATTATTTCGTTCAACACAAACATAACTTTGTTTCATTATTAAACAGTCTTCTCTTACAATAAACACGCAAACCAGAAACAAATAAATAAGCAAATTAAATAAACAAACAAACAAACAAAAAAGACCTGAAGCACTCCTCTCCCTAAAATAACTCCCCTTCCCCCTTTCCCCTCAACACCCTAACTTTATTCAAAATGGAATATTCCAAATAAAAAAAAAGGCACCCTTATTTCCTCACCATCCAGATTTCATATTTCAATAGAATTTCCATCTATGTGCATGACCCTGACCCTGTCATCTTTGAAGGCGATTTTGCGAAAAAGAAAAGAAAAGAAGTGAAGAGAAAAAAAAGGAAGGGGAAGAATGAAGGGGAAGGGGGCGATTATTTCCCTTTACTTTTCTCGCCCTCTCTCTCGGCTTTGCCCTGTTCTTAATGCACATATTATTCATCTTGGCTCCCTCCCCCTCCTCTCACTCTAATCCTGTCTCTCTCTCTCTGTCTGTCTCCCTTTTTCTTATGTGCATATTCCTCCACTACCCCCTCCTCACACTCCCTACTCCTCTCTGTCCTTACTGACAGTCTTCCTTAACATTTATAGCTACATCTTCTGTGATCTCCTTCCAGCCTCTTCCCACTACCCCTCTTTCTGTCTCTGTCTGTCTGTCTGTCTGTCTGTCTGTCTGTCTGTCTGTCTGTCTCTGTGTGTGTGTCTCTTTCCTCTCGTCTCTCTCTTGTGTCTCTCTCTCTCTGTCATCTCGTCTCTTGTCTCGTCTCTTCGTCTCGTCTCGTCTCGTTCTCGTCTCGTCTCTCTCTCTCTCTCTCTCTCTCTCTCTCTCCTCTCTCTCTCTCTCTCTCTCTCCTCTCTCTCTCTCTCTCTCTCTCCTTCTCTCTGTCTGTCTGTCTGTCTGTCTGTCTGTCTGTCTCTCCTTCTATCTCGTCTCGTCTCCCCCCTCTCTCTCCCTCCCCCTCCCTCCATCTCTGCCCCTCTCTCTCCCTCCCCCCCTCTCCCTCCCCACCTCTCTCTCTCCCTCCCTTCCCCCCTCTCTCTCCCACTTCCCAACCTAAACCTCTTAGTCACTCCACCCCCTTTGTCTTAACAACACCCCCCAACCCCCAACCCCCTCCTCTTTCCCCCTATGGCCCAGTCTTTCTGGCGACAGCGAGAGGAGGCCAGACTAGAGGAAAGGAAAGGAAAGGAAAGGAAGGGAAGGGAGAGAGGTCTCTGCTCTCTGCGCCTGCTTTCTGATATCGATCCCTGTGCCAGCCCGATCAGCCTCGATCAGCTGCCCTGATCACTGTGCATGCTATCTGATGCCTCACACCCCTCTCTCTCTCTCTCTACCTTAGGTGGGGGTGGGTAGGGGTGAGGGCGTAGAGGGGGTGGATAGGGTGGGGGTGGGGTGGGGGAGACGTGAATATGGGAGTGGTAGGATTTGTTATAGTAAAGGTTGTTTTTTTTGGAGGTGGGAGGTTGTTTTAAGCCAGGTTTTGACTGCTATGCGGTGGTGGTTTTTTTTTTTTTTTTTTTGGGGGGGGGGGGGGGGTTGGTTTAAGGTGGGTAAAGTTGGTAACAGGAGATTTGAAATGAAGAGGGGACATGTCTTTTGAGGTAGTGTTTTATCATCATGATTACAAGTTGATATTGAGTAAGTGTGTGTGTGTGTGTGTGTGTGTGTGTGTGTGTGTGTGTGTGTGTGTGTGTGTGTGTGTGTGTGTGTGTGTTGTGTGTGTGTATGTATGTGCGCGCGCGCGCGAGTGTATGTGTATGTATGTGTGTGTGTGTTGTTGTGTGTGTATATAATCCCACATCAAAACAAAACCTGAAGTTACAAACCACACCCCTGGTAGCCTAACCCACAAGAGTAGGCCTACCTCTCTCCCTCTGCAGAACAAACAGCAACGACAGAGACAGAAAAGGAAAGGTAAGGTAGCCTAGCTGTCATAGTTTTAGGACGGCGTCTAAAGCCTTATGGATTAGCACAGATCCTTCAGCTTCAGGCCAGCGAGGTTACAGCCTAGGATTGCCTGAACTGGGGGGGGGGGGGGGGGGGTTGTTCTCCTCCACACGGCTACCGTGATCGTACCGCTAATGCTGCAGCAGCAGCACAATGTCTGCAGCCACTGGCTTGCCAACAGCCATAAGGGGAACACTTCTCTGGCAGTAAAGTCACAAAGGGTGTACATACACGCACGCGCGTACGCGCATGACGCACGCACGCACGCACGCAGGCACACACACTCATGCACGCACACACACACACACACACACACACACAAACACACACACACACTCTCTCTCTCTCTCACACACAGACACACACAGACACACAGACACACACACACACACTCTCTCTCTCACACACACACGCACACACGCACACACACACACACACACACAGACACACAGACACACACACACCACACACACACACACATACACAGACAAAATCAAGCATGAATAGCAAGCAACATTCGTCTGTGATATCGTGCAAGAGGAACCACGATTTTAAAGGTCACCGACAAAGACAATTAATTGTCTGACTTTTGCGACATATCAGTCACGACAGAGCAGACAGTCACGAAATACAGATAGAATTATGACATCCCGAAATAATTGCAAAGACGAAGAGCAATCAAAAAATAAGATTGGGTAACTTATAATAGCTTACACACATGGGAACAAGAACCTCTCAAGACAGGAGACAGCCCGATAACAGATCCAAATTTGAGCAATTATCGTGCTAACCATACAGCAAGTCTGAGAGACGACATTCTGAGAATTTCAGTCTTGTCTCTCTGGGCAGGCAAAAAGAGACGCTGACACTGATAAAGGGAAGCAATTCAACTCCACATCTCACCGCCCCAAACGGAGACATGCTTTTATAGATCAAAACTTCTGGTTTAGTAACCGTGTATTAAATGATCCTAGGGTAGATTTTTTTAGTCTAAGAATCCTTACATTTGAGTTTTGTAAGGAAAGTGTTTGATAAAACGTGGTTTATATCTGAACTATTCTTACCGGAAGCGAGGTAAAGTTTCTCGTTATGTGATGAATCCCCCGATTCAAGTTACCTCCCCTGATAATGGACGCGATGGCATATTTTGATTTTATTTATTCATTTATTATTTCATTTCGAAAATAATGGAATAAACACTCATGCGCTTTTGTTTTACATCTAGTCCCGTGTGTATGCAAATTTTGTAAATTTCGTTGTCCGTTCCTTCCGGCACACAACAGCCTACAATGGCCAGTCTTCACAGTGCATGCGCCGCTAGCGACTCTTTAGTCATACTTCTGCTTTTAAAATTTTTTTTTTTTTTATAGAAGGTATGATAGCGTAGCTGGCTATCTATTTCTTTCTAGATAAACTATAACATCTCAAAGAATTTTGTCATCATCTGTACCTGACTGGAACACAACCTGTTTGATCACTGGGTATGATACTGAGTTATCACAGTTTTGATTCTCTTTGTTATGCACAAATTTTTATCTTATGAATAATATTTAGAAGTGAATTTGGTTCCCTATCACAGAAATACTTTTTTCAGTTTATACCTTACAGCAAAAAAGACAAATAATGTCCTCTTTTTGTGTTGATGACGACTCTCCTATCAAATAGCCTTCTTTCATTGACAGAACTACAAAATCTCCAAGCTGTTTCCGAAAGAACTGAAGGAAATGACTGTACTGTTATTGTCTCAGGTATGGCTTGTGTCACTTTGCATTTGCTTTAGTGCTTCAGACGCTTTGTGTGATGCCAGCAACCTTTCTAAAGCCATAAACTCTGAATCTTGTAATCTGGAAACATTCTGAACAAAGCATCAATACTCATATTTAAAAATCTTTTTTCTGAATTTCCTTGTAAAACTTCTTGTAAACGCATCTTGCTTCCTATAACATCTCCGGAGTTTGTGTCAGTGTCTTTTCTTTATTCGCAATGAACTTTAACATTCGTTTAATCACAAAGTGTCTTTTACAGAGTGCAAAAGAAATCTGACCTAACCTTTTCTCCTTGTGATATCCTTCTTGCCTTTGATCTCAGTATTATGCTGTCCATTTTCAATTTTCGTAATTATTGTTAAGTTCTTCCGCTTCTCCTTTAATTTTTCTCTAGTATTACCTTTACATCTTTTAAGTCATAGATTTCTCCATCAAAAGTCTTCCAAAGGTTTGAAAATAAAAACTGCTGGGTTAGAGTTGATTTGAGAGGAAGGATTTCATCTAAAGGTTACTGGATTATTTGTAACGTATACATTTCTCTTCATTCTTTCTAGAGTACACACACACACACACACACACACAACACACAACACACACACACACACACACACACACACACACACACACACACACATTATACACACTTTCTGGCCTCCTTCTCCCGTGTTTAATCAACCCCTGACATTAAAAACAAACAATTACAAAATGCCAAATCAAGTGTACCTTTTCCCAGTGACCTTTAAAGGTCCACTGTCTCATAAAAAATGACCAGACACATTTCGTAGAGAACATGACAAAGGAGGGAAAAGGAATCCAGTACTACTGGACACTCTTAAAGGTTCAGTTCATTCATTTCTATCTGGCATTATTGGGACTTTGTGTTTCCTTTCATGCTTTGAATGTCAAACAATGTCTTCAGCACGGAACAGAATCCGCCTGTGTAGATGCTGATATGAGTTTGGTTTCTGTTAATGTGGCTACACAATCCCAATCTGTTCACAGTACCTGGGAGAGAACATCTCAGATTATGAAAA
>CM060318.1:75001576-75004076 GCA_030674155.1 Stramonita haemastoma
ATGCTTATACACGCACACGCGCATGGAAGGACAACATTCCCTCCATGAGTAAGTTTTGTCAAAGCGTCTACCTGCCTAGCCTATGCACAGAAAACAATATCAACATTAGCCAGATGTGTGCAGTCTCCGCTTTTATCATCAGGGCAGCTTTCATGAACACATCTGATATGCTGATTGCATGCCACTGAGGGAAACTACACACTGTCAGACCACTCTACTCTATTATCAAATGAAACAGCCTTTTCATCTATGTCATACATGAACAGAGAGCTTGTTTTTGTTCACACATTTCTCTGTCTCTCTCTGTGTCTCTCTGTGTCTCTCTCTCTCTTTCTCTGTCTGTCTGTCTGTCTGTCTCTGTCTGTCTCTCTCTGTCTCCCTGTGTCTCTGTCTGTATGTCTGAATGTCTGCCTGTCTGTCTGTCTATCTCTCTCTCTGTCTCTCTATTTTTATTCCCAGTTATGAACAATTTTGAAACATAAAGAGTATGATCAGTTAGCAGGCTTGTGCTTTTGATAGTTTTCCATTCTCTCCTCTGTGCCTATCGCTCTTTATAACATACATATTAGGAAAAAGCCATAGTAAACAACATCGTCAACGTCATAATAATCAATGGCCTAATATGTGCAATTCTATCAAGCAATATCTTATTTTGAGATGAGAAACAAGGCAGTTCTGATTCTTGAAGTTGTATTGTTGTGCGTCTTTCAAGAAGAATCTAGATGACTAAAATGTGGGTTTTGAAACTCTGAAGAAAACATTCTTTCCAATACAAGGAAACGACATTAACCGAGTTTCGCCCTAATTAGGGCAGATTAACCTCAAAACACACAACAGTTAATCTGAAAGCGTGGTCAAGGTTGTTTTCAAAACTCGTCAGATTTTCAGACTAAAAGGAAACCCCAGTGCCATCAACTGGGACTAAAAGGGACAATAAAGAGCAGAGACTGAAAGGAAGTTCACAGAGAAAGTAATGGCTACTTACTGATAGATGTTTACACAGCCATTCATGGGTGAAAAACAAGAAAGAAAAAAAAAAGAGAGAAAACGTGATGTGTGTGTGTATGTGTGTGTTTATTTGTGTGTGTGTGTGTGTGCGTGTGTGGTGTGTGTGTGTGTGTGTGTGTGTGTGTGTGTGTGTGTGTGTGTGTGTGTGTGTGTGTGTTTGTGTGTGTGTGTGTGTTAGAGAGAGAGAGAGAGAGAGAGAGAGAGAGAGAGAGAGAGAGAGAGAGGAGAGAGAGAGAGAGAGGGAGAGAGAGAGAGGGAGAGAGAGGAGAGAGAGGAGGGAGAGAGAGAGAGAGAAGAGAGAGAGAGAGCAGCAGAGAAAGAACAGAGTAGAGACAGAGACAGAGAGTCAGACAGAGAAAGAGACAGAGTCCACCAGTAAAACAGTAACAGAATAGGAGACAGGTCCCCTCTCTCTCTCTCTCTCTCTCTCTCTCTCTCTCTCTCTCTCTCTCTCTCTCTCTCTCTCTCTCTCTCTCTCTCTCTCGCGCGCGCGCGCGCGCACGCACGCACGCACACACACACACACACACACCCCATCACCACCACCACCACCCTCTAAAAGAACAGTGTGTTGTACTAATCAGGTTGATGACAGCATACTGACCACACTGCACTAACGAGTCTCAGCAATGACTGGGGAGGACACTCGCACCGTCCACAGCCACCACAGCCCTCCTCACCCACAGGGACTTTCCAGGTCAGCAGCCATGGCAACATCCCGTTTTGGCCCCTTCTCCTTTTTCTTTTACTTTCCTTCGTGATACAGAAGGCTTTTACTAAATGTCACTACGCCCTTTCTCTGCTGGTAAGAATCGCTGGGGATTCAGATTAGTCAGAATACCAAATGTACAAACCGCACACAGAGCTATGTCACCACGTATTTAGAATACCTAATGTGCAAACCGCACAACTGTCTATGTCAGCACGTATTTAGAATACTCAATGTGCAAACCACACACACAGCTATGTAACCACGTGTTTAGAATACTCAATGTGCAAACCACACAAAGATCTATGTGACCACGTATTTGATAACCCAATGTGCAAACCACACAAAGATCTATGTGACCACGTATTTGATAACCCAATGTGCAAACCACACAAATAGCTATGTCACTACGTATTTAGAATACTCAATGTGCAAACCACACACATATTTGTGTCAGCACGTATTTAGAATACTCAATGTGCATAACCACAAAAAAGATCTATGTCACCAGGTATTTAGACTACTCAATGTGGCAAACCACACACAGAGCTATGTCACCACGTCTCCGAGTTTTCCCCAGCCTCAGGAAAAGATCAAGGATTGAAAAGTTTGGTGTGCAAGGAAATGAAACTACTTGATGATGGCTCTGCCCAAAACGTAATGAAAAAAAGGGATAAGAAGGGGTCTCAAAAGTTTTTCTTTATTGTTTTTGTTCGTCGACAAGAACTCCAGATTTTTCCATCGGTGGGATTTTTTTCCCCACTATGTTAATGTTTCCCCATC
>CM060318.1:75024076-75034076 GCA_030674155.1 Stramonita haemastoma
GAATTTTCCTCTCTTGTCAACTTAAGGTTTAAAAATAGCTCATCTCCTTCTCTTTTACCCCCCTTCCCCTCCTTTCGATTCTCCTATCAGATCTGCTTTACTCCTCACACTCATTCCCCTAAAGAGTCTTAAACACAAAGAATTTTCTCCGAAGATCCTTCTGTCAAACTGCTACAAATACACTAAGTGCAGAGCAGAAGAGGTAAACAGGAAAATAAACAAAAGCGGAAGCTGTGTCATTTTTTCCCCCAACTGTCTTGATGAGTAGTTTCCCCTTTTAGACTTTTATGAGCGACAGAATTTTCTAACATTCGGTAAAGAAATGGCAGGAAAAAAAGTGAGAAAATAGTTTCTTTCTTATTTTTTTTCCTTTTCGTTCACATGTTTTTCTCTTCCTTATTCATTTATTATTTTTGTAAACAGCAGACTGATTGGGCAATAAATGTGCAAATGAGTGTGTGGCCAAAAGGCAGGGGAGTTAATGAGGAAAATATTGAAGATCAATGCACAAAAAGAGAAGTGGGAGAACACAACAGGGCAAATGGCAATGAAAGAGGTTTTTTTTTAAAATTTTGTTTTTCAGTGTCAGTCTTTTTCTATGTCTTTCCCTATCTCCCTATCTCTGTCTGCCTCTGTCTGTCGGTCTGACCTTTTCTGTTCCCCTCCCCCCACCCTCTCTCTCTCTCTCTCTCTTTGTCTCTCCTACTTTCTCCCTTTATTAATAGTAAGTCAAACGGTCCGTATGAAAAATTGCAACACATTTCTATCCTTGGAAAGCATGATTGTGATTATCTGTTTTAATGTTTCTCTTTTCTTCTTTTCTTCTATTCTTCTTCCCCCCCTCTCTCTCTGTCTCTCTCCCTCCCTCTCTCTTTCCCTATTTTCCCAACCCTCACTCTTTCTCTGCTTCCTTCTACTCTCAGCTCTTGATATTACTTACTTCTTGAATTATGTGTTTCTCTTTTCTTTAGAACTAGTACAACACACATATGCATTAACATGCAAATATGGAATTTCACACACTTACTTTGATCATGTAAAAATTATGGATGGAGAATGGAGTTTCTGTGCGTTTCCCCTTTCTGGAGACAGAGACAGAGAGAGAGAGAGAGAGAGAGAGAGAGAGAGAGAGAGAGAGAGAGAGAGAGAGAGAGAGAGAGAGAGTGTCTCTGTGTCTGTGCATAGGTATACATGTGTATGTGCGTGTGGATATGTGCATGCGAGCGCGTGTATGTGTGTGTGCATGCATAGGAGTGTGACTATGACTATGAGAGAGAGAGAGAGAGAGAGAGAGAGAGAGAGAGAGAGAGAGAGAGAGAGAGAGAGAGAGAGAGAGAGAGAGAGACAGACAGACAGACAGACAGACAGACAGACAGACAGACAGAGACAGAGAGACAGAGAGACAGAGAGATACAGAGATAGACACAGACAGACACACAGACAGACAGACTAGACAGACAGACAGACAGACAGAGAGACAGAGAGAACAGCTTTGGAGTGTTAAAATCAGTAGAGGCAGACATGTGGTCAGCCAGTCTATAAAGAAAGGGGCACAGCCACAGAGCATGCAGGGTCAGACAGAAAGCATCAGGGATGTTTCCACAGTGCCCACACTTCTCCATAACTGTCTCACACCAATCACACACAACCCACTTTTCCTTACCCTTCATCTCTCTCTGCATCTACTGTCTGTCTGTCTGTCTGTCTGTCATTGTCTGTCTGTCTGCTTGTCTCTGTCTGTTTGTCAGTGTCTGTTTGTCGATATGTCTGTCTATCGGTATCTAACTCCGTCTCTCTCTTTCTCGCACTCGCTGTTTATACAGATTGGAACTTGCACGTACTCAGACAAACACACATCAAAATGCAAACACATGCATATATACTTCACGGAAAATGATAAGAACAAACTGATAGGTTGGCACACGCACGCACGCACACACGCGCGCGCGCGCGCGCACACACACACACATACAGAGAGAGAGAGAGAGAGAGAGAGAGAGAGAGGGAGGGAGGGAAGAGAGAGAGAGAGAGAGAGAGAGACAGACAGACAGACAGACAGACAGACAGACAGACAAACAGACACACAGACACACAGAGACAGACACTGACACAGACAGGAACTCAGACACACTCACGAACAAAGACATACACAAAGAGACAGAGGAGATGAACACGAAAATGATCAAACATGACCCTGTCTTATTCTTAACGAGCACGAGGCACAATCAGTGCAGGGGAAAAAGCACAGAGGAGAGGAGAGGAGTCTGCTGACATCAAAAATGCTGATGAAGGAGCACTGCAGCAGCCCCCCCCCCCCCCCCCCCCCTGATAAACAGTCACTGCAGCATGCACTCTGTGATCCCGCTTGAGAACCACGTTGCCACAAACAAACCATCATCTTTCCTGTCCATCTAGCCGTCATCTTTCATGCGTGGAAGCAATGAAAGTACTTTTGAATATATATATATATATTTTTTTTTACCGTTCCTAAGCTAAGCCTCTAAGGTCACACATGCGCATGCGCGCATGTGCGGACGATGCGCACGTGTTTATATATGTGTATGTGTATGTGTGTGTGTGTGTGTGTGTGTGTGTGTGTAAGTGTGTGTGTGTATGTGTGTGTGTTGTGTGTGTGTGTATGTGTGTGTGCACGCATGTACCTGTGTGAGTGTGATATTTTTACCTAAAGCTATTATGTTTGAACAAAATATGAAATGTAGCTATCTTGTGTCTGTTGATCATGATTCGTATCAATATGCCTGTCAGTATTGTAATTGCCCTTCATGGATGATTAAAGTGTTTTTAACCTGACTTGAGGTTTACCAATGGTTTTTGCATATGCAACCATTTTTGCCCACTATGAAAGTAATGACATTCTAACATTAGGTATGATGTCTAAGCATGATAATAACAATTCTGTCATCTGTTCCCACTGGCACAAATCACGCATTCTTCCAAAAGGTGAATGAGCTTTAACTTGTGCTAATATTTGCACATGGGGGACCTTGGTTTATAGCCTCACCCAAAGGACGTTTTGGGAGTGGAGCTGGTACTGATGTTGACTACTGGGGAAAACTTTCCTTGAGTGTGTGCTTTTGCTCAATCCTGGGCTGTCAGATCACAAGTGCAGTGCTTTAACCACAAGACTATCCCATCTCCTACTTTCTAAAAAAGGTAAAGGTGTCTCATGACCTAGGTGGTCGTAACGGAGTGAGGCGTCAGAAATCTTGGCTTCTCTCGGGGATAGCATATTGAGGGCGGCACCCATCTCCTCTCCCTTGTTGCTTTGCCTTCCCTGACCCTAAAGAGGGCAAGTACCTATTCACAGCTGGGTGAACTGGGGGACTGTGCTGAAGCCAAGGTGCGCAAACGGTCACCAATCCACTTGGTAACTATGCTCGATGCTGCCTAACCTTAGCTTGGGGAAAAGCGAGCGCTCTGACCACTGAGCTGTCCTGTGCCCTACTTTTCTAGCATGTACATAAACATTCAGTAACGACACACATGGCGAATTTGGAATTACTATTCACAGTTATCTTCCTTTGACATATGCTCCTTTGTTTTTACAGGATCAAATCTTAAGAATGAAGTCTATAGTGTTAGCGTGCTCTCTCTATCTGTGTGTGTGTGTGTGTGTGTGTGTGTGTGTGTGTGTGTGTGTGTGTGTGTGTATTGTGTCCTTGATTTATAAGAATGTGAGAGAACTAACGTGGAGAGTGAAAGAAAAAGTGTAGGTAATCAATTTTACCGTCTGGGGCAACTGTTTGAATAAAAAAAATCCCTGTCAAAGTACAAACACATCCAAAAAGTCAAAGTTCTACACACATACACCTGTGTGTGCACCTGTGCACTTTGCTTGCTCGCTAGCATGCGTGTGATGTGTGTGTGTGTGTGTGTGTGTGTGTGTGTGTGTGTGTGTGTGTGCGCGCGTGTGTGTATATGTGTGTGTGTGTGTGTGTGTGTGTGTGTGTGAGACAGAGACAGAGACAGAAAGAGAGGGATGGATGGAGAGAGACGAACACACACACACACACACACACACACACACACACACACACACTCACACTCAGTCTGTCTGTCTGTCTGTCTGTCTGTCTGTCTGTCTCTTTGTGACAATATGCAGTATAGAAAGAGAGAAAGAAAAAAAGAAAGAAAGAAAGAGAGAGAGAGATTAATTGATTGATTTATTTATTCTTTTATATCGAGGATAATGGAATAAGCACTCTTGTGCTTTTTTGCATCCAGTCCCCGTACGAATGCAGTTTTGTAAATGTCATCTGTTCCGACCGGCACACGATGGCCTACTCTTACGAAAAGCGGAACAGGATTTAACGTGTGCGCAATATGTTCTGCGTGCGTTCGCACACAGGGCCTCGATTTAAAGTCTCATCCGAAGGACTTTTGGGGAGAGTGGAGTCAGCATTGATTTTAACTTCAGGAGAAAAATCTCATCAACCGGACTCAAACCCAGGTCGTCAGATTGCCAGCGCAATGTTCTGACCACTAGGCTATCCGTCCCCCCTAAGAGAGAGAGAGAGAGAGAGAGAGAGAGAGAGAGAGAGAGAGAGAGAGAGAGAGAAGAGAGAGAGAGAGAGAGAGACAGAGACAGACAGACAGACAGACAGACAGACAGACAGACAGAGACAGAGACAGAGTCAGAGACAAACAGACAGAGACAGAGACAGACAGACAGAAAGCCCAGACTTAAACTGTTTATTATCATTCCTGGTTAAAGTCTTTTGACAAAAGAGACAGAGGTTAATTTATGCTGTACAAAAACCAATAACAATGATATCATTAGATGTACATCCTCTCATTGATTGACTTAGTTTAGTTCTAAAGAAAATGGACATAATCTCTCTTCCTCCCTCCCTCTCTCTCTCTCTCTTTCTCTTTCTACCTCCCTCTCTGTCTCTCTCTCTCACTCTCTCTCTCTCTCAGTCTGAAGTCTGTCTGTTTGTCTGTCTGTCTGTCTCTCAAAGAGAGAAGTAGACAGACAGAC
Source organism: Stramonita haemastoma (assembly GCA_030674155.1). NCBI lineage: Eukaryota > Metazoa > Mollusca > Gastropoda > Neogastropoda > Muricidae > Stramonita > Stramonita haemastoma. Next base: position 75,029,079 of record CM060318.1, read on the forward strand.
AAATTCATACACAAAGAGACAGAGGAGATGAACACGAAAATGATCAAACATGACCCTGTCTTATTCTTAACGAGCACGAGGCACAATCAGTGCAGGGGAAAAAGCACAGAGGAGAGGAGAGGAGTCTGCTGACATCAAAGATGCTGATGAAGGAACATTGCAGCAGCCCTGATAAACAGTCACTGCAGCATGCACTCTGTGATCCCTCGACTCGGTCACGTTGTTTGAAGCAAATCATTCTTAGCGTCTTTTAACTATCATCTTCCAACACAAAGCTATGAAAGTGGTTAGGTTTGTTTTGTTGGGCTTTTTTATAGCATAAAAGGTAATGGTATAAAGGGGGACGGGATAGCTTGGTGGTCAGAGCACTCGCTTTTCTTAGCTAATGTTAGCTGCATTGAGCAAGCATGCACATACATATTTGGCATCAACAGTATAAATTCAGGATTGTTGTTTTCAGGAACAGAGCATCTCAGTGGTCAGATCACAAGGGACATGGTAGCTTGGTGGTTACAGCGTTGGGCATTGGACTCGTGATCTGCGAAACCATGTTCAAACCCTGTTCAAGGAGATTTATTTCCTTGGAGTTGATATCAGTGCCGCCCTCACTCCCCCTAATTCCTTTAGATGAGACTGTAGACTGAGGCCCCATGCACAAACGCATGCAGAACATCTTGCACACACATTAAGACCTGTTCTCTCCCTCCCCCTCTCTCTCTCCCCCTCCTCTCACTTCCTGTGTGTGTGTGGTGTGTGTGTGTGTGTGTGTGTGTGTGTGTGTGTGTGTGTGTGTGTGTGTGTGTGTCTTTGTGTGTGTGTCTTTGTGTGTGTGTGTCCTTGATTGATTAGCATGTGGGGAAAACTAACACCCATAATGACAGAAAATGTGCAGGTAATCAATGTTACTGTCTGGGACGACTTTATGAGTTAAAAAGAACGGTCAAGTAAGAAAATTTAACCATCACAGTTGTGTGTGTGTTTACGTGTTTGTGTGTGTATGTGTGTGAGTGTCTGTGTGTGTGCATGTGGGTGAGAGAGAGAGAGAGGAGAGAGAGAGAGAGAGAGAGAGAGAGAGAGAGAGAGAGGAGAGAGAGAAGAGAGAGAGAGGAGAGAGAGAGAGTACAGACAGACAGACAGACAGACACACACACACACACACACACACACACACACACAGAGAAAAAAAGAGAGACAGCACAGGCAGAGAAAGATGAACGACAGAGACCCGGAGAACAAACAAAGACAGGGGATTAATGCTAAGTCTAGACAAACAAGGTCCTGTCTTCTTCTTAACCAGCATGAAGCAACATCAGCCAGAGGACAGAGCAGAGCACAGCAGAGCAGAGAGAGAGAGAGAAAAAGAAAAAGCTGCAGACATCAAAGAGGATGCTAAACGAGTTTGGCTGCAGCCCTGATAAACAACAGCTCGTCTGGGCTCCCTTCACAAGCTGGTGCCACACAGCTTCAAGCAGATGATGCTCCCCTCTGTCTGTGTGCCTCATCAGCATCCACGCAAGTAAACAAAATGATGCAGGCATCAATGTCTTGAAATCTTTTAGTTAAAAGGCGCGTAAAACATGTAACAACATCAACAACAACAACACAGTTTTAAGGAATTTTACTTTTCGCGTTTTATTTTCCTTCTTGATGTGCTTGTTAGAGATGACTTTTTTTATGTGTGAATAAGCTTTAGAAAAAAAGGGTTATGCTTGAGCAAAATGAAGGTCACATACAGTGCAGGAATTATTGCCTCTTCCCCCTCTATCCCTCCCTTCCCCCCTTTCCCCCCATGCTTGTGTGAGTGTGTCCTTGATTTAAGAGGGAAGTGAGAAAACTAAACTAAACCTGCCTTGATGAAGAAAATACGTGTGGACAATCAGTGTGTCAGTCTGGGATTCTTTTATGAATTAACGGACAAAAAACAAAATTCAGCTTCTCTATCTTTTGACTGTCTCTCTCCTCTCTCTCTCTCTCTCTCTCTCTCTTCTCTCTCTCTCTCTCTCTCTCTCTCTCTCTCTCTCTCTCTCTCTCTCTCTCTCTCTCTCTCTCTCTCTTTTTTTTCTTCTAAATCTGACTTTTGACATCTGATGATTTTGATTCAGAAAAAAAACACACTCCGACAAATATACAGTTTTCTGAGACAGACAGATTGATTGCCTACACCAGTTTTGATCTGTCTCACTCCTGCTTGTTCTCTTCTTACCTTCTCCTAAATCAGGAGCACACAGAGAACAAAGGCCATATTTGTGGAATTCTCTTTCTCTAAACCCTGTCACTGGTAAACAGCAGAAACTCTCCCAAAAAGGGAACAAACAAACACACACACACAAAACATGACATTCATAACAGATGTTAGTGTTGCTGAATATATACCTGCCCTTTGTTTTTTAAAGGAAAATGTTCCAGAAATGTGCAGGTACGCCCTTTGTTTACTCTCGTGCATGTAGGAGAATGGATGGCTGATAGGCATTGTGTAGTACTGGAGTAAATATAAAACAGCCTGGCTTTGTGTTTGTGTGTGTATGTATGTGTGTCTGTGCGTGTGTGTGTGCGTGCGTGCGTGCGTGTGTGTGGGTGTGTGCATTTGTGTGTGTGTGTGTGTGTGTGTGTTTGTGAGAGAGAGAGAAGAGAGAGAGAGAGAGAGAGAGAGAGAGAGAGAGAGAGAGAGAGAGAGAGAGAGAGAGAGAGAGAGGGAGGGAGGGAGGGAGGGAGGGAGGGAGGGAGGGAGGGGGAGGGAGGGGGAGGGAGGGAGGGAGGGAGAGAGAGAGAGAGAGAGAGAGAGAGAGAGAGAGAGAGAGAGAGAGAGAGAGAGAGAGAGAGAGAGAGAGAGAGAGAGAGAGAGAGAGAGAGAGAGAGAGAGAGAGGAAGGAACATGCAGAGATTGAGTAGTCTGTGCTGCTGCCGAGTTCATTCAGTGCAGTCTTTGATGTCGGCAGCTACTTTAAATGTTCTCGTGTGCGTGCACGCGCGCGCGTGTGTTTTGTGTGTACGTGTGTGTGTGTGCGTACGTGTGTGTACGTGTGTGTGTACGTGTGTGTACGTGTGTGTATACGTGTGTGCGTGTGTGTGTGTGCATGCACCCGCACGCGCGTGTGTATGTGTACGTGGGTGTGTGTGTGTGTGTGCGTGTGTGTATGTGTGTGTCCTTGCTTGTCTATCAAATCAAACTGTATTTTTTCATTTTTTTTCTGCATCTTGTTTTATCGGCAAGTATAAAGTTTTCCCGCTTTGAGTTGGTGCTTGTGTGTGTGTGTTTGTGTGTGTGTGTGTGTGTGTGTGTGTGTGTGTGTGTGTGTGTGTGTGTGTGTGTGTGTGCGCGTGTGTGTGTTTATGTGTATGTGTGTATGTGTGTGTGTATGCGTGTGTGCGTGTGTGTGTGTGTTTGTGTGTGTGTGCGTGCGAGTGTGTGTATGTATCTGTGTATATGTGCGTCTGTGTGGGTGTATACATGTATGTGTGTTTAAATCACAGGTCATTTTACTTGATGTCTGTTACACCTAAGTCAGGGTTTTGTTGGTGTCCCTTGGCATTAATCTGACTGTTGACTGTCACTGCCACTGTGTCTGTCTGTCTGTCTGTCTGTCTATCTGTCTGTCTATCTGTCTGTCCATCTGTCTGTCTATCTGTCTGTCTATCTGTCTGTCTATCTCCCCTTCTCCCTCCCTCTGCCGAGTATTTACTATCTTTTAAATTCCATTTTCCCTGACATCTGTTTGTCTGCCATGTCCATGAAGGGCCTTTGTGTGCACATATTACACGCACAGTCACGCATGCACACACACACGCATGCACAGACACACACTCACAAAGATACAGAGAGAACAGACAGACACGTGCGCATACACACACACACACACATGTACACACACACACGTACACACACACGTACACACACACGTACACAGACACAGACACACACAGACGCAGACACACACACACACACACACACACACACACACACACACAACACACACACACACACACACACACACACACACACACACACACACACACACACACACAAAGTCATGTCAGATCCAGCCCGGTAAAAAAACAACAACAACAAAAACTGTACAGCCTTTTGAGTCCATAAAAACAAGCCTCCACATCATGTAACCAGGACTATAAGGAAGTTGATCGCCTCTACTTCCCCTAACACTACCTTTGTCTAAGAATCTTTTCTACAACATTCTTCCATACATGCAGAATGGATCGGTGGTTTAGACGTAACGCGCCTGCCTAGAAAGCGAAAAGTCCGGGTCGGAGAGTGCTGTGGTTCGAATCCCGATTGGGCCCAAAATTTTTCCCCGTCCATTAGACCATGAGTGGTCGTCTGGGTGCTAGTCTTTCGGAAGAGACGACAAACTGATGTCCCGTGTGTCACACATCATTATTTAGCGCACGTAAAAGAACCCACGGCAACAAGAGGGTTGTCCCTGGCAAAATTATGTAGAAAAAAGCCACTCTGATACGGAAACAAATACAGTTGCAGACAGGAAAAAGAAAACAATAGGTATGCGCTGCACTTGTGGCGACGCGCTCTACCCGGGGAGAGCATCCCGAATTTGACGCAGAGAAATCTACCGTGACATAAAGCGGTATAAAATAAATAAATAACAAATATGATAAATAAGATAAAAATAAAAGAAAATAAATGTCAGATCCAGTCCCGTCAAAAAAAAAAAAGCTGCATAGCCTTTTGAGTCCATAAAAAGCAAGCCTCTACATAATAATATAGCAATGACTATGATGAAGTTGATCGACCCTAACTTCCTCTCACACTATCTTTGCCTGGGAATCTGTTCTACTCCGTTCTTTCATACATGCTTGGAAGAGAGAAGACACATAGGTAAATCTATGTAACTTTTGTCACCATCAGAACAAAACCACACCACAAAAAACCTGATGCATTGATAGTCAAGCAGGTTTGCCAGTCATACAGTGAGTCACAGCAGTCGATGGGAGATGACACACTTCTGTCAGTGGATTTGTGAACTG
>CM060318.1:75044076-75046576 GCA_030674155.1 Stramonita haemastoma
CTAACACCCATTGATTTTCTATGAAAAAAACAAACAACATCCAAAACAAACAAACGACACGCCTGTTTTGTTGGTCCAAAAACTGGCACAGGGGAAGTTGTCTGCCCTTGTTAAGGGAAACTAAATGTCAAAAATCTAAACACATGAGGGCGTGTGCACGAGTGGGCTTGTTTGCTCAGCTTTTTTTGGTTGTTGTTGTTGTTGGTGTTGCACAGCCCACTATAATGGGCACAGGCATTTAAGGCTGTCCTTGTAGCCTCAGGTTTTTTTTTTGTTTTGTTCATACCTTCTGCTAGCTGCATTATCTATAGATCAATTGTTGTTGTTTTGCGTTCCCCAGCTTAGCACTCTAGGGGTCATCCAGAATGTGCACTCTGACTCACTCATCCCTCCTGGGAATTCCTGTGAGATTGGAACTGGACACTGAAAGAGAAGTTTGCGTTTATGACTGTCTTCAAGTACCTCGCCATATAGACAACCATACTCCGGCTCCAGAGGATTTTTTTCTCCTTAAAGGAGAGTGCAGGTTGTTATGTTAAGAGGTTGTCATGGCTATAGGCAATCTCAACACAGCATTTTACAACATCACAAGATTACAGTGTAGGCCTTGGTAATTAGCTGACATCAATAACTGACACAGTTTTTGGCCTGAGCCAATCTATAGATGTGAACACAACAGTTTTCTTCCTTTTTGAAATAAGAAGAACGCAGTAATATGACATCCACTGGAAGTCAGTTGAAACTTTGAGGTCAACGCCCTGAAAACAAAACAAGGAATAGATTATTCTAAAGTTAGACACCCCCTACACACACAGTCATGATCCTGTGACAACTGGGTCATGTTTTCTGAAAGATTCCACAACACGCTCTTCCTGGACCTTTAGATACTGTGTTCCCAAGTGTTGATTTCATTCTGTTCACGATTTTTGTTGCAGCCGGTTTGTTCGATTTTTGTTGTTTCTGCTCTGATCAACAAGTGATGTTCTGTTGAAAAATGTTCAACAGCGTAATGTTCTAGATTTGATTGTAAATTTTGATAGTTTGGATAATAATACATCTTGTTCTTCAAACACATTTTTAATCGTAATAATAACGCATGGAATTTCTATGGTTTTGAATCCCGTAAAGCAGTCAAATTAAAGCACATAACTCTTCAGATTCTTTTTTTTCTGACTAGGCTAAAACATGTTTGCTGTTGTTGATAAACTTTGACCCCCACCATATCTCTTCAAACAGGAATGTTGTGCTTTTCAATAATGTAAGTGCTTGCATGTTGTTGCTGCTGATGCTGCTGTTGTTGCTGCTGCTGTTTCTGTTTTATCATTGTTGTTCTTGTTCTTGTTGTTTTTTCCTTTGCTTCATTTTTGTCTCTTCTGATGGTTTATCATTATAAATATGACTGTTAAGTTTTCACTCAGTATCAAGTATGACCCTGAATATTGCTCTACTGTAGATAGTAAACCTACTTTAATACGAGTACTACCAGCCCCTATTGCCTTCATGTACACAATCATCACATTTTTTGGTTTTCTTTCCCAGTGTAGAATAATTTAGCACCAGAAGAACAAAATTTCCAGTTGTTTGACCACTCTGACCCAGGAATATCAAACCAATTCCTGTTGCATTGCTTTGAACCCCCCGTGCAAAATCTATAAAGAATGTTCAGTAGCAGTAGGGCATTATGTACCAGTCAGATGTATGACACTTATTCAGCCCCCCCCCCCTACCCCCCCAAAAAAAAAACCCAAAGAAAAAACAAATATGTTAATGTCTATCTGTAAACTCTGGAAGTAAAATTAACCATCATAAAATGTCGATAAAGATTTGCACACAATGGATTGCTGTGATATCCCTGTTCTTGTAAGTGTACTTCAATTCAATTTAATTCAAAATACTTTATTATCTCTAAAACAGAGAAATTCCAGTATATTGGGTATCCTTGATACGTTTGCTTCACTCACATCGGATGAGTTATAAACACTATGAATGAGAGATATCAATAACGAACTGTTCGATTAAAAAAAAAAGCTGCAGGATTGTTTTGGGGTGTGCGAGTTGATGGATAAGATGCACGCGCGTGAGCAAGCGTGCGTGAGCATGTGTGCGCGCGCGCGCACGTGTACATGCATATGCGTGTGTATGTGTGTGTGTACACGTGCGTTCGTGCGTGCGTGCGTGTGTGTGTATGTGTGTGTGTGTGTGTGAAGAGAGAGAGAGAGAGAGAGAGAGAGAGAGAGAGAGAGAGAGAGAGAGAGAGAGAGGAGAGAGAGAGAGAGAGAGAGAGAGAGAGAGAGAGTGTGTGTGTGTTTTGAGCTGGTGTAAGGGAAGCAACTCTTCTGCAAGTAACTCACTTTCTTCTCACAGAAGCTGCGATTTTGTCCCTTGCTCTGGAAAGCCCAAGATTGTGACGCAACTGAGAAACAGAGCATTTGTGTTGAACAGCTAAACTTTTTGAATCTTCACTTCTTGATTTCAGTTCTTTTCTTCTTTCTTTCTTTCT
>CM060318.1:75059076-75061576 GCA_030674155.1 Stramonita haemastoma
GAGGAGTGGAGGTAGGCAGTGTGGAGGTACGTAGTGGCTATGATGGTGATGTTGAAGATCACACAGACCTAGATGATTCAGGGAAAGAGGGAATGAAGTGAGAACAAACACCAATGAGCCCTCTTCCTACCTCTCCTCATCCGAAGCCAGGATAGTTGCACAGTTTTAATATGAGTTTTAAAATGTGACGAGATGACAGCCCCCCGGTATGACCTGTGTGGTCGGCGGGGCTATAAACATCATGATTGGATTGGATGGAAGCCAGGATATCCACCACACTGGCACCACTCTCACTCCCCCCCCCTTCCCCAGCTTTACTCCTCCATCACCACCACCAAACCTAGACCTAGTTCGTAAGCACGTAAAGACATCCTTAGAGAAGGAGGGATATAGACGTGTAAAAAGGGGGAGGAAGGAGGGGGGTGGGATGACCACTCCACAGCTAAAGGGAGAGAAGCCAAAGAGTTGTTGCCGTTGTTGGCTGGATCACCTTGCCTCTCTCTCTCTCTCTCTCTCTCTCTCTCTCTCTCTCTCTCTCTCTCTCTCTCTCTCTCTCTCTCTCTCTCTCTCTCTCTCTCTCTCTCTGTGGTGTCCCAGGAGTGACCTGGCTTAATTGGATTACCTCCAGTGCTGAAGTGGCCTGAAGGCTGCACCCCCTCACTCCGCCCACCTTTCTGTCCTTATTTACTGCCGGGAAAATGTTCCCCTCCCTAACTTTGCCCCTACAGACTAATTTCTTAGCCTCTTAAACTCGAAGTCTATTAGCCATTCAGAACTATTTTTCGAAGTTTGGGTTCCTTCTCTCCCAAAAAAGTCAAAGTAAGCTTCTTAAGTTAAGTCTGATTGTTCAATTTAATCTGAGCACACTAGGAATGAAATTGAAGGTACCGATACACTACTTAAAACATGAACTTTACACAGCATTGTCACAAGACACTAGGAATAAAAGTGAAGTTACTTACACACTACATAAAGCATGAACTTTACACAGTCTTGTCACTAGATCTATATACTAGGAATGAAAGTGAAGGCACTAACATATTAGACAGAATATAAACTTTATACAGTCTCGTTACCAGAAAATTTGGTGTTCAATTAAATAAGACAGAGCATGTTTCCTGGGTGAACCCCATGGTGTTAAGCTGGGGAATGGCCAACACCTACAACATAATCATGCGCTTGACTTAACATCAGTAGCTGAAGAAATTATATTGACTACACAGGACTAAAAGAACTGTTCTAGGTCACCGATGAGTTAAGACAAGTGCAAAGTTGGATTGTGCAGCACGACGAGTTTTCAATCTAAACGATGATAAATTGCCGTTTCGAATTTTGACAAGTTCTGATAAACTATTGTGCTTGGGGATTTTAACGATTTTCAGCGTCAACTTAATAGTAGACTCGCCAGTGCTGTATGAATTGGAATTAACGGTATTGAATTCTAAGTGACTTTATGGGAAATATAGAACCTGTTCAGAATCCAAAAGACATTAATGCCTGAAACATGGGACCTCTGAAAATGTACATGGCTGATATCATCAATGACGTTAGTTGGTTAAAGGAGACTATCAGCCTCACCTTGGGATACTCCTAGTAGCTGTAGGAGTAGTTGCAGGAGAAAGGGAAACGCCAGTGTTAGGATGCACGATGCCATAGTCCTCTATTAGCTGTTTTCACGCATATTGTTCTTTCTGGAAAGTGGATAAGAAAGAGGAAGGATTTTTTGTTCCAGCACCGGGCCCCCGTGCCTAGAGGCTTACTCCATCAACACACAGACATAGAACGAGGCAGGCTGGCAGGCAAGCAGGCAGGCAGGCAAGCAGGCAGGCAGGCAGACAGGCATGCATGCATGCATGCAGGCAGACAGGCAGGCAGGCAGGCAGGCAAAAGGCAGGCTTCCTGTCGGCCTAATTCTCTGTCTGCCTTGTCTCTTTTTCTCTCCACTATAGACATACAAGATTTAATAAGGAACAGCTTTTGAATGATTTATCATTGTCATCTCCATAATTATATCGATTGCTGTATTTTCCTATTTCCCCCCACAATCTCTGCAGCCTGGAGGGAGAAAGACGTGCAGTCATCACGTTCATCATCACCGCCTGTACAGCAGTGTTCAGGCCCAAAATCCATTCCACAGTTAATGAGTACTAACATACCAGGGGTCAGTTTTGGCCTGGAGGTATTTCTGACATATTTCCCCCCACCACCTACTCTCCAGTGTCCTGCCCCTAATTGTCGTCTTCTGTTCCTCCAGTCTCTCCCCCTCCCCCCCCCTGCCCCCTCTCCCTCTGGTTTAATCAGGGACCATTCATTGGGAGGTTCTGCTGGAAGCAGTGTAACAGCATCTTGGCTTTGTTCCCTGTCACGACCGTGCATCAAAGAGCAGAGGATGGACAGACATACTTGGCATTCCGATTAAATGCTAGATGATTTGTCTTCAGGTTTGGACGTGCCATTCTGATGACAGACTCGTGGACAAAGGACAAAAAAAAAAAACTCC
>CM060318.1:75076576-75089076 GCA_030674155.1 Stramonita haemastoma
ATACCGAACAGGTGACTAATACCGAACAGCCGATTTCTCAAAAGTGGAACTGAACTGCTCAAGAACAAGAACAGCGCCACCCATATCAATGATTCTAGTAAAGTATGTATGCAAACCATTTGTATATTATGATAACAAGGCAGAGAGAGAGAGAGAGAGAGAGAGAGAGAGGAGAGAGAGAAGAGAGAGAGAGAGAGAGAGAGAGAGAGAGAGAGAGAGAGAGAGAGAGAGAGAGAGAGAGAGAGAGAGAGAGGGAGGAAGGAATGATAAACGAACAGACAGAAAGTTAGATGAACAGGTAGAAAGACAAACAGAGAAATAGAGATAGAAACAGACAAAAGCAGAGATAGAAGAAATCAGGAATGTCCCCCAAAACAGCATGCAAATTTACTGCCAAAGCCAGCTTGATTTTCCACGTTTTGTTTTGGTGTTTTTCTTATTTTTTCTTTATTTTTTTAAACTTGCGGACTGAATTGTGGGCACTTTCGCTTTCCGCGTGAAAAGTGTTCATGTATGCGTGGACTGGGGGGTGCAGGGCAGTTTGCAAGATGTCATTTCACACAGCCAGTGCGGACCACTGGCACTGCTGAGGAGGGAAAAGGACCTCTGAAGACTTGAAATTCAATATACTGGTCGATGAAGACTGAAGAAGCGGTACGTATCAGTATTTTTTTTTTATCACTGTCATTAACAGTGTATATCTTTATAGCAATTAAGAGTAATAGTTAGACGGGTACATATAAGCTGAGAAGTTTTTTTTTAAAAGCAAAATCTGGGTCTAGATATACTCTTGGATCAGCAAAAGTCCAATTGAAAACTGATTGGTACCTCATAGGCCTGATGACACTCATATGGGGGAAGGGGGGGGGGGGAGTAAACTACTCGAATTCAAAACAAAATAGTTTTGTGGTTGTTATTGCTATCTAGCTGATTTTTTTTAAACACTTGGTGCAGATTTGAGTGCTGGGATAAGGATTGCAAAGGCGGGCTACTCATCCAGTTCCTGTGTGTATGCTGGTTTATGAATTATGTTCCGTCTTGCACACAACGGCTTATTACGAAAGGTAGAACAAGTTTTTACGTGAGCGCACAAGGTTCTGCATGCGCTCACACACGAGACCTCAGTTTATTGTTTCATCCAAAGAATTTTTGGGACAAGCACAGTATGTATATGACATTTTCAACCTTTTTATTTTGGCAATCTACTTTAAAGCGTTATTATTTACTTTTGTGTAATTTGGGGAATACAAACACGAATACGAACACAATGGCTGGCGTCCTCGGCACAGCCTGGTTTTATTGGCCTAAAGGAATTAATTTAATCATTAAAATATTTTCAAATTTATTTTTCGAATTGACGGTGTGGGATACTTGAGGGAATAAGGTCGTGTTGGTTTTAAACTTAAAGTAAATGTTACTGTACTACTAAAGCCACAGAAACTGAATGGATTGACAGCCCTGATATGGCTTTCGTGGTCAGAAGGGCTTTAAACAACATAAAATGAAACAAAAGCTGGAAATCAGTGCCAGAGAACTGAAGACATGTATCATACGCTTTTGTTTCAGGCTGGCCAAATGCAGCAGACCCAAAGCAGCCATCCTGCTGATGCCCATAGCAGAAGATGACATCGACACAAAGCTGCCATCCAGTTGACGCTCATAGCAGATCCCTGGTAACTCATGCTGATATCCTCGTTCTTCCGTCCCCTCGCAAGATGAACTGGTAAGAGAATTTTCAATCAATTTTAGTGCATTACATTTTCTAAACTATACGTTGTTCATAAACTTTCCCTCAGATATAGCTCTGAGGTATCCCGATGGTGAAATTTGTGTGTATACCACTGTTATCTATCCACCGTGATTGTAGCGGTACATCTGACTTCATGGATGATGATTATCTAAACATGTCAGCAGAGAACATGTGTTGGGTTTTAATTTGTATATTCTCCCGTACCGTGGGTATGCCGGGGGGGGGGGGGGGGGGGGGGGGGGGGGGCTGTCAGTATAAAATTTGAATAACATTCCACCTTTGAGGAAATTGTGCTGGGATTTCCCTCTTTTCTATTCCTCTCACTGTGTCTACCTTGCTCCGTTTTTGTTTTACCTGTCACTTTTTTTCTGCCTCCTTGGTCCATTCTCCTGCCTTTTTTTCCCAAGAGAGACTTAAACGATAACTATTTTCTCCCATGCCGAAGTCAGATGCGCTGGGCCTGACTTGTTAGGTGCTTAACGGCAGCAGAATGCATTTTCGCTCATATGGCAGAAAACAGGTGCTGTCTGAGCTTTTGAAGAATTTTGTTCTCGTTCACTCTCACCCGAACGAATAGCCTACTCTTTCAAAAAGCGAAACAGGCTCTGACGTGCAAAGAAAAATGTGCTGTGGGTATTTGTACAAGTCTCCTCGGTTTATACTCTCATGCAAAGAACTTTTTATTTTAGTTTATTTATTCTTTTATATTGAGGATAATGGAATAAGCACTCAGTGCATTTTAAATCCAGTCCTCGTGTGTATGCAGTTTTGTAAATCTTGTCATCTGTTCCCACCGGCACACAATGGCCTAGTCTACGAAAAGCGGAACAGGATTTAACAATTTAATAAACTAAAAAATAAACACACGCGCACGCGCCCGCACGCATGCACACACGCACGCACGTGCACGCACGCACGTGCACACACACACATACACACGCGCCCCCCCCCCCCCCATACACTACTGTGTCTGTCTGTCTGTCTGTCTGTCTGTCTGTCTCTGTCTGTCTCTGTCTGTCTGTCTGTCTGTCTGTCTCTGTCTGTCTCTGTCTGTCTTGTTCTGTCTGTCTGTCTGTCTGTCTGTCTCTGTCTGTCTCTGTCTGTCTCTGTCTGTCTGTCTGTCTGTCTGTCTGTCTGTCTGTCTGTCTGTCTGTCTGTCTGTCTGTCTCTCTCCTCTCTCTCTCTCTCTCTCTCTCTCTCTCTCCTCTCTCTCTCTCTCTCTCTCTCTCTCTCTCTCTCTCTCTCTCTCTCTCTCTCTCTGGCGCGCGCGCGCGCTCTCCGACTGTATAGATTATGGGCTGCCTTGACCTTTACACATCGGGTGCGTTCACCAAATGTCAAACCCTAAACACGCTCACGCACGCGCGCACGCACGTACACGCGCGCGCACACACACACATACACACTCTCTCTCTCTCTCTCTCTCGCTCTTTTCAATATTTTTCAAAGGAAAGATGCTAAATGGGAAAAGAAGTCATTGGTATCGTTTGATTGCTATTAACTCATGGAAGAAAAGGAAGTTGTGTTGTACATTTCAAAATTGCGTATTTTACAGCATTTTCCCCCTCATTTCTCACCTAAAGCTCCCAGGTTGGCTAATGGTGAGAAATTTGCATAACGACCATTTTTGATAACCATTCAGATGGCTGCGTTCCCACTTTGAGGATGAAGTCTAAACACACCAGTGTGTATGATTTTTTCCCCAGAAATGTCTGTAGTTCTTACCGGCACAAAGGGGCCTACTCTTCCAAATTTTATAACGGGTTTGACGTGTTCACATGATGTTCAACGTATGTTCAGAAATGGGACTTCCCATGTTTTTTAATTTAAAAATTAAAAATTCAAATTCAAATTTCAATAAAATTAAAATTTTAATTCGGTTTATGGTCGAGAGCAGATTAAGGGAGCGACACTTTAACGAAGAGGCCACTCCCACCCCCTATCGTAGTTTTTTTGTGTGTAAAAGGGTTAATGTAGACTCTATTCCGATAGCTGTGTTCATAGTCTTGTCACCAGGTCTTCGCCGTGATAGTGATCCTTCTCACCAGAGATCATGGAGAAGCCATCGCCACGATGTTGGAGCACATGACTCTGAACTTGTCCAAGATCCCCATGACTTAGTAGACAGATGTCAGATCTATGAGGGGAAGGGATTAGAATAGGAGATAGGAGAAAGTGCTACATCATCAAATCCCTGAAGGGCAGACCTATGCACAGCCTGGTTCCGTTGCCCAGGGATCTAGGACATAAGATGTCATGTCTTCATCTTCCACTAGGTTGAGCGGCAAAGTAGGTAGGAGTTTGGGGGATTTGGTAACAGAGTGGCGTCTACATGACCGCCCATCTCTGCAACACTTCAGGGAGCAAAGGTAATAAGAGCAGGAGGGGCTGTGGTCCTTGTGGACATCCGCTAGTCGACATAGAACCGACAGTCGAAAGAGGTAGGGTTGCAGAGGATCCGAACATGCAACTCCTGTCTTGCACACTTTCCTGGCGTGTCTATACAGAGTTTGATCTGTCAACATGTGTGTGCTCAATGTCTACAAAAGTCGCCCAGTCCTTCCTAGTTTCTGAGCTCGAATCAAACTTTGTCCAAGAAGTTCTCTGCAAGGCTCATTGACCACAGGGTTGAGTACTCCCGTCAGTATCCGTTCAACCTTTTCCGCAGTGGTCACAAAGGGAGCGCACCTAGAGTGGCGGGGAACAGATTTGGGTGTCCTAAAACGGCACAGCCTGCCTCCCCTCGTATACCGTGCTCACGAGGGGAAGGGACACCTCACGCCCCCAAACGTTTTCTTAAAGCACTTCCCAGACCTTCTGGGTCACTCCATTCTTGCTCTGAATCCTCAGAAGTCTGGCATAGGTGTCGACAGTTGTCATGGGGATCAAATCACAGTTCTGGGCGTGTGTCTTTCATCGTGGCTGCAGAAAGTATCCGGACAATCGTCGTGGCTGCACTAAGACTCACAAGCGTAAGTATTTTTTCGTTCCTTGGATAGAGCTCCGAGGTAAACCAATGGTGAGATTCTGCGAAGGCTAACCCTATGTAATCCATTCAGTTGAATCTCGACTTCAAGGATGTCTAAAGACAGCATTATACATGTTAATTTTTATTTGGAGATTATCTATTTTGGCACACGATGACCTACTCTGCTACTCTGCTACTCTGTTGTTTTTTTTTAAGTTGTCATCGTTCCTACCGGCACGAAATAGTTTTTCTCTTCCAAAAGTCGAAACGGGTTTTTTAACGTGTGGGCAATATGTTCTGCATGCTATCGCACATGCGGCCTCAGTTTATAGTCTCGTCCAAAGAACTTTTGGGACAGTGGGGATAGTCTTACTGCAGAGATTGAATCCTGTGACCGAAGAATTCTGAACTAGTTGTGACGAAGAAACGTCATTTTAGTCACTTTGTTATTGGTGGATAGGTAATCTAGTGGTTACTACCAGCCCAGAAAGTGAAAAGTCCCGAATCGATGCCCGCTCTGCTGGAACTTTTTTCCCAGAGAATATTCATTTTTATTTTAAACAGATACTGAGTTGATTTGTTTGAACATGAAAACCGTCCGGATCGCTCAAGTTGTTTGTTGATGCTGTTTTCAGGAGTTCTGGCGCCAGACCAAAGTACCAAGCACCCCAGGGGTCTGGAAGCAGTTCCACACTGCAGGTAAGGGTCAACGAGGAGGCTGCCAACACCCAGACGTCTGTTCAAGAGATGCTTCCCTTGGAGTCAACATCAGTGCCGACACCACTCCCCGAAAGGTCCTTTAAATGACTATAAACCAAAGCCCCCCCCTCCCCCCCCCCCCCCTGCGCAAACACAGAACATCTTGCAGGTACGTTAAACAAACGATTTCGAAGTGTTCCGGTAGGACAGAATGACATCTGAAAAAGCATGAGCAAATGTGTTGTGTTGAGACTTCATCTCCGGTCGGAATGTGGCTACCTTAATGGTGACGTAAAAGTCGCACTCACAAAATTTCACCATTGAACTTGAGAGCTCGAACTCAGGAACGCAACAACAAAAAGTCATCTGGTGATATATCTTTTAAAATTTTGTGGGGGTATTTTTTCCTAAATGAATCTTAGAAAATAGTCAGTTGTAGGAGAACTGTTTGTACTATTATATCCTGTGGGACTGGTAATTGTTTTTTCCCCCCAAAAATCGAATGCAATAAAAGTGTATTTTAAGAGTATCTGCCCCTTGGTAATCACAATCAATGCTCATTGATTTTTTTTTTTTTTTACATGAAACAACTTGTTCACCGTTATTGAAAAATAGGTCCATGTGTTCCATAGCCTATGCAGCCCTTGGGCAGCAAAAGTGTCAGACCTTGAAAAAAAAAAAAAAGCAAACAAGCAATGAAATAGCCATTCCTTATGGCTGGAGTAGAAATGTGTACTAAAAAGTCCTAAGAAGGGTCGCGGGATGGTTAAGACGTTTGCTTGCCAACATGTAAACCATGAGGTTCTGGGTTCGATTCCCAGCCTAGCTCTTTCTTCTCATTCCGACGAAAAAGAAAAGATCTGAATGTCAGAGTCCTTTACATGACACTGTAAACTGCGGACCCGTGTGCGAATGCACGCATAACATCTTGCACAAACTTTAAAAACCCGTTCTGCTGTTCGGAAAAGTAGGCCATACTGCCCCGGTAGAAGCGGATAACCCCTTCTCCCAACATGCACACAGGTGGCGCGAGCGCGCGCATAGGTGTGTGTGTGTGTGTGTGTGTGTGTGTGTGTGTGTGTGTGTGTGTGTGTGTGTGTGTGTGTGTGTGTGTGTGTGTGTGTGTGTGTGTGTGTGTGTCTGTCTGTCTGTCTGTCTGTCTGTCTGTGTCTGTCTGTCTGTCTGTCTGTCTGTCTGTCTGTCTGTCTGTGTCTGTCTGTGTCTGTCTGTGTCTGTCTGTGTCTGTCTGTGTCTGTCTGTGTCTGTCTGTGTCTGTCTGTCTGTCTGTCTGTGTCTGTCTGTGTGTGACTGTATGTCTGTGTCCGTCTGTTTGTGTGTATAAAATAGGTAGTTATGAGGAGGAGACATCAGGTGCGAAGGAGAGGCAAGGAAAGGAAAGGAAGGGGTGCTTACGAGGGTATGGAAGCATATTTAAAGCAGTGGGGAGAAAAAAACAAAGATCTTTCTGATATAATTTTTCTTACATGGTTTATTTTTTGGCACGTTTTTTTTTTCTTTAAAGGGATGCAACTTCATAAAAAAATTCTCAGGACCGAGTCAATTTGACGAGTCGCTTACACAGAATCTCACCATTGGTAAACCTCGGAACTCTAGCCAAGGAATAAAGCAAACATTGACAGTAAAATCTGCTGTTGCTGGGACTAGAGATTCTGATTTAAAGCTCCGTAATAATACTGTGAGCTGCGTACCATTGTGTCTATAGCTACTTACTATTTGTCTATGTGCCTATTGTGTCCATTTTTTAACATTCAGACCGACCATCTGACAGACAGCCCTTCACCGTTATTAACTCTTTCAACACTAACCTTTACACTAACCTCAACTCTAACCATGACCCCCCATGTGGACACAAAAGGCAGGTAGATATATGGTATATGCTGACACTTTTCTCCGTTTGCTCGTATTGGCTAGAATGCAAAGTGCCTGGTATATTTCCACGCTGCTTCTCTGCAGAAGGTATATATGCCTTGCTGTCCTCGGCCGACACATTCCCCCTACAGGGCTGTTCATTAAGTTTTCCAACGAGAAAAGATATGCGAGAAAAAAGTATGAGAACAGACTGGGTCGGTAGGAATTAAACAAGAGGATAGAGCCGAAGGGAAAGTTAGAAAGCTAAGGATAGAAAAGAGGACATTTCTGGCAGAGCATTTCAAGAAAGTGGGGAAGCTCTTTAGATTGAAAGATCCCCGGGCATTTTCCGGGGGGGAGGGTGGGGGGAGGTATATTGACACAATGCATAATTTTTTCAGGGTCAGTGGGTGGAGGGATGCTAGAATTTTAGGGAAAAGGCTAGAAGGAAGGAGAGGGATAGGGAGGAGCGGTGAAGTGTTATTGTACATAGGGATGAGAATAGTGCATTTTAGAAAAGAGAAAAAGTAGAGGGTGCCGGTTGTAGAATGCCCAACTATTTGGCGAGGGGGGTGCATAGAACATTAAAAAAAAGATTTAAAAACAGAAATGGGGGCACTGATGTTATAAGGAATTATTGAATATTTGAAGAAATGCACAGTGAGACTGTACTGCAGAAAATGGGCGTTAGTAAAGAGTAGATTGTTCGTGTGTTTTCGTGTGTGTTTTTGTGTGTGTACGTGTGTATGTGTGTGTATGTCGGGGTCAGGGCGTTAAATAGAAAACAAATAGCAGTTATCGAAATAAGACGAATACAAGTTATCTGTGTGTGTAGTGGGGTTTTAAAATTTGCTAAACTGCTGAATATGCGGCCGTAAAAAACATTGACTTAAAAAACTCGCCGTAAATTTGGAGAGGTGGAGGTGAAGGAAGTTGCGAAGTGTCGGATTTAAAAGAATTGCAGTATTTTTTTTCAAAAAGATATTACATGTACATCTTTTTTAACAAACTTGCATTAGAAAAGTTAGGATAGCTCAGTGGTCAGAGAACTCATTGTAAATGGATACCCGGCCTTTAGGGACAGGAAAGATACACCAGCGAGGGAGAGGAGATGGGCACCGCCCTCGATATGCTGGGCCCTGGAGAGGTTGAAGTTGCTGATAACTCTCTCCCCAACGACCACATAGGCTATGGGACACCTTTACCTATTTGTGAATTAGAAACGGCATTGTGCTGTTTATCTTTTTATTTTTATTGGATAAGGTGCAAGGAAAAATGTAAATCTTTCATTCTCTAATATGTGTAAGATAGCCGGCAAATTGAATTAGTATGTCCTGTTACCTTATTTCCTTCTTGCCTTTTGCTTTGCCATAGGTCAGGGACATGCCCATTACCCAGGTTATAGTACTCCCATCCAGTTAGTAGACTACCCCATCTGCATCTCTCCCAGCAGTTTTTTTATTCCCATTTTCAACTCAAATAAACTTAACTTCTGTCAATCCTTTTATGCTTTTTGTTTTTACTCAAAATGAAAAGGAGCAACAGGTTGGAGATCTCATATTGTAACTAAACAAAACAAAAAACCTAAATAACGGAAAGATGAATCAATACAAAACAAATAAGAATGAAAGAATAAATAGCTGGGAGACAAAGGGGGTTGGAGGCCCCACTCGAGGTTTTTAATTTTTTTTTTATTAGCAAGACTGGAGTGAAAGACTACTTTGATCATTGCTCATTGCTGCGTGATTTCTGGTCTGCTTTCTGGCATTGGTCCAACCTTTGTATTGTCCTGTCTGTTATATATGCCTGCTTTTCTGATATCATGAAGCTCCACCTGAATGTCTTTAGCAAAGTTCCAATATAGCGAATGTTATGAAATACTGTATTCTTGAGATGATACAATGCGATAGTTTTTTATGGGCTTTAATTTTTTTTTTTAATGCCTGTATTCTTGATTTTACTTTTCTACTCTCGCTATACTTGGATTGTGTAAAACTAGAAAATGGTTAAGTATGTGTCAATTAATGGGTGATGGTAAACTAATTTCAAAGCAGTTGTACGTAACACTCGCCTCTATTTCAAGTCGAGTCAAGAAAAAATTATTTTGATGTGTGTGTGTGTGTGTGGGGGGGGGGGGGGGGGGGGGGGTGTTGTGGGTGGTGTGTGAAGTAAAGTCGACTCGAGTCAAGTCAAAATTTTATTTCCAGATGGTACATTAAGCAATAAATTTGCTTTTTCATCAAGCCATTCATCTAGCATTTTCTTTGTGTGTGTGTGTGTGTGTGTGTGTGTGTGTGTGTGTGTGTGTGTGTGTGTGTGTGTGTGTGTGTGTGTGTGTGTGTGAGCGCGCGCGCGCGCGCGCGCGTGCGTGCGTGCGTGCGTGCGTGCTTAAAACCGATTTGGCAAAGACGTAACGTGCCTTTTAGGACAATAATTGTTTTTTTTTTTTAGATACTTTATGTCGAGGATAAAGAAATAAGCACTCGTGTGCTTTTTTTTTTACATCCAGTCACCGTGTGCATGCAGTTTTGGATTAAAAAAATTGAATTCTAATAGTTTTGCATGGTATCTATTATTAAGTTCAGTTAAGTTCAGTTAATGCGCTCTTTGTTTGCTGCCCCTTCCCCCTATGTTATATCCTTCCAGGGTCAACGGTAGAGTTACACGAGTATTACCAGAAATTTTTTTTCAGTTGAAGCTGAGTTTTAGGTGCATTCTTTTAAACTGTATTGAACACGAAACTGTTTTTCAAATAATTTTACTCCTATGAAAACGTGAACTGAAACCATTTGTCTGTAGCATGCTAGACGTTTTGCTTTTGGGGTTGCAAGTTTTATCAATGATTAACTTGCTTTGTTAGTACACTTAGTTAAAAGCTGCTTCATTTTGCTTCTAACCCAGTTGAGCCTGTTCTAGAAACCCAACTAGAAATGTACGAAAGTGTTGAAAATGTTTACCTATTTTGATCACCTATTATTTGTGATAATGCATGTTCCTTTAGAGGAACACCCAAAAGTTATTTGTTACTAGTTTTGCTTCCATTTTTTACTGTATGTCAAAACACATCTGTATATAATGGATAAGCTGTATATATTAGAATGTTTAGACATACGTGGTGAGCACACACCACAGGCACTCGACTTACTTACTTTTTTCTCTTGAGAAAAATATCAGCTTTGCACAACTTCCTCTTAGAACTTACAAGCTGATGATTTTCACTTATTGATTTCACTTTTTATCTATCTATTCATTTATTTATTTTATTTCGAGGATAATGAAAAAAGCACTTGTGCTTTTTTTTTTTTTTTTTACATCTAGTCCCCGTGTGTATGCAGTTTTGTAAATTTTATCACCCGTTCCCACCGGCACACAATGGCCTTCTCTTCTGAAAAAGGAACAGATTTAAACGTGTGTGCAATATATTCTTTGTGGTCCTAAAGATAACATACTGAAATCAAGAAGTGTTTTGCCACTTCCATGTTTTAAAAACATATTAGAATGAACAGATCATTTTGTTGTAATATTTGAATAGTGTGATAATTGAAAAGAAAGTCAGTTGGTTTGTCATTGTCACTGCTGGTCAGAGCATTGGGAAAAGCCTACCTCCCCCTCCAGCAAAAAAGGCTGGAGTTAGGGTTGGGTAGCCGGCTCGCAGCTGAAATCAAATGAAAAAGAAATTTCAGAGCTACTTTGTAAAACATTGTCAAAACTGGATGAAAAGTGATACAAGGAAGCACTAAACCACGAGTGTTTGTGATTTTACTTGGCCGAGTTTATAACTGGCTGAGTTATAGTTGATTTTTTGGGTGCTGATGTTCAGATACTGTTATATAGTATAATTATATCGGTGATATTATGTTTACATGTTTACTCTTCATGTATGGCTTGTAACCTGCTTTCATTTCTCTGTAATATTAAAGTGTTTAAAATGAAATCATATAAAATATGACCAAAAATAAAATAAAAACATGATCAAAGTCTTTGTTCAGAGTTCCATTCATGGAAGATTTTGTTTAAAAGTGTTTACAACTGTAAAGAATATGCTCAAGATCTTAGATATGTACACACACACGTTTGGTCTGTACTTCTCTCTCTGCCTTTCTGTCTGTCTGTCTGTCTGTCTGTCACTGTCTGTCTGTCTGTCTCTGCTTGTCTGTCTGTCTGTCTTTGTCTGTTTCTGTCTCTGCCTTTCTGTCTGTCTCTGTGTCTCTGTCTGTCTGTCTGTCTGTCTGTGTCTGTATCTGTCTCTGTCTCTGCCTGTCTGTCTGTCTGTGTCTGTCTGTCTGTCTGTCTGTCTGTCTCCCCACTCCAAGCCACTTCCCTCCCCTCCGCTCCCCTTGTTTCTATTTATGATTATCTCGCTCTCTCCCTTTTCTAACATATATGTCCAATCTAAATATACGCGAACTCTGGCCCATTCAGACAATATCTAAATGCCTCTGAGAAACAAATATACACAAACAAATGTAAAATATCAAAGTTCAAAATATCTTTTAAAATTAAAAGTAATACCAATACTATGATATATAGAATATGTATAGCGCTGTCTTGCTAAAAAAAATCGAAGCGCTGGCATTTAACATGCCTAACATAACAAAGCTATCGACATGCAACAAATCGCAAATAACTTTAAGCAGTTTTCAAAACACTAGCGAACGCACGCACATGCACTCACAGACACACACACACACATAAAAACAAGCACACCCTACCCACACCCATCCACCAAGCCCCCCTCTTCCTCCAGCCCCCCCCCCCCCCCGCGCACGCTCGTGTGCGGGCGCGCAGCATAATTACTTTGTCAGGGTGATGGGAATTTGGATGGTTTATAAAGAATGAAGATGAAATAAACAATAACAAAGAAAAAGTACTTCAAGATTAAACATCCATGCATGCCGCGCGCGCGCACGAGCACACACACACACGCACACGCACATGCACACACACACACACACACACCATGCCCACACGCGCGCTCGTATTTGTGTGTGCTATTGTGTGTGTGTGTGTGTGTGCGCGCGCGCGCGCGCGCGCGCGTGTGGTGACGACCCTGTACTCTATTGTGGTGCATCATGTATATTATCATTTATTTTATGTGTAATAGGGGAAAGTCCACAAATACTGAACAGGTGACTAATACCGAACAACCGACTTCTCAAAAAACGGGATAATTATATGATAGTGATTTGTACTGTTTGTAATTTGGACCCTACT
>CM060318.1:75094076-75111576 GCA_030674155.1 Stramonita haemastoma
TGTTGAAGCCCTCAACTTTATGTAGAAATAGTTTGTAACTTAAAAAGAAATTGGATATATTGTTTTCAATTTAAGGGAAAAGTATTTTGTTATTGAGAAAGAATGTATTGGTTTAAACTGTATTTTGCCACTGTGTAATGATTATTATTTTAGCATTCATCTTCTACTTTTTTGGTAGTTCATGTGTGTGTCAGACCTGTCTTTAAGACTTTAAGACCTGTTCTTAAAGAAACAGCCTGAACCCAACTCTTTCTGTAAACTTAACTAGCCTCTCAAAAGATTTGAATGTGTGTGCGTGCGTGCGTGCGTGCGTGCTGGTGTGCGCGTGTGTGGTGTGTGCGTGCGTGTGTGTGGTGTGTGGTGTGCGTGCTGCGTGCTGTGTGCGTGCGTGTGGTGTGTGGTGTGTGCGTGTGTGTGTGTGTGTGTGTGTGAGGGACAGAGCCAGCCAGCCAGCCAGACTTTCTATCAAAAACAGCAGTGCTGAATAATATTAAACGTGTTTCGGTTTATCGACTCACCCCTCTTGGAAAGACGGAACCAGGCCACCACTCCAACGTCAGGGAAAGACAGGAAAGCAAATTTAATTTCAGAAGGGGCCAGAGCACATCATACTTCTTGCTTGTCAGGGGATTTGGCTACTCAAGGCCACAAACCCTCGTTGTAAAGCTTTCATGTTACATTTAATCTGAGAATGTACCACCAACCCCCGTTATAAAGCTTTATGTCAACAGGAAGTCTGACGACACGACACCGTGATAAAGCTTGAGTGTTAATATGAAATCTGACAACACACAACACCAAATCAGCCCTTTCGAGACTCAACATAATGTGGGTTTCAGAATGATATGCTA
Organism: Stramonita haemastoma; assembly: GCA_030674155.1. Lineage (NCBI taxonomy): Eukaryota > Metazoa > Mollusca > Gastropoda > Neogastropoda > Muricidae > Stramonita > Stramonita haemastoma. The sequence goes on from CM060318.1 coordinate 75,094,928, forward strand.
ACAAACCAGTTGGCAGAGCGGATGTTTCCAGAACGTTTCCAAATCGGATGTTGGCAGAGTGGATGTTGCCAGAGTGGATGTTGCGAGAGTGGATGTTGCCAAAGTAGATTGGCAGATGGTGGATGATTGGGCCCAAAGTTAGATTGGCAGAATGTTGCAATGTCACCAGAGTGGATGTTCCAGAGTGGATGTTGCTAGATACTGACAATCAATATATCCCCTTTTCTCGAAACAAAACAAGATAAAGTGAGGTATTGTTTTTTTAATTTCTTTTTTTCCAGCTGATTATCCATACCTTTCTTTGTCATTAAAAATTCTCTATGTAGAAACACTCACACAGACCCACGCACAAAGGCATGCAGATGTAGACAAAGGCGTATGACAACATAAAATGCACATATACTGAGGAAAAAATGACGCCAGAAGTGCTGTTGCTATAATTCTGCTGTTAAAAATATAATGGAATAAACAAGCACGTCTTTGAAGGAGAAAACGAAAAATTATTACCCTTCTCCACCCCTTTATAAAACATGACACTTCCACCCCCACCATTACAACCACAACTGACGACAATATCATCATCATCATCATCATCATCATCATCATCATCATCATCATCATCATCATCATCATCATCATCGTCTCATCATCGTCATCGTCATCAGTCATCTCATCATCATCATCATCATCATCATCATCATCATCATAACGACAACAACAACAACAACACACAACTCGGCTTGATGAGCAAAAAACAGAACAAAAACAGCAACAACAAGAAGTGGGCATTACAATATGTGGCGTTACAATTCCTCCAGAGGGAAGCCCAAATGGCCAACATAAAGATGTGCTTATCAAAGTAGTAAGCAGCACAATAACTCACCACACACACACACAGACACACAAAGACACAGATACACACAGACACAGACACAGACACACACACACACACACACAGATACACACAGACACACACATATAACACACACATACACACACATACACACGGACGACAAAAAAGACAAAACTGCATACACACGGGACTGAATGTAAAAAAACACACGATTGCTATTTTATGTTCCCTTGAAATAAAAGAATAAATAAATAAATAGATAAATAAATAAACAATAGAATACACACAGATGACACACACAAGATACACACCACAGATGGACACACACACACACACACACAACACACACACACACACACACACACACACACACACACACACACACACACACACACACACACACACACTACACACACATATTCACACACACTGACACATAGGCAGACAGACAGGCTCACACATACACAGACAGAAAGACATACAGAACAAAAGACACGACGAACACAGACAGACACAGACAGACAGACACACATATAGCAACATACAACACAGACAGACACAACAGACAGACAGACACACAGACAGACAAACAACATACATACACACAGACAGACTGACCATGCCCGATGGGATGAACGTTAGGAGGCGGCTGGTCTTTGGTTACCATGGTGACGCTTACGGCTGAGCAGAGAGCGGAATCGCAGATGGTAGATTGGGTGAGGCGTCCACCAGAATTCCGATGACCAATAATCAGACACACCACACGTCTCTCTCTCCTCTCTCTACCCCCGTCCCTCTCTCCCCCTGTTCCCTCCTCTTCTCTCCTTCTCTCTCTGTCAGTCTCCTCTCCTCCTCCTCAGTCTTCGTTTATATTCACAAGTCACTCATCCACAAACTTGATAGAGAGTTCAATTCTTTTTTTTTTCTTTTCTTTGGTTCCTTCCTAAAAAAAAAGTAGGCAGGTTCTTAAAATAAAGTCACGAATCCTTTTTAGCTAGGATCAACTTTCCACAGAACCACTTGCCTTGAAAAAAAAAATCGATGAAGTCAATGTCCTAACACAGCTCTTTTAGTAGTTAAGAAAGAAGTCCACACATTTATATAAACGCTTTTTCTTTTTTTTCTATCTACTTTCTTTTTTTTATTTTTATCATTATCTTATTTATTGTTTATTTCGAGGATGATGGAATAAGCACTCATGTGCTTTTTTACATCCAGTCCCCCAACAAGCACACTGCACCCTCCCAAAATTTCGTACAGTGTCCCTAATGAGTTAAAGAGGAAAATACAGTCTATATACAAGCACTAAACTAATTTTGTCTGACAGATCTTACTTGATACAATCACATAGAAAATTCAATGCAGCGTCTCCACGACTTCTCAACCCAGTTTTCTTTTTTAGAAAGTAGAAAAAAAGAGATAAAGTTCCAATGACATCAACGTTCACATTCAGTCTCACTTCACCAATATGAATATTTGCCCCCTTCCTTTTACCATCACTAGTGCCAGAGTAAACCAATCAATCAATCAAAAAAACCAAAGCGTCGACAATAAAATAGGCGGTTCAAGTTCAATTTTTCCTTCTCACAATTTTTTTTATAGCAAAATAAAAAAATCGAAGTTTCAATTCAGGCTGAAAAGATACCACTTAGTCCAGCGGGCAAATAAGGGGAGACGATCACACATGCACTGTGCTCGCAGCCAGAGGGTGTGGGATGGTGATGGTGTCTGATGGTGGGTGTTCAGTGCTCTGCTGCTGCTGCTGCTGCTGCTGCTTCTTTCTATCGCTGCCGGCTGGCGTTATCCTCAGGTCTGTTGACAGATGGATAGATACACATGCAGTTTGTCATGAATGGACTGACGACGAACGAGAGAGAGAGAGAGAGAGAGAGAGAGAGAGAGAGAGAGAGAGAGAAGAGAGAGAGAGAGAGAGAGAGAGAGAGAGAGACAGACAGACAGAAGACAGACAGACAGGACAGACAGACAGACAGACAGACAGACAGACAGACAGACAGACAGACAGACAGACAGACAGACAGACAGAGACACAGAGAGAGACAGAGAGAGAGGGGAGAGAGAGAGAGAGAGAGAGAGAGAGAGAGAGAGAGAGAGAGAGAGAGAGAGAGAGAGAGAGAGAGAGAGAGAGAGAGAGAGAGAGAGAGAGAGAGAGAGAGAGAGACAGAGAAGAAGACAGACAGACAGACAGACAGACAGACAGACAGACAGACAGACAAGACAAACAAGAGGAGAGAGAGAGAGAGAGAGAGAGAGCAGACAGACAGACAGACAGACAGACAGACAGACAGACAGACAGACAGACAGACAGAGACACAGAGACACAAATAAAGAGAGAGGCAAAGACGATAACGACGGTCTTTGGGACGAGCACTCCAAGCTTCACACATATAAAATTGACACTACACTACACTACACTACACTACACTACACTACACTACACTACACTACACTACACTACACTACACTACACTACACTACACTACACTACGCTGCTACGCTACACTACACTACACTACAACACAACACACGATACACAAATACAACACAAAACACTACACTACACTACATACACTACATACACTAACCACACACATACACTCACTACACTACACTACACTACACTACACTACACTACACTACACTACACTACACTACACTACACTACACTACGCTGCGCACCTACACTACACTACACTACCTACACTACGCTACACTACACTACTACACTACAACACAACACACATAAACAATATAATACAACAAACACACTACACTACACTACACTACACTACACTACACTAACAACTACACTAACTACTACACTCACTAACACACTACACTACACTACACTACACTACATAATACAATAAGTTATAAAACAACACATACAATACAATACACTATGAAAGATTCTGGATATGGATGTGAAGGGAGAGAAAACTACTTAAACCACCTTCCCTCTTGTTTGTTTGTTTATTTCTTTTGTGGCGATTTTTTGTGTCTGTTTTCTAAGGGGACTAAATTTAAACCACACCTGTTGGAGTGGAATTACATCCCTTTGTTACATTTTGTTTTGAGAATTGCTTTTCCCCTCTCTCTGTGTCTCTGTGTCTGTCTCTGTGTCTCTGTGTCTGTTTCTGTCTTAATATTTTTTGTTTTTTTTCTAGATCATCATTATTACGCTTCTAATTTTCCAAACGATGATACTTTGGGTTTTTTTTTTATCGTGCGTGCGTGCGTGCGTGCGTGTGTGTGTGTTTGTGTGTGTGTGTGTGTGTGTGTGTGTGTGTGTGTGTGTGTGTGTGGTGTGTGTGTGTGTGTGTGTGTGTGTGTGGTCAAGTCAAAATTTTATTTCCAGACAGTACACTGTGTAAGCAATAAATTTGCTTTTCTTCATCAAACCACCAGTGTGTGTGTGTGTGTGTGTGTTTATTTCTTTATTTCTTTATCTATTTTATTCTTTTATATCGAGAATAATGGAATAAGCACTCATGAGCTTTTTTACATCCAGTCCCCGTGTGTATGCAGTTTTGTAAATCTTGTCATCTGTTCCTGCCGGCACACAATGGCCTACTCTTACGAAAAATGTGTGTGCGTGTTTGCGCGCGCCCATGTGTATGTGTGTAAGTGTGTATATGTGTGTGTACGCGTGTGTGTGCACGCGTGTGTGTGCATGTGCGTATGCACGCGCGTGTGTGTGCACGCGCTTGCGTGTGTGTTGCCAAGGAGCTACTGAGCAGCACAAAAAAAACGGCTGAGAGTTCTGACATTATGTGTCTGGTACATCACGTCTCAGAGAGAGGGTGTTCAAAGGTCACTTACACAAACAGCTCAATACATCCTCATAACATATAAATAATGTGAACCTCACGTTAGCGTGAAACCAGATCCTGAAACCTCAGGCATCAAGTTATATTCAGCGTTTTGTGCGTATTAAGAAAACTGCTGTTACACGCACAAGGATAGTTATATGTTCATTCTAGTGCCGTTTGTATTGTATCGTACTATGTTGATTCAGTTTGTATTGCATCTTAATTTTGGTTTAAGTCGCAGTAGTTTTTTTTAATATGGAATTTAGGCTAGGAAGAGCGTGTCTCCACAAGAGAAGCGCCACCCATTTAAAAAAAACATATCTGCATGTGTACTTGTTTTATTTATTTATTTATTTACTTTAATTTATTTTTGAGGATATCAAATAAGGTGTTTGGTTTTTTCTTTTTTTATGTCCAGTCACCCGTATGCATGCAGTTTTGTAAATTTTATCAACTGTTCACACCAGCACATCAGAGTGGCTGTTTCAACAGGATTTTTCCAAGGACACTGTTGTTTTCGAGATGGGTTTTTTTATACAGCGAAATGTGTGTTGCACACCCAGTCTCGTTTTAACGTCTCACATAGAATACTAGCACCCTGACCCAGGTTTAACGGATGGGGGAAAAGTTCGGGATCAAACAAGGATTCGAACATGCATCTTCTCGCTATTTAGACGGTTGTGTTACCCCTAGACTATCGACCCGAGTTATGTCGTCTGCTTTATTCATCGACTTTATGAACTTAGTCTTTTATTTCGAGGATAATGGAATTAGCGCTCATGTGGGTATTTTTTTTTTACATCCAGTCTCTGTGTACATGCAGCTTTGTAAATTTTTGTCATCCGTTCCCACAGGCACAAAATGGCCCACTTTTCCGAGAGGCGAAACATGTTTTAACGTGTATACATGATGTTCTGCGTGCATTCACACACAAGACCTCGGTTTATAGTCTCATCCCAGCTTACTGCTTGTGCCAGATATGATTGGACAAATGAATGAATGAATGAAACAATGGGTAAATGAATGAATGAAAGAAAGAAAGAAAGAAAAAAAGAATGAGTGAGTGAGTGAATGAATGTAGGATGGAAGGAATGAAAATAAATGTATAAAATCCAAAGCGCATCAAATTTCCATTATCACAATGCTCTTTAAAAAACATTGAGAAAACAAAAAGAAAATGAATGTGCTTCCCCAAAAAAAACCCAATGTCATTTTGCCAATTTCTCAGAAACTAATTTCGTATATTCATTTTGATAAAAGGATAATTTCCTGATGAATTCTAACCAGTCGACATTTTCCTCTAATCAGTGCTGTGAAAGGATCAGTGTTTCAAATCGCATCCTCCAAAGATGAGTTTTTTGTAGTCACACCTCATCAGCAGTCAGCCACACCTCATTAATTTGAGCTGAGGTTGGCTCAAGTGCACAGGGTTTTAAAATGTGTTTTTAATTACCCTGATCTCTCGTAAATAATTGATGAAGCAATTCGTGTAAAGTTAAACCACTTGGCCTTTATAAGACCAGAAGGGTAGGTGTGTGTGGGTAGGGGGGAGAGTGGAAGGGGGGCTGGGGGGGGGGAGACGGGGAACGGCACCTTACCCGGACTGGGACGAGATAGCCTAGTAGTCAGAGTGATGTGCTCGTAATCTACTGACCAAGATTCGAATCTCGTTCAAGAGGATTTTTCCTCTAAAGTTAACATCAGTGTCGACTCCATTGCCCCCCTAAAAGTCCGCCATGGAAGAGACCATAAACCGAGGCCCCGTGTAGGGACGCACACAGAACAATTTGCGTACTCGTTAAAACCCGTGCCACATTTCGGAAGAGTAGGCCATTTTATGCCGGTGGGAACGGATGACAAAATTTATAAAACTGCATACACACGGGGGCTAGGTGTAAAAAAAGCACATGAGTGCTTATTCCATTATCCTCTAAATAAAAGAATATTAAATATAATAAACGCCTTTACTGATTCTACTCTTTGAAAACATGTTCAATAACACAATAAACAAAAGCCCCATGTACGAACACAGGTTGTGCACAAGCAACTGTTCGTAGAAGAAGAGATCATATATGACCGATGCTGCGGAGGAGAGCACACTGCATGCCCAGCATGCATCCTGCCCCCTGGAGAGGGATGGGCTCCGCCATGTTCAACTTGCCCAAGACACACCCCCTGAAAAATTCAGTGCAGCGACCCAGTGACTCCCTAGGGAATTACAGGAAAAGTGGTCAATTCGTCCGTTTCCCAGACATTGGAATGTGGCTAACTTAGTGATGGTAAAAACGGTCATATACGCAAAATTTGACCATTGATGAATCTCGGAACTCTAGCCAAAAAGCAAACCAAAAAATCACCCGAAAATCTGTGCCCTCTCATCATTGTCGTGGCAGAGATGTTTTCGAAAAGTACAAGCAAGATATAGAAACACACACGGACACACAGACACGCAGACAGACAGACAAACAGACAGACAGACAGACAGGCAGACAGATAGACATACACAGACATATACACACAGACACAGAGACACACAAACACACAGACACACAGACACACACAGTGTGTGTGTGTGTGTACATCGTGCCAAATTCAGAGAAACATTCACACATACACACACACAAAACACATACACACACAACACAACACACACACACACACACACACACACACACACACACACACACACACACACACACACACACACACACACACAACACATCACAACACAACACACGCACACACACACAACACAACACAACACAACACAACACAACACACACACAACACAACACAACACATCACAACACAACACACGCGCGCACACACACACACACACACACACACACACACACACACACACACACACACACACACACACACACACACACACACACACACACACCACACTTTAATAGTGCATGCGTGTGTACATTGTGTCAAATGGGTTTTCTAAATTTCGAAAAATAGCACGTTTCGTGTGACACCGTTATGTACAATAGAGATTGATAAAAAAAACAAACAAACGAAAAGGAAAAGAAGAAAGCAGAGAAAAAGAGATGTGGGATGAGTATATGAACAAAACACACACAAAAACAAAACACAAACAAGCAAAACTAATGAAGGGGGAGGGGGAGAGTAAGGGTGAGTCAGAAGACGGAGTGGAAGCGTTTAAAGTGCTGAGTAGGGACGTGTGTGTGTGTGTGTGTGTGTGTGTGTGTGTGTGTGTGTGTGTGTGTGTGTGTGTGTGTGTTGTGTGTGTGTGTGTGTGTGTGTGTGTGTGTGTGTGTGTGTGTGTGTGTGTGTGTGTGTTAAAGTGTGTGTGTGTTAAAGTGTGTGTGTAAGTGTGTTGTGTAAGTGTGTGTAAGTGGTGTAGTGTAAGTGTGTGTAAGTGTGTGTGTGTAAGTGTGTGTGTGTTATGTGTGTGTGAAGTTAGTGTGTGTGTATGTGTGAGTGTGAGTATGTGTGTGTGTGTGTGTGTGTGTGTGTGTGAGAGAGAGAGAGAGAGAGAGAGAGAGAGAGAGAGAGAGAGAGAGAGAGAGAGTATGTGTGAGTGTGTGTGTTTGTGTGTGTGCGCTTGTGTGTGTGTGTGAGCGTGTGTGTGTGTGTGTGTTGGGGATGGGTGGGTGGGTATAGGGAGAGGGACGGGAAAGGTTGGGGAGTAAGGTGGATGGTGGAGGTAAGCTGAAAGATATGTGTGTACTTGTGAATGAATGTCAGTTAAGCAGCAGGAACGGTCATTCTGTACAATTCCATTCTCTGTCTCTCTCTCTGCCTCTGTGAATTCCGTCGAGGAGATTTTTTCTCCTGGAGTTAACATCAGTGCTGAATCCACTCTCCCCAAAAGTTCTTCGGAAGAGACTATAAACCGAGGCCCCGTGTGTGAACCACGCAGAACATCTTGCGCACACGTTAAATCCTGTTCCGCTTTGCGTAAGAGTAGGCCATCGTGTGCCAGTGGGAACAGATGACATTTACAAAACTGCATACACACGGGACTGGCGATAAAAAGCACAAGAGTGCTTATCCGATTATCCTCGATCTAAAAGAATAAAAGAATATAAAAAAATGCATCTCTCTGTGTGTTTCCTGTGTGTCTATCAGTCTATCTGTCTCTGTCTTTCCCAGTCTCTCTGTGTCTCTATCTGTCTCTCTGTCTGTTTATGTCTGCCTGTCTCTGTCTCTGTCCCTCTGTCTGTCTGTCCTGTCTGTCTGTCTGTCTGTCTGTCTGTCTGTCTGTCTGTCTGTCTGTCTGTCTGTCTGTCTGTCTGTCTGTCTGTCTGTCTCTCTCTCTCTCTCTCTCTCTTTTCTCTCTCCTCTCTCTCTCTCTCTCCTCTCTCTCTCTCTCTCCTCTCCTCCATCCCTCCCTCCCTCCTTCTTTTCTCATCTCACTAGAACGCTGGCTCACTCACTTTTTCCCCTCCAAAAATTGTTCCATTTCTTCTTCAATTCCTTCACTACCTCCTTATTTTCTGCTATCTGCAACTTTATTTCCCCTGTTTTACTATTTTTTTCTCGAACATCCAGAGTCTCTGACAAGGTGTGTTGGAGAGAAGCATCCTTTTCAATTTAATTAAGTAGCTGAAGAGAAAAAAAAGAAAAAAAACCCACTCGCCCCCTTTCTCAAACATTGGAAGAAAGAAACCACATAGAGCAGAAACAAAGAAAGAAACATGCTGCAGAATCATGCAGGCTTCTGACACCCGACATCGTCTATCGTGTGTGCATGTGTATGTATGTCTGTCAGTTTGTGTGTGTGCGAGCGCCAGTGTGCATACGCTCATGCAGTCACACGCATACTCTGGAACGCATGACTACATATAGGTACTAACATGTACGATCTCATGCAGGTACATATGCATGTGTGTGCACGTGCACACACACACACACACACACTACACACACACCACTCAGCGTGTGTGTACGCGCATACGTACACACCACACGCACACATACACACACATACACAACCCACTCATATGCATACATAGTGTACACACGACACGACACGACACCACGACACACACAACTCTACACCACACCACACGACACACAACACACACACCACACCACACCACACCACACGCACACAACACACACACACACACCACACCACACCACACCACATACCACACCACACACACACTACACACACCACACACTACACTCACTCACACCACTCAACACTACACTACACTACACTGACACTACACTACACTACACTACACTACACTACACTACAACTACACTACACTACACTACACTACAACGTAAAACAACACAACACGGTACAACACAACACGACACAATACGATACAGCACCATACAATACAATACATTTCGAAATGTTCCTACAAAGAAAAAATATGTTCGATTGCTCTTTGTGGATTTGCTCTGAAACCAGTGTCTATTGGTGCAGCTTATCCCGCTCTTCAAATGGAGAGAACACTCAGCTTCTCTGGCTCCCTGCATAAGTATGCATCGAATACAAAATGCAAATCCGCAAAATTGGTATTTTCAGCCGTCTTTCTTTGTTTCTAACAGATTTTCCCCGTAATGTCTCTTTTCCTGCCTAAAACGTTTCTTCGTTTTCTTTTTTTCTCTTTTCTTTTACTCAAAAAGGGTTATTGTTTTAAGTGCAAGATAAGCCTTTGCTTTCGTGACACCCACTAATATGGACGAAAACGAATGTTATATATTTATCATCATTAGCATTATCATTCTTCTTCGTCTTGTTTCTTCTTGGTCTTGTTTTCTTCTTGTCCTCCTCCTCCTCCTCCTCCTCCTCCTCCTCCTCCTCCTCCTCCTCCTCCTTCTCTTCCTCCTCTTCCTTTCTTCCTTCTTCTCTTCTTCTCTTCTTCTTCTTCTTCTTCTTCTCTTCTTCTTCTTCTTCTTCTTCTTCTTCTTCTTCTTCTTCTTCTTCTTCTTCTTCTTTCTTCTTCTTTCATTCTTCTTTCTTCTTCTTCTTCTTCTTCTTCTTCTTCTTCTTCTTCTTCTTCTTCTTCTTCTTCTTCTTCTTCTTCTTCTTCTTCTTCTTCTTTCTTCTTCTTTCTTCTTCTTCTTCTTCTTCTTCTTCTTCTTCTTCTTCTTCTTCTTCCTTCTTCTCTTCTTCTTTTCTCTTCTTCTTCTCGCCTTCTCTCCCTCTCCTCCTCCTCTCTTCCTCCTCCTCCTCCTCCTCCTCCTCCTCCTCCTCCCCTCCTCCTCCTCTCATTACGGTTATGATTTTATGATCAGGACGATGAATGATGATGATGATGATGATGATAATGATGAATGATGATGATGATTTGTTTGTGTATTGCGTGCATGTTGTGCGTGCGTGCCGCGCGCGCGCGTGTGTAGTTATGTGTGTGTGTGTGGTGTGGGTGTGTGCAAGAAAAATCAAAAATGATAACGATAAAGTCAATACAGTATATCATGCACTGCTATTTAATATACATAATGATCATACAAAAAACCATCATGTGGAAACACAAAACTAACGCAAAGTCAATCACGTTATCATGCTGGGAATCAAATAACACAAAACAAAACCCATTAACATTACGCAGAAGCAGGCAACAGTTTCCAAACAACAGAGATGAAGGAGTCAGAATGATAAGGCGTGGGACTGGAAAGTAGGTCCATTAGAGCCATGTTACAACCCGCCTTTTCACAGCCCAGTAAGGCAGGCATGTGCATTAAGCAGGATACGGATCAAATTGTAAAGCTGACATCAAAGAAGCGCGGTGTAATGCAGTGCAATCTCTCTCTGTGTGTCTCTGTCTCTCTATGTCTGTCTGTCTGTCTGTCTGTCTGTCTGTCTGTCTCTGTCTCTGTCTGTCTGTCTGTCTGTCTGTCTGTCTGTCTGTCTTCTCTCCTATCTTCTGTCTGTCTCTCTCTCTCTCTCTCTCTCTCTCTCTCTCCTTCTCTCTCCTCTCTCCTCTCTTCTTCTTCTCTCTCTCCTTCTTCTTCTTCTTCTTCTTCTTCTTCTTCTTCTTCTTCTTCTTCTCTTCTTCTCCTTCCTCTCCTCCTCCTCCTCCTCCTCCTCCTCCTCCTCCTCCTCTCCTTCTTCTCCCCCCATCTCCCATCTCTTTCTCTTTCGTCAAAATCATTACTATATCGATCGATCGTTAATATAAAAAAAACCAAACAACAAACAAACCCAACCCAATACCCCTCCCCCCTCTTCTCCCCCAAAGATAGATAATAAGTGTACTGAATGTCCAGACAACACAGCAGGCCCCCTTTTTCTCGCTCAGGCTCTAGGAGATGTCCTGTAGAGCATCAACATCACTGCCGTACGGCACCGTACCGTGTCTTACAGTGCGTCGTGTCGTACGTGCGTACCGTGTCGTATAGTGTCCTGATCGTCATCGACCACCACCATGGCATGCAGGAGGGATTCTGCAAGGCTGGTTGGTTGCATCCCGGCTCCTTTCGTCTATATCACTCTGCTTGCTCTGCTGGGCGGAGGAGGGGGGTGGGGTGGGCTGCACTTACACTGCACTGCTTGGCCTTAGCTTGCTTCTTCACGCCTTGTTTGGTTTGGGTGCTTTTGGTTGGTTGTTGCTTGGGTTGTTGGTTGGTTGGTTTGGTTGGTTAGTGGGGGGGGGGGGGGGTGGTTGGTTGGTTGGTTGGGGGGTAGGTTGGTTGGGGGTTGGTTTCTTGGTTGGGGGTTGGTTGGTTGGTTGATTGGCTGAGTGCCGCAGCTTGAGATATACTTGATGGGTTTCTGGTTGATTTGTTTGTTTTTGGGTTTTTTGCATTTTTTTGGGGGTGTTTGGTTGTGGTGGGTCAGAGTTTGGCTGTTTCATCGGTTCGATCTGTTTCATTTGGTTCGTTGGTTGTTGGTTTGTTGTTGGTTTGGTTTGGTGTGTTTGGTGTGTTTGGTGTGTTTGTTGGTTGGTGGGTTTGTGTGGTTTGGTTTGGTTTGGTTTGGTTTGTGTGGTTGTTGGTTGGTTTGTGTGTTTGGTTTGTTGTGTGTTGTTGGTGGTTTGGTTGTGTGTTGGTTTGGTGTAGTTTGTTATTGTTGGTTTGTGTGGTTTGGTTTGGTTTGGTTGGTTTGGTTTGGTGTGGTTTGGTTTGGTGTGGTTTGGTTTGGTGTGTTTGGTGTTATTTGGTTTGTAAGTTAGGTTAGTTTGTTTGTTGATCTGGTGTTCTTTCTGTTTTTCTTTCATTTTCCCTTCTTTCCTTTCCTACCTGTTTTCTTTGTGTTCTTTCTCTTTTGCACTTTTTCCTGTTTTTATTTTTTGCTCATTTTCTCTATTTTAGTTTCTCCTCCCCCCCCTCCTCTTCTCCCTGTCCGTCTGTCTTGTTTTTGTGTTTAATTGTTCGTTTCGCTAATTATTTGGAACTTCTTCCTTCATTTTTTTTTTATACTTCTTGTTGTGCCTTTTCATTATTTCAATTTTCCCTTTTCCTTTTACATTCTTTTGTTTTCTCTTTCTTTCTCTATTTCTTTTTGCTTTCCGTTGGGCTGCACGGTTGTTATGCAATGATTTTGCTAAGTGTGTGTGTGTGTGCGTGTGTGCGTGCGTGCGTACGTGCGTGCGTAGTGCGTGCGTGTTGCGTGTATGTGCGTGCGTGCGTGCGTGTGTGCGTGTCTGTGTGTGTTTTGCTAGATAAAGTGTAGCGTGCAAAAAATGTTACATACGCGCATGTGCATGGGGGCGGGATAGCCTGGTGGTCAGAGTGATGCGCAAGTGATCTGCTAACCTGGGTTCGAATCTCGTTCGAGAGATTTTTCTTCTGGAGCTAACAACAGTGCGCTCCACTTCCCTCAAAAGTCCTTAGGATGAGACTATAAACCAGGCCCCGTGTGCAAACACACGTAGAACATCTTGCGCACATTTTAAAACCCGTTCTGCTTTTCGGAAGAGTAGACCATTGTGTGCCGGTGGTAACGGATGACAAATTTACAAAGCATGAGTGCTTATCCCAGTATTCTCGAAATAAAAGAATAGAATACAAACACACACACACACACACACACACACACACAGACACAAACACACACAACACACAACACACACACACAGACACACACACACACACACACACACACACACACACACACACACACACACACACACACACACACACACACACACACACACACACACACACACACCACACACACACACACACACACTTCTCATCCAGCATGTTCTTTTAATCTCACAGTGATTCCCAGTGGGATGGGTCAGCCATAATGCACATTCCAGGTTATCGGCAAAGTGTCAAGCAGAGGAACGCACAGCAACAACAACAACAATAACCAGCATCAACAGCAACGTGCAACATATCAAACAACAATAACAACATCCCCAAACAACAATAACAACATCACAACACAAAACAACACACCAAACAACATAACACATCACAAACAACAATAACAACATCACCAACAACATACAAATCAAAAACCACCATACAACATCATAACAACAATAACAACATCACCAACACATAACAAATACCAACAAATAACAACATCACCAACAACAATACAACATCACAACAACATAACAACATCACACAACAATAACAACATCACCAACAACAAACAACATCACCAAACAACAATACACATCACAAACAACAATAACAACATCACAAACACAAAACAACATCACCAAACAACAATACAACAACACAAAAGAGATGAGGCAGAATAGAGGACAAAACTCGTTCAATGTGACTGCTGGATGACCCAACCCCCTCCCTCCCTCCCTCCCCTCTCCCCCCCCCCCCACCATCCCTGCTCTCCCCGCCCAAACAAACACACAAACCTCATCGATCTGGCTCTAACTCCCCATTTCTATCCCAAATCGTGCAGTTCTTCATACTCATTCCATAGCAACAGGCTTGGTCATATCGCTTTCTGTAAACATAATATCTCATGCTTTGCTGACTCGGTGAAGATTATTCTGTCATTGCTTTCACTCGCGAGTCTTGAGGCATGCAAATCAAGCGATTGATTTTTAAGGAAAATGACAAAATAAGATGATGCTAGTTCCCTCGAGGGATGATGATGGCCTTTAAGTATAAAATTTAACAGCATCCCACCTCTGAAAATTATGTCCCAGGAATTCCCTTTTACTATCCCTCTTTTTGGTGTCTGCCTTGTTCCTTTTTTTCTGTCAACTCTTTCTAGTCTATTTTCTGCCTTCTTGATGTTTTTTTTCCCTGAAAGACTTCAAAGATAACGATTCTCTTCCATGCCGAAGTTGGAATGCACTGGGCCTGACTCGTCAGGCGCTTAACGGCAATAGTTGCTGTCAGAGCGTTCGATGCAGAAGAAGACACCAGCACTAGAATGCTGTATCGGGTGTGATTGTACGTACGTTGTTTAGTTTTGAATATTTTGGATAAAATGACTTTGGAGGTCAGATGGCTGTACACAAATTAAAACAGGATAAAGTTATAACATTCAACAAAATAGTAAGAAATAAAGAAGCAGGGTTTAGAAATGTTTTGAGACTGATGGTGTTTGTGTCAAGCATTCCCCAGTCTTGCACCCTGGGGGTCACCCAGGATATGCAGTGTATCTCTCTCAGCACAACAGAATTACTGAGAGCATACACTGTATGAAAAGTTTGTGTGTATGACTGTTTGAAGTCCTTACTGGAGGAAAAGTTTGTGTGTATGATGTTTTAAGTCCTTCACCATATTCAACTATTTTCGGACTTCAGAGAATTTTCTTCCACCTTTAATGAAGATACAAGTTGTTGTGCTACATGGCTTGTCATAGACACAGGCCATCCCCACATAAAAGTTCAAGTAAGCCTAACAGCATTTCAGCGTAAGCCTGGGCACTTGGGTTACATCACTAACTGACAAAGCCTTGGCCTGGGCTAGGTTGCTTGGCTAGGCTACAGGAGGCATAAAGCGAAAGACTGATGTTAACATTCATTGGCAGGCAGTGACGTGCTCTGTCTGCCAAACAGCCCGGCATGGCATGGCATGGTATGGCATGGCATGGCACAGTCTGTAGGCTGAGTGCTTTCTGTCTCACTAATGAAGCAGCCTCTGGTTTTGTAACTAGTTTCCCCCCGCACTTTTTCCCTTTTTATCCCGAGCTATTTCAGTACAGCCTGAAGCTTTCTTCAGAGGTCTCTTCTTTTGGATAGTGTTAGCTGCTGGCAGCTTTCGTAACTTTCAGCCACGGATGTTTGTTGCCTAGGACTACACTCCATATTTAGCTTCCGGGTCATACAGTATCCTCTATAAAGCTCTAGTTGAAAATATTTCTAGAGATTTTCACAGATTTTTCCAAATATGAAAGTAATGCCCTGTGTACTTGTTTCGGGGATTGACGGCATAAAGTCTTACCACATAGTCACCAGAAAGCTGGAAATGATCAACAGATAAAGATTGCTTGTGCTCCTACAGTGTTGACGCCATGCAAGCATAATATTATGGTTAGAAAGCTAGCCTACGACAAAGGACTGAGGGGGCACAGTGTTTGCTGGAAAAACAAGTCAAGCCTACTACTATATTTGTGTAATCTCACATACGTTCTGGGTCAGAAGGTAGTCTTTTTACAAAAAAATAGTGTTTAAAAAATCTTGTGGATGCTTTAGTCTGTGCGGTATGAATGCAAAAGGAATAAAGGAAAACAGAAAGAAGTGCATGCGACAAAGTCTAAAACCGGAGTGTAGCTTAAACGGAAAGGGAAGACCTTTCACAACACATGCGCAGTGCACAAGCGGTACAAGACTACTCAAACTCTTGAAAACAAGGAACACTGTTCTTCTTCTCTGTCCACGATCCTCCGTCACATACAACCAGAGCAACACATAGATTTGGGTGTCACTGGTACTTGTCACGTATTTGTGAACGGTTTACTGAATTTTATTTTTCAACACAAGAATAAGAAAACTAAGGTGGAAAATACCACAGCAAGTTTTCTTTGTTACCATTTTCAGTTTTACCCTCCTCGAATAGCTTTCAATCCTGGTTTACTCGCCAAAGGTTGA
>CM060318.1:75119076-75141576 GCA_030674155.1 Stramonita haemastoma
CACGCACAGACGCATGCACGCACGCGCGCGCACGGGTACACACATACACACACATGCGCATACGCGCACTGTCTCATGTTTTCTCCCCCCCCATTTCCTCCTGTCACATTTACATGCATATATTGCTTGCACACCCCCCCCCCCCCGCCCTCCCCATCACCATCCACCCACGGTAACACCCCTCCCCACCCTTCCCCGTCACACATGCACTTACAACTAATGCTAGAGAAAGACCCAGATGAATGGAAAACAGCAGTAGGAGAAGAGCTGGAATGACTGGCCAGTGAAGGAGGGAGTGTGCGGAAGGAGACAGGCAGGCAGTCAGGCAGATATGTATGTTCACAGTTGTGTCTGTAAACACTGTGTCACACTTAAGTATCCCACTTTACTGCTGTGTCACACTTCAGTGCTGTGAGGGCAGGCAGATAAGGGTGTTCACAGTTCTGTCTGTCTGTAAACACTGTGTCACGCTTTAGTGTCACACTTCAGTGCTGTGAAGGCAGGCAGGTAAGGTGTTCACATTTTTGTCTGTCTGTAAACACTGTGTCACATTGTAGTGCTGTGAGGGCATGCAGATAAGGGTGTTGACAGTTCTGTCTGAATACACTGTGTCACACTTTAGTGTCACACTTTAGTGCAGTGAGGGCAGGCATATAAGAGTGTTGACAGTTCTGTCTGTCTGTAAACACTGTGTTACACTTTAGTGTCACACTTTAGTGTCACACTTTAGTGCTGTGAGGGCAGGCAGATAAGGGTGTTGACAGTTCCGTCTGTAAACACCGTGTCACACTTTAGTGCTGTGAGGGTAGGCAGTAAAGGGTGTTGACAGTTCTGTTCCGTCCATGGCGCACAAACAGTCACCCATCCACTTGGTAACCACGCTCGATGCTGCTTATCCATGGCTGGGGGAAAGGCAGTGCTCTGTACCCAATTCAAAATGATTTCAAGGTATGAAATGAAAGAAAACTGGGGTAGGGCATAGTGCAGTGGTTAAAGCATTGCACTTGCAATTCGATGGCTCAAGATTGAGACAGGATTCAAACCATTACTGAGACACCTATTCAGGAGATACCCCCCCGTAAATTAACATCAGCACTGACTCAACTCCTCCGAAAGTCCTTCAGGTGAGACTATAAACCAAGGCATCGTATGCGAACGCACGCAGAACGTCTTGTACACATATTAAAACCTGTTCTGCCTTTCAAAACAGTAGGTCATTCATGCCGGCTAGAACAGCTGAAAAACAGCATTATAAACAACGCATGCGCACTGGTGTCGTCTTTATACATTATCTTTAAAGTGGGAAAGTGGTTAACTAAATGGTGGGAAAATGCAAGCACATACGCAAAAAAAATTACCATTGGTAAACTTTGGAGCTCCGGCCGAGGAACGAAAAAAACTAGCAAACAAACAAACTTATACTCTAAAAACAGTGTAATGTATCTTCAGTTTAACGTCTATTCACATTTTGTGATTTTAGACAAACAAAAACAAGCAAACAAACAAACAAAAAACAAAACAAAACAAAACAAAAACCTGAAAGAGTTAACAATAAACTGAAAAATGTCATTTAACAATGCTGAAATAAGAAACTAATCCTAACACTACAAAAACTGGATTATTGGACTTCTTTTCAACGCTAACACAATGTCCAACAGCAAAGAAGGTTCAGACAAAATCTGATCCAGTGACAAACTAGGTACAGCAGGTAAAAATGTTTTTAAATGTTCACAATTGAAAATGACATGACTATTTGTAATCTTCTCACCACAAATACAGTTTACATCTTTCACGTATTTTGTCCTGAATGCGTTTAGTTTAACTCTATAAATGAGGGATGACACATTTCTCCGATTATACCAACCAGAAACTTTGTTACATACTAAAGCATTCTGAAAATCTATCACATTGCTTGTGCGGCTATTATACGGACAATAGCCAGACTCATTTATCTTCTTTCTGAAATGCTTCCAGCAAGCGTTTTGTAGCAAGTTATATCCCTCATGCAGAGATAAGGCAACATTTATTTCACAAGAATTATTTTTACACCTGGCTCCAAACTTTGCAAGGCAGTCAACTTTTTCATTAAAATAGATACCAGTATGTGAGGGAACCCAACAGAAAGTAATAGTGCTACCTCTTAAAATCAAAAAGTGTACCAGATGCCTGATTTCAGTGATGAGGTCTTTTCTTACTTTAGAAGTAGAATTGTTTAAAGCATGCAAAACCGATTTAGAATCGACACACATAAGGATGTTGAATATGTTTTTAGGGAAGTCAAGTACATGGTATAATGCCAACAGAATGGCAGTTAGCTCAACAAACATTGTGTGTGTGTGTGTGTGTGTGTGTGTGTGTGTGTGTGTGTGTGTGTGTGTGTGTGTGTGTGTGTGAGGAGAGAGAGAGAGAGAGAGGAGAGAGAGAGAGAGAGAGAGAGAGAGAGAGAGAGAGAGAGAGAGAGAGAGAGAGAGAGAGAGAGAGAGAGATTGAGAGAGAGAAAGACAGACAGACAGACAGACAAGGGCAATGAGACAGCTACCTCTGTCAAGCCAACACACCGATCAGTGTCAACACAACCTGCCACTGCAAAGCTGGGAACCTTCAATTGCACTGAATCAACAGTAACGCGTCCCTCAACCTCCACTGCTGCCTTCCCAAAAGCCAGATGATTCCAGTGTAGCTGTCGTCTGCAGATTCCACTTGAAAGCCCTTTGTGATGCGTGTTTGCGAAAGACGGGGTCGTTATTGTCAAACACTAATGGGTTTTCAGCCATAATCGTTGTTGTTTGTTTGTGTTTTTACGCGCTGTTAAGCCAACACATCAGAGATCATCATGTTTTCTTCTTCTTCTTCTTCTTCTTCTTCTTCTTCTTCTTCTTCTTCTTCTTCTTCTTCTTCTTTTATTTTATTATATTATTTTTTTAAAAAGAATTCTGTCAAGCTCTTGGTAAGTTTCGTTGCTATCTTTAAGAGTCATTTTTCTGCAAAGAGAATGACCACGGGACAATATCTTTTTGTGGATAAAAATGACACACTGCCATGGAAAAAGATGGACCTTAAACAAAACAAAAATAAAATTCAATAAATGATGCCCACAAAAGGAAACAAACAGGTTGTTTTAAAAAGGCCAAGTGAAAGGCTCAAATGAGTTAATCTGGTCATTAGAAAAGAAATATGAAAGATGTGCGTGTGTGTTGTGTGTGTGTGTGTGTGTGTGTGTGTGTGTGTGTGTGTGTGTGTGTGTGTGTGTGTGTGTGTGTGTGTGTGTGTGTGTATTGACTTCGTTAAAAATCTAAATTGTTGTTGGCTGCATGTGCAAGAATTGGTTGAATGCAAGCGCTTTGATTTGTTTTTGCAAGATATAGCGCTATATAAATTCCATTTATTATTATTATTTTTTAAAATTTATTATTATTATTATTATTATTATTATTATTATTATTATTATTATTATTATTATTATTATTATCATCATCATCATCATCATCATCATCATCATCATCATCATCATCATCATCATCATCATCATTATTATTATTATTATTATTATTATTTATTATTATTATTATTATTATTATTATTATTAAACACAGCCACAATTGGTTGTTGCTAATGGAATGCTAAGGTAAAAAGCTTGCACATTGGAAATGAATAATAATAAACTGCACGTAAGGGATACTAATGGACAGGATGAAGGAGAGAAAAAATAACGTTTGCCACCTTTCTTGAGCCCTTGATGTTTACTTTTGTATGAACAGTTTTTTTCACCTCACAGTCAGGGTCACAGACCCTTTCAGAATGTGTAATTTTAGATTGTTTTGTGTGGTTGTTTTGTTCTTAAAACATTACTCCCTAGCTTGTTTTTTTCCTAAACGTTCCTTCTAAGTGTGGTTTTATTCTGAGGTTTTTAAACATAGAAATAGATACTGAGTAAAAGGGTTGCATTCGCAAAATTTCACCATTGGTAAACCTCGGAACTCTAGCCGAAAAAAAAGACATTGCGTTTGGTAGCCAATGTTAGGTAAATGTTGAATGAGTAATGGCTGCAGAGATGTGTGTATGCAAGCTTGTAGACACACAATCACGTGCAGGTGTGTAGGCATGTGGATACACACACACACACACACACACACACACACACACACACACACACACACGCACACGCACACACATACACACTCACCCCCCCCCCCCACACACACAAACGCACACCCACCCACCCACTTACACACACAATCACCCCCTACCCAAGAGACATGTACAAGCAACGCCAGAGACAGACACAGATAAATGGAAAACCCAAGGGACGCTCTAGAATGGCAGGGCAGTGGGTTGAGGCCACACAGAGGCAGGCAGGCAGGGAGGCAGGCAGGGAGGCAGGCAGGGAGGGAGGCAGGCAGGCAGGGAGGGAGGCATGGAGGCAGATAACAGTGTTCACAGTTCTGTCTGTAAACACTCTGTCCGATTCCACTGCTGTGAGGCTAGGCATGGTGATGACTCTAGGGAAGATCGTATTGTCTCCAATCTGTAGTTGGGACTGTCCTCTATCTTTATGAGTTTGTGTGTGTGTCCCCCTGTGTATTTGTGTATATGTGTCTCTCTCTGTCTCTATCGCTGTCTGTGTGGGTTTTTTTTTTACTGTCTCCTTATCTCTCTGTCTTGTTCTATCTCGCCACCTTCCCTTTTTTGTCTCTTTTGTCACTCCATTTCCTTATGTTATTCATTGTTGTTTTGTTATTCTTTATCTTGAGGATAATTGAATAAGCACTCATGTTCTCTTTTGTTACATCCAGTCCCCGTGTGTGTATGCAATTTTGTAAATTTGGTCCTCTGTTACCACCAGCACATTCCACTGGCACACAGTGGCCTACTCTTCAGAAAAGCAGAATGGGTTTTAACGTGTGCACAAGATGTTCTCTGTGTGTTTACACACGGGACCTCGGTTTCTTGTCTCTTCCAAGGACATTTTAGGTGGAGTGGAGTCGGCACTGGTGTTAATTCCTTAGGATATAACCAGGTGAATGGATGAATGAATAAAAAAAAAATGGCTGTACAGTTTACTGATGTGACAGTAATAAAAGAATGACATAGATGAAAAATGACATCAGCAAATTAGTGATTCACATTCTGACATTGCTTCGAACTAAAAGCTTTAAGAGGTAAAAGTTTTGATACTTGAGGTAGGTCCAACAAAGGTACACATATTTAGGACCTGAATCCGTATCAGCATTGCTTATTTCAACACTCAAAAATACATCCATACTCAGAAATACACTCATACACACACGCAGGTATGCCCGCAGGTACTCACACACACAACACACACACACACACACACACACACACACACACACACACACACACACACACACACACACACACAAAACGGAAGTACATTTACTCTCACAGCCTACAACCTTATTGGCATTGCATATTTCAACAATCCCCTCACACACACACTTACACTGTATCACACACACACGCATCCCGATCCTCCCCCCACTCATGTGTGCCCCAAGCCCCTGCACACACACACACACACACAACACACACACACACACACACACACACACACACACACCACACACATGAGCAGATGAGTGCTTATTCCATTATCCTCGATATAAAGGAATTAATAAATGAATGAAATAAAACAAAAAAATAACAGAGAGAGAGAGAAAAGACTGACAAGCAAACAGACATAGATCAGTTTGAACTACAGAGAAAGACAGACAGACAATAAATATCCATTGCCAGTGAACACACCTATTAACGTCACTTTAACCTGTCACTGGAAAAAGTTTTGCACCTTTATTTGCACTGAATAATCGGATGTGTGCACCTCAAATGCTGGTGCATCGAAAGCATCACATTCTTGTTAGCGTAACTATTGTAGGCAGATTGCATGTGAAAGCTTTTTTGTGATGTTGGTTTGTAAAGTGCAGTGTTCTAGCTGTCAATCTGTAATGGATTTTCAGCCCTAAATGTTTGTTTATTGGAATTATCTTAAAGTGCTCTGGGGCTAATACAGGAAGCTGTTTTGCTGTTATGTTTAAGCTATTTTTTGTAGACAAAGGCAACAAAAATAACAAAGGAAAAAAGAAAGAAGAAGAGGAAGAAGAAAAAATGAAAGAAAGAAAGAGAGAGAGAGAGAGTGGGGGGGGGGAAGAGACAGGAGGAGAGAGACAGACAGACAGACAGACAGAGACAGAGAGAGACAGAGAGAGAGACAGACAGAGAGAGAAGACAAAAAGACAAAAAAGGAAGGAGGTTGAATAACAGTTGGAGCAGATACAAGATGAGGAAGACGAGAAGGAGGATAAGGAGGGCGAAATGGAAGAGAAATGACCCCTCCCCCAAACAGGTAAAAGCCAAAACCAAAACAGACGCAACCCACAAACCAAATAATTTAAAAACAAAAACTTAAAAACCACAAGTACAACAACACCCCCTCATACCCACCCCCACACAAACCCAAAACAACAACAAATACTCCAATTCCTTAAAACAAACCAAAACAAGGGAAAAACTCAATCCCCCCAAAAGACAAGCCAACCCAAAACAAAAGACAATCCCCAAACTCCCTTAAAACTAACATCACCTGGCAAAAAAAACAAGACAAAAGAAAATATCAATTTGTTTACAAAGCATCTAGAAGAAAACCCTCTTAGCCCAATCTTGACACAGACAACAGATCAAGGAAGGTAAATTTAGCTAAACACACCCACAAGACCGGGCTGGCTCCTGGATAATGGGCCCATTAAACAACACTTGTTCATTGAAAATGCGTAGGACAGGAAGTGAGGTAGGCTGAAAGGGAGATAACTGTTTGCCAACATACAGGAAAACTGTGATATTTCCCCTCCTGTGATTTTTTCATTCTGCTGAAAATGTCAGAGGCTCTTTAGAGCATTGTACTTATACAAAGGTTAAGATGCCTATGGTAAACAGACAGACAGATGGACAGACAACTTGGTTGTAATCTACACAGCACTCCAAGTTTAGGTTTGTTCTGTTTTTAATGTAAGAAATAAGAATGTAGGTGGTGATTGCCAGGTTGATTTTGTTTTTCAAAACGCCTGTAAAAATTCAAGCACACTTTTTTAGTTTAAAGCACACACAGAGAGAGGAGGGGAGAGAGAGAGAGAGGAGAGAGAGAAGAGAGAGAGAGAGAGAGAGGAGGAGAGAGAGAGGAGAGAGAGAGGACTGACAAGAAATATCCGTTGCCAGTCAACACACCCATTTAGCATCACTTTAACCTGTCAGTGGAAACAGCTTTGCCCCTTCATTTGCACTGAATAATCAGACGTGTGCACCTCAAATGCTGGTGCATTGAAAGCAGCACATTCTTCTTAGTGTAGCTATTGTAGGCAGATTGCACGTGAAAGCTCTTTGTGATGTTGGTTTGTAAAGGGGTAGTGTCCTTACTGTCAAACTGTAATGGATCTTCAGCCATAAATGTTTGTTTATTGGGATTATTTTAAAATGCAGTTAAGTTAATACAGCAAGCTATTATTTGTTATGTTAAGGCTAATGTTTGTTTTTGTAACAAAAAACAACAAAAATGAAGAAGGAGATAAAACCAAAGAAGAGAAAAAAAAGAAGAAGAAATAATGAAAGAAAGACAGAAAAAAAGAAGACAGGACAGAAGAAAGACAGAAAGAAAGACAGAAAGAAAGACAGAAAGAAAAGAAGAAAGAAAGAAAAGGAGGAGGAATAGTTGGTTGGAGCAGAAACAAGATAATCAAAAAAGAGGAGTATATGGAGGATGGCACAAAATGAAATAACCCTACCCCAAAAGATACAAACAAAAACAAATGATCAGAAACCACCCATTAACAAAACAATACAAAACTTAAATCAAAAACAGCAACAACAGCAATGGCAACAACAACCTCCCCGGCCCCCCCCAAACTGAAAACAACAACAATAAATACACCACCCATCACACACACACACACACACACACACACACACACACACACACACACACACACACACACACACACACACACACACACAATTTCAATCCAAACAAAAGACAAGCCCACCTTAACAAAACAAAAAAACCCCTAAACTCCCAAACAACTGTCATTATCAGGTGAAACAACAAGGAGAAGATACAGAATATTTACACACCATTTAGAAGAAAACCATCTTAGGATAATCTTGACACAGATAACAGATCAAGGAAGGTAAATTTAGCTAAACACACCCACAGGCCCTGACTGGCCCTGGCTAATGGGCCCATTAAACAACACTTGTTCATTGAAAATGCGTAGGACAGGACGTGAGCTAGGCTGGATGGGAGATAATTGTTTGCCAGCATACGGAAACCGTGAATTTCCGGCCAGCCCTGTGTGTTTTTCATTCTGCAGAAAATGTCAGAGGCCCTCTTAGAGTAAAGCACTGTTCCAAAGGTTAAAATGCCTTTTGCAGACAGACAGACAGACAGACAGACAGACAGTTTGGTTGTGTTCTAAAAAACATTCCAAGTTTGGATTTGTTCTAGCCCTTTTTAAAGTAGACATGACAGCTGAGTTTTGTGGTAATTGTTTAGTTGTTTTTCCTGTTTGTTTGTTTCTCAAACTGAGGGCAAACCTCCTAAAGTACTTTTAGTTTAAGTCTATGCATGCTTTGTGATATTCAACCAAGCCCACGTACATGTGTGTGTGTGTGTGTGTGTGTGTGTGTGTGTGTGTGTGTGTGTGTGTGTGTGTGTGAGTGTTTGTGTGTGCGTGTTGTGTGCGTGGGTGGGTACACACACATGCACGCATATATGTGCGCATGCATGAATACACACATTATGATAGCTAAAACGTTTCATAAAGAGACAATAAGCATACCCCCCAAAAAAAAATTCCAAGAAAGAGAAAACAAGAACCAAACAACCAAGCACATGTACAGATGACAACACACACACACACACACACACACACACGCACACACAACACACACACACACACACACACACACACCACACACACACACACACACACACCACACACACACACACACACCACACACACACACACCACACACACACACAAGCATGTGCACACACGTACACACTATGATGACTGGAACGTTTCGTTAAAAGACAAGAAGCAAAACAAAAGCAAACAAATAATATAGACACTACAACAAAAAACAAACAAACAAAAAAAACCCAGGCAAAGGGGTCATGGAGATTAGGGTGGCAAGAAGATGAGTGGGAGAAAGACGTAGGTAAAAAAAAAAGAAACAGAAAAAGAAGGCAGGAAAAGGAAAAGGTTAAGGAGAGAGGAGGAACAGTCACAGGTGGCGTGGGAGGACTGTTTCTGTGATGACAGGTATTTGTCTGTCTGCCTGCCTGCCCCTCCCTCCTCCTTCCTTCCTGCTCTGTCCTCTCAGGTAACATCACTCGCCAGAAATGCCAGAGAGACTGTGCAGTAAAGTTGTGCTTTTTTGTTTCCTGGAAAGAGACTAAGCAAACACAGCCAAAATGGGGTTCTACAGATGACTTCTTCGAGTCAAATGGTTAGACAGAAATACACATGGAAGCTTTCTTGATGAGCTCTCAGTGCAAAGATAAATGTTGGCTGAACTGAAAGCGCAGATGAGGTATGTTGGTCATGCACACGAGAACCCAGACAATCTGATGACGACAGTTCTCCAGATAGGTTGAGTGCAGAGGGAAGAAGAGACCACAACATCCTACATACCAACATCACTGAGATCAGTGGGCTGGGAGGGCTACAGGAGATCGTAGAACTCAACAGAAGCAGAGAGAGATGGCGAACCTGGTGCATTGGTGGAGTTCCTCTTATGAGAGTACAGCGGCGATGGGACAGTTGAGCTGAATTTGAGTCACATCTTCTGTCGCCTATGTGAAGCTGAAGTCATCAGTTTAATACACAAGCATTGTGTGAACATGTGGGAATTTAAGAAAATGTCCACTTGATAAAGGAAAACATTGTAATACATACCAAGGAGAAAAAAATCTGTTGAATAGAGAATAACTCTTGGCTTTTCTTATTTATCCGTCTGGCTTTGTTCTACGTTACACAATCCAAAAAAATTGTCTTGTGGTCTCACACAAAGTACTTAATATAAACATGTCGAATCTTCTACGAACTTAATGTTAACTGAAATGACAGTAACGACTCTTATCCTACCAGTACCAGAAACATAACTGTCCATAGCTGCATTCAGAATGCATCAGTCATCGAGTGAGCGCACGGAAATTCTGCAGACACCTACATTAGTACAAAGCCACTATGCACAATTTTCCCTACCACCAGCATGTGTGTTGTATGTGTGTGTGTGTGTGTGTGTGTGTGTGTGTGTGTGTGTGTGTGTGTGTGTGTGTGTGTGTGTGTGCGCATTTGTGTGCGTGCGTGCGTGCGTGCGTGTGTGTGTGTGCTCACGCGCGAGTGTGTGTGTGTGTATATCACCAGCCAGGTCCTAAATCCACAGAGACGAGGTCTGGGTGTGTCTGCTAGACTGCTGGGGAAAAGCTGTCTGTTTCCAGTCTTTATGTGACGCTGGGCAGGAGTTATGGGGACTGTGTGGACACTTTCGCTGTGCAGAGGATTTGGTTAAGTCGTGGCGAAAGATGCACGGTGTAAGCATTCGTGTGCATACACAAAATGTTAAGCTCCTGTGGAACGTTTGTTCGTATGTAAGTACACGCAGTTTCGGTTAGAGATATACAAACACATACAAGATGTAGAACATGCCCCACGCACGACACGCGCGCATGCTATAATGCATGGATGCACAGAGAGAGAGAGAGAGGAGAGAGAGAGAGAGAGAGAGGAGAGAGAGGAGCAGAGACAGAGAGAAAGAGGAGACAGAGAGAGAGACAGAGAAGGAGACAGACTGACAGAGACAGAACAGACAGACAGAAGATAGAAGATAGATAGACAGACAGACAGACAGAGCCGCACATGCACCTGACATTCCGTGTTCCAGATGACAATCATATCAGGAATAAAAGTAAGCTCACAAAATTAGAATATACATGAATTGTTATAATTATGTCATCACTTTTTCCTAAAAGCAAGCAGGCAAACAAGCAAGCAGATTAAAGAAAACAAGCAAACACTTTTTATGTACAAAATTGTTGCTATGCAGTAACTTGTTGCGCGTTCCACAGCTTAACACAGAACATGTACTCTGAACTTATACATCCCCCGTGGGAATCAATGTGAGAATAATATTTAATGGGCAATAAGTTTGTGTGCTGACTTTTTCCAAGTCTGTCAACACATAGGTGGCCATACCTGACTTCAGAGGGCTATTTCTCCTGTAAAAGGGCGATGCAGCTTGTCATGGCTGCATACAATCTCAACATAAACATTTTGCAACATAACAACATTTTAATATAGGCTTTGGCACTTAGCTGCCATCAATAATTGACCAAGCTTTTGGCCTGGGCCGGTGCATTGATTTGACGGTATCGACCAATCGGGAGGGGATAGCTGAAAAAAACCCCAATCTGACATAAAAAGATTGCCACACTTTCCCTTCCCCCACGCATTTGTTCTCACAAGTTGGCAAGAATCCCGAAAGAAAACTAACCTAACTTAGCATTTTGGAAGCAGCAATCGCCATATCCTGTACTGTCCTGTACACAAATCACAGACTACACTGCAGCAATGACTGTGGTCTGTATGCATCACCCGCCGCCTTTCACTCTGTCCTGGGGTCTTAGATCGTAACTCTCATCTCTATGACTGTCAGCACTCTGGTCTACTTTGTCTTCTAAATGGGAGAAAATCTGAATAGCCTATATGATATGGCTTGCAATAAAGTGCGAGGTTCATGAAAGATTAGGCGCGCAAAGAAATAAGTGTGTGTGAACTTTCTGAAAGTAAACTGTTGTGTAAGGTATTTATTTCACAAATATCACCACCAAAGAATTGTAAAAAAATAAATAAATAACAACCCAAAACAACCTAAACACTAACTCAACGACTAAAAATGCCGATAAAAATTCGTTGGACTTTTGGTAGGCGCAAGCGGACCCAAGTCACTGTATGCATATTTACGAATACGAATACAAATACTTTATTATCTAAAAAATACGAGCAAATCATGTGGGGTTATGAGTTTCACAGTCTCCATTTCTTATCCCCCAAATATTCATACACAGCTGTAAAAACTGTGCACTTTACTTTCATATTTTCTGTAGAGTTGATCAGAACTTGCCAGCAGTGAAAGTACCACCAGAATACAAACCAGTCAGCTCCAGATCCCAGCTGTATGAGGGAGGTAGCCATAGAGCAGCCATTATAGGATTTGCTCCATAAATCGAGTTGATCCATACTACATAGTCACATCCTCAGGGAAATGATCCTGGCCTGTCTGAAAAGTGATAGGGTTTCTGCCTCCGCAGGTTCCTCAGGCCCGTTCTCACAACTCATGGTGACTGAGATGACCATTGCCTTGTGTGCTAGGGATTGGGGGCTGAGTTTGCTTTTTTTGGCTTGGTGAGTGTCAGCCTCCCTGATGATGGAAAATAGCTGTCTTGATTGTGAGAAAAGAAAACAACACGATAAACACAAAAGCGACTTTTAGTTCAGTGGGGGGTTTGTTGCAATTTATTTTTTGCTGTCTCGTCTTCTGTGACGTTCCGTACTGCTGTTCCCACGCCGCTCATTTCAATCTCCTCGCCACAGCCATACCCAGATTCGTTGTGTCTCATCCCGGGTCGGGATTGTTGCATATTTCTGTGCTTGAATCCTGGGTGCTTGGAAGGTTTGGGTTACAAAATATACAAAGAATATAAGGTCTTTGATTGGGAGTGTGTGTATGGAATTGATTGTATGTGCAGAAGGGGAGACAGAGGATGAGGAGGAAGAGGAGGAGAAGGAGGAGGAGAGAGAGAAGAAGAAGAAGAAGAAGAAGAAGAAGAAGAAGAAGAAGAAGAAGAAGAAGAGAAACCCCCCAAACAAGAATAAAAAACTGTATTTATACATCTTCACTACACTCTTGCAGAATCTGCGAATGTATCTATTTGAGGATAACAATGTTTGAGGACGTAAGAAGTAACGACACTGTAAGATGCAATAACAAAAAAACCCACCCTTCTACTCTTGCATGAAAATACATCATACATCTTGTAACCAGCAATATCGGAGCGGTTACCACAACTGCCTTGGTGAAATCTGTAAAGGCTCTGTCTGTACTGGAGGGGAAGATTTACCACTACTTATGACGGCTTAGCTCTTCTCATGATGGATACTCTGTCTGTCTGTCTGTCTGTCTCTCTGCTCTGTCTCTGTCTGTCTGTCTGTCTGTCTGTCTGTCTGTCTGTCTGTCTGTCTGTCTCTCTCTCTCTCTCTCTCTCTCTCTCTCTCTCTCTCTCTCTCTCTCTCTCTCTCTCTCTCTCTCTCTCTTCTCTCTCACCACCCCTATCTCTGTCTCTCTGCCTCGGTCTCGGTCTGTCTGTCCGTCTGTCTCTGTCTCTCTGTCTCTGTCTGTCTCTGTCTGTCTCTGTCTGTCTGTCTGTCTGTGTGTCTGTCTATCTGTCTGTCTGTATGTCCTCCCCCCCCTCTCTCTCTCTCTCTCCTGAGAGCTTTGTACTGTACTTGTGAAATGTGGCCTTTCAGAAACGGATATGCCCCCCCCACATAGGCTACCTCTCTCTTCGTCTTCCCTTCATGCACTTTTGCTCAGACTTTTTTTGGGGGGGTTCCTATTCTTAAAACACGTTAACCTGCCTTAATGGGGTGGCTTCATCATAAAAACATGTAAAGTGTATTGCTGATTCCATCCTGATATAAAAAATATGAATCTGGTGAAATCCCTCATCTTAACCCCCCTCCCTCCCCCTCGACCACACACACACACACACACACACACACACATACCACACACACACACACATGCATACGCACACACACGCACTACACACAAAAAGTCACACACACATACACATACACGTACACACACAGAGACACACACAGACACACAGGCACAGACACAGACACACAGACACAGACACACACACACACACACACACACACACACACACACACACATATACAAACACGCCCAAAAGTCCTTCGGATGGGACTATAAACTGAGGCCCCGTACGCGAACGCACGCAGAACATCTGCGCTCACATCAAAGCCCGTTCCGCTTTTCGAAAGAATAGTCTATTGTGTGTCCGTGGGAACGGATGACAAAATTGACAAAACTGCATACACACAGAAACTGGATGTAAAAAAAATCAAAACCAACACACGACTGCTTATTCCATTATCCTCGTAAAAAATGAATGAAATGGAATAACCACACCACACCAAACCACACCACACACCAAGTCACATCACACGACACCACATCACACAACACCACACCACACCAACCACCACACACCACACCACACCACACCACACCACACCATACACCACACCACACCACACCACCATCCCACCACATTATACAAGTGACAATAACAAGCTTGCTACACCTAAGTGCTCTTAGCTAAATCCCTCATGAATGAAATCTCTTACAAACACATATTTTTCAGCTTCATTCTTATTCGCAACTAACTCCCCCGCTTCCTTTTAAAGAGATCGTCATTCCAGATTGCCTGGGACAATAGCATCCCGAAGATTTTGCTGGGTAACCCCATCCCTGTCAGGGAAAGGGGCTTTCCCAGCCCACAATGACAAATGACTAGCATCATAACTTGGCAAGGCAGCATCGATTGTGTATTCCACCAGCGGAATAACTCGTGTGCCAGATTCATGATAGCTACAGAAGATATCGTGTAAATTCTGTTCTTTTGTTTTCTCTGTATAATATTTTCTTAGTGGGATGGGAAGGGGGATTCTGCGTGTGTGTGTGTGAGATTTGCTAGAAAGCTTCACCTCTCTTTGCAAGCTTTACAATACTGTACATTGGGATTGCAGTCGTCATCTTCAACACTGCTTGAAGGATAATGATGCTAGTTTTAGTAGGCTACGTCATTTTTGTTGTTTTGTTTTTGACGTGCATTAGCTCTGTCTAAGGGACGGGATAGCTCAGTGGTGAGAGCACTCGCTTTCCCCCAGTTAAGGGTAAGCACCATTGAGCATAATTACCAGTTGAATGGGTGACCCTTTGTGTTTGCCTGCCTTGGATTCAGTACGGTCCTCCAGTCCACCCAGCTGTAAATGGGTAGCTGCCCTCTTTTGGGCCAGGGAAGGTAAAGCAGCGAGGGAGAGAAGATGGGCACCGCCCTCAATATGCTGGCCCCTGGAGAAGCTGAGGTCTCATACCTCGTTCCCCTACGACCGCCTAGGTTACCTTTACCTTTTCAATTTTTTTTTTTTTTTTTTTTTTTAGCTTTGTCTAAGGTCTTGCTTCAACCGGCTCTCTCTCTCTCTCTCTCTCTCTCTCTCTCTCTCTCTCTCTCTCTCTCTCTCTCTCTCTCTTTTCTCGCGTGTATTAGCATCAGCTAAGAGGTGGTGTGCGTGTGTGTGTGTGTGTGTGTGTGCTTTTTAAATTTTTTTCCCGCAGGACTTGATGTCACTCTCAGTACGTCATTTATTTTGTTATGTAGATTAGCTCCAGCTAAGAGTTTGTTTTTTCCGCAAGACACAGCGCTACTTTTAGTAAGCCATTTACTTTGTTGTGAAATTTTGCTTCAGCTAAGAGGTTTTTTTTATCGCTGGACACCATGCTACTTTTATTGTTATTTATTTTGTTCCAGCTTCAACGAAGAGTCTGTTGTCAACTTCGCTAATTCCGAAAACTGATTTGGGGCATCAGCCGAAAAAAACTCCATAGTTCAGAGACGTACAATGAATTTGCTCTGACCATTTTCTGTGCGATGGAAGATATTAAAAATTAGTTTACAGCTTTATAAGTACGTGTGTGTGTGTGTGTGTGTGTGTGTGTGTGTGTGTGTAGGATGGAGTAAGACGGATAGACAAAAAGACACGAGGAAAAGTATAGACAACCACGTGACAGACAGAAGTAGGAAGATGGGCGGGTTAACTCCAAAACTATAGTGTGGATAATAGCAAGGAACTGTTCTTCCCATCACCTTACCGTCCATCCACAACATGGTGATTTACACCATCATACATTCACGCTGTGAATAGAAAAAAAAAAGGGGGCAGTAGACGTGTGGGAGGAGTTACAGGGTGAAGGATGTAAGGAAGCAATTAGCCTTCATATTCCTATTGTTCTGAGTTGGAAACGTCGCTATTTTTTGTTTGCGCACATGCGAAGAAAAATACACACACGCACGCACCTACATCTACACCCACACACCCACACCCACTCACCCAGAGAGAGAGAGAGAGAGAGAGAGAGAGAGAGAGAGGGGGGGGGGGGGGTAATATCAAAGAGCAGCATCAACAGGCTGATCTGCCGATGGAAAACGTGCTCAGCATAAAACTGCCATGTAAC
Source organism: Stramonita haemastoma (assembly GCA_030674155.1). Taxonomy (NCBI): domain Eukaryota; kingdom Metazoa; phylum Mollusca; class Gastropoda; order Neogastropoda; family Muricidae; genus Stramonita; species Stramonita haemastoma. Next base: position 75,135,472 of record CM060318.1, read on the forward strand.
CGCTTCAAAGAGTTTATGGGCACAGCTTGCTGAATTAAATATTCAAGTTACGGATCAATATAAAACTAGATTTATTCAAACATCATCTAATTGCGCCCACCCGCGTGTACACGCACACATACATCTTCATACACACACATGCACACACGCACACACGCACACACGCACACACACACACACACACACACATTTCTTAAAGACAACTTAGTGGCATGGTGTGTACTTTTCTTTCTAATTTGACAAAATCAGACATCCATTTGGTGGAAGGGTGGAGGGGGAAGTCATGAGGTAGGGAAAACACCTAAATCATGACACAGAGTTGTAATTCTTCCTCCTTCTTTCTCCTTGAGTTTCACTTTTCAGGCTTTATTTACAGAGGAGGCTTCTTAATCATTGTAAACTCTATTTATAATTTATTGATTTTGCAAAAGCTTTTGATTTAGCAGATAGACAGCACATCTGGGCTGTTCTTACAAAATGATGTCCCAAAAAGTCTTAATACAATCGTTAGAAGTATGTTAAGGCTGTTCCCAGCACATAATAATGGTAGTAGGGACAAAAACAATATTTTTTATGCCTCATGGGTAAAAGCAAGTAAAAGTGTGGAACCCAATCTTGTTTAGTAACTTGCACACTTCAGGCAAGCAGGTGTAAGGCTATTCATGGAGGACGTTTCTGAAATTCTGACAATTTACTGATGCATACCAACTGTACATAATCAGTCATACATCAGGAAGGGGATGGGAAAGATACCTCAGCCATTGAAAGAGGGAAGTCACATCAGTCACTAAGCGGGACTTACTGTTCTCTCCCTCTCTTTCTGATTGGTGTTACCCCCACGATAGGCAAGAATGTCCCTAAGGAAAACTTGACTTTGCAATTTGGAAGCTGCAATCTCGAGACCCAGGTCTGACCTGTGCACAATTCACTCTGACAGCAATGACTGTGGTCTGTATGCAGCACTGGCTGTCCATCAGATCAGAGAGCGATAAGTTCCTGTGTCGTGTCTCCTGCGGTGAGACTCAACACTACTTTATCATTGGCAAAGGGTAGGTGCTGAGTGCAAGGCAAAGTTTGCAAGACGGTATGATAAAAATATATAAAAAGTCTGTGTTATCATTCAAGATAGATCATAAGCAATGAAATTTTGTAATAACAATTTGAATAAATAATTGAAAGATTTAGATAAATGAGCTTTACAGTACGCTCTCAATCCCCTTTTCCTCCCCAACCCAACCTAGCCAAAATGAATTCTGTAACAATTTCTAGTACGATGTCATGCAATACTTGACATATTATGATAATGATGAGATAATGCAGTTTATTGCTGAAATATTCAAGGGGTTTTCTTCTTCTAAAATACTGCATGCACGTGTCTCTCTATGCTGACTCCACACTTTCCCATAAGGTTGCATTAACCAAAACAAAGAATAAAACTACGTGTCGGCTATTCATAACGGCTTCCATTTTTAACTGAAAAAGTTGGCAACATAGATAAATATAGATTAAAAAAAACAACTATGGTGCATGTTGTGTTTTTTCGCGAATTATTTCTTTTGATCTTTCAGGAAGAGATTTTTTTATCAAAGTAAACTTAATACATCTGAGGTAAAAAAAAACAAACTTTCTGATTCTATTTTTAGTTTCATGTCACCAGCATCGTAACATCACAACAGACAAACAATAAGTAGGGTCAGTTTTTCATGATTGCATTCACTCGGGCGAAAAGGCCTTGTGATGGCAAAATGTGGCCAGGATAGCAGACTCCAAGCTCTAATTCTCAGCCAGGGGAGATCCATCGATAAAACAGCCAATGTCAGACCTACCCCATAAATCTGGTTCCTCCCCTCTTGCCTGGCTTCATCCTCAGGGAAATGTTCTTAGCGTGTCTGAACAGTAAAAGAGTGTACTCTTCCACAATTTGTGTGGGATCGTTCACAGAAACATGGTGAATGAGATGCTTCTTTTTCTGTTATCAGAAACTAAGGTTGGGTCAGGCATGGTGATCTGTGCATGCCCTTCTCTCCATGACTTTCATGGCTGCATTTATGACATGGCAAAAGCATGTGTAGGTAACTGAGAGAATCCATTCCAAGTTTATGTGCAAGTTTTGCAACAGGGTTTTTGTTATTTTATTTTTTTTTGTTTTAGTAAATTAGTGGAGCTCGAAGGAGTGAAAGAAGAAGAATTTAAAGAATCTGAAGAAAATCTGCAGAAGAATTTGAACAAAAAGAAGAGTTTAAGGATGAAATTGAAGAAGAAAAATTATAGAAAAAAAGAAGAAGAAAAAGAAGAAGGAAAAGGGAAGAAAGAAGAAGAAGAAGAAGAAGAAGAAGAAGAAGAAGAGAAGAAGAAGAAGAACAACAACAACAACAACAACAAACAACAACAACAACATCCAATCATGAATGTGTAAATATTCATTCTTGTGCATTAATTTATTGTTCTTCAGGAGGGCAAGAAACACTGCGGATGAAGCCCTAAGCAGCCGCAGTAAATCTCGGTCATGTATCACACAAGAGGCACCTTCCACCCAACGATGGAGGAATGGCCCTAGCTGTCTTGCCGCTATCCATGGAGGCTTTGCGCTGCCATGGAAGATGTAGTGCTTCTGATCCTGGATTAACGCCACTCCTGATGGCTAAACACTCTCCTGATGGCTTCGTGTTGTCTCCTGTGAATGACCACCTCTACTGGTCTTTAGATATATTGTGACACTCACACTTCCTCTTACGATTTGTATATACCCTGATTTTCTTTTCGTTTCTTTTTTTTGTGCAACATACAATGCATATGAAACCAAAGTTACAGGGAGTATTTTAAATCAGCGACAAAGCCAAGAAGTTAACATGAAGGGTTCTGATAAAATAGTTTTCTCGGTTCGCCCAAATTTTTTCTTTTTTACCTATAACAGATTTAAAAAGCTCCTACTAAAGAGATTATGCTATGTGTATAAGACACAGCAAATAATCATTAAGGAGACTATTTTTCTTTCGTTACCTATCAAAGCTTGCCTAAATAAAACCGCATGTGTTGATATCCCTTTCCCCATTTTTTCCTCCTTCCCACCCATCCTTTGCCTAAACATGCACACTTACATTATGGACAGTTAAGGACTTGTGAAGGCTTGTATTAATTATTTCTCTTCTGGACGCATTCTTTGAGTGTTTTCACATGCGGAAAGATTCAGTTACACGTGAATTATTCATGCCAAGTTTCATTTCTATAACGCCAACAGAGTTTGGCAGCGAAAACATTAATACTACAAACACATGGCAAATTGTGTCTTGTTCCATAGTAATTTCTTTTTGTTTATTTGTTCGTTTTATCATTTCTGTGATAGCACTATTGGAAAACATTCGTTTCTTTTTCTTTCAAAACCCATATCTACACATCAGAGCTGAGAATAAAAATCAACTTCCTTACTTGCTCTTTATTGTATTCTTTCCTTTTCAGTAGTGACATGTTGGTAGCAATCGAAACTATCCATACAGCTAGAGATATGTCTCCTCTTTGCTTTAACGAACAAAACGTTCCTTGTGATTTGGAGGTAAAACTATGGCCAGAATGCCAGTCTCTCAGCCAGAGGCCTACTAATAAAGCAGTCACTGCCAGACCTCCCCCATAAATCTGGGTAATCCTCATTACGCGGCCGCATCCTCGGGGAAATGATTGTAGTGTGTCTGGAATGTGGCAGGGTATTTGTCTTCACAATTTGTGCGGAACTGTTCACACTAATCACGGTGGATGGCATGACTTTTCCTGTGTTCAGGGATCAAGGTAGCAATTGATTCTGAATTGTGTTGTGCTGGTTTCCTTCATGAAGACGGATAATGGATAGCTGTAAGAGGGAGTGAAAGTCATGGGTGTTTATGATTAAAAATGAATCGCATAGTTAAATGGTACGGGTTTTCTTGTTTTACAAAAAGAGGTCATTTAGCTTACACCGTAGGCACTTGTAGAAATGTTACAGCCACAGTTATGTTTGCTTGTGCATCAACCACAACGCTTGTTGGTTATTTTTTCTGGTGCATCAACCCCATTAATTGTCACTAGTGTATCAACCACAGTTAAGTTTACTGGCGCATCAGCCACAGTTAAGTTTCCTGGTGCATCAACCACAGTTATGTCTACTGGTACCTCAACCACCGTAATGTTTTCAGGTGTATCGAAGTGAAAGACAGCATCACGCCAAGGCTGGTGGATCGGCACCAGTATGGAGGTACCAGCCTCTGCAAAAGCTTTGCTCTACCAGTGAAAATTCAGTGCTACTTATGCTGGCATCAGTCCATTCACCATGCAGGCTAAGCCCATTTTCTGGTTTTGTGTTGTCCTCAATGTAACCCAGCCCTAGTGGTGATGTGTATAATAATGTTCTTATTCAAATCTGCTATATCATCCTGTTCACTGTGCCTAATGCGTACTTTTCTATTTAAAAATAGGGGCTGTTTTAATGATTTCTGTTGGTAAAAATAAACAAACAAGAACATTTGACAGAGTTTAGCAAAGATACAAAACCACAGGCACAGATACAGACAGAACTAGCTGATATACAAACACACAGACTCCAACAGACAAACTTACGAAGAGTCATACACATACATACGAGTGCACACACACACACACACACACACACACACACACACACACACACACACACACACACACACACGTACGCCCCTCTCACACACACACACACACACATCTCTCTCTCTCACACTAAACACGGACACATAGATAGACAGATAGACAGACAGACAGACAGACAGACAGACAGAAAGACAGAGAGAGAGAGGAGAGAGAGAGAGAGAGAGAGAGAGAGAGAGAGAGAGAGAGAGAGAGAGAGAGAGAGAGAGAGAGAGAGAGAGAGAAGAGAGCACATTGCTGACGATAACAACCTCGCCATGAAGCTCACAAAATACCTAAGCATCACTGCTCAGTGCAGCCTCTACTCCAACCTAGTTATCCTCCCAATCTGAACCATTGTACACAGTTCCCTCCCCTGCCAGGTCAATGTCCCCACGCGGCCAAAGACAAAAAATATCCAGAGTATTTCCATAACTTCATTCCCACCAGGGAAAAAAGAGCATTTTCCCCTGGTGACAAATGGCCCCCATAATAACCTGGCACCACCGCATCCATCCTCCATCCTACCAGTAGATCACGCCAGACACGTAACCTGGGCATTACCGTGTAAAACAGGCCCTTTGTCCGAGAGAGTACACTGTCTCAATGTGGATAGCAGAGCGAACGTGGCAGTGAGCGTGGGGAGGTTATTGCCAAAAAGCCTCACCCATCTCCACCGTATTGTTGTAGGTCTTGTTAGGCGTTCCCCAGCTTAACATACGATGGGTCAGCGAGAATATACATTCAAGTCCTATCCATCACATGTGGGGATCACGGTGAGGGTGTAAACACACACAGGAGGGGGAAATGTTTGCCTGTATGGCTTATTTCAAGTACCTCACCTTATAAGTTGTCATACTCAGACCTCAGAGGATTTTTTAAAACTCCTTTTACAAAAGATTGAAGGTTGATACGCTAAGAGGTTGTCATGGATAAAGACAATCTCAGCATAATGTTCTAAATCGTAATAACATTTTAATGTAGGTCTTGCCACTTAGCCTACATCAATAATTGACGAAGGTTTGGCTGGGGCCAGATGCAGTATTATTCATGATGCCTATGGCTACTCGTTGCGATACTGAAGGCTTGACGCCAGTTTGAATTGTTCTTTTCCAATGTCACACATAATTTCCAGTTTCAGCTTGGAGGTAGCTGTTGCGACTGCTATAAGAGCATGTTTTGTTTAGTCTGACAGATCAGAGGTTCATTGGCTAGATTGAATTTGGGTTTAGTCTGAAGTACTCCAAGTTTACTACGAATTATATTTTCCATTCCTCGGCTAGAGCTCTGATGTTCACCATAATGGTGAAGCTTTAATGGGACCGTTTCTTACCCACCATTAAGGCAGCTGCATTCCAACTTCGGGGATGGTGTCTAGACACGACACATGTGTGCATGTAATTTGACAAAAAATGTTATCTGTTCCCACCGGCACAAAATGGTCTACTTTTCTGAAAGGTGGAACGGTTTTTAATGTGT
>CM060318.1:75184076-75191576 GCA_030674155.1 Stramonita haemastoma
TGATTTCAAAGAAGAAGAAAGAAGAAGAAGAAGAAGAAGAGAAGAAGGAGAGAAAAGAAGAATGAAGAAGAAGAAGAAGAAAAGAAGAAGAAGAAGAAGAAGAAGAAGAAGAAGAAGAAGAAGAAGAAGAAGAGAGAAGAAGAAGAAGAAGAAGAAGAAGAAGAAGAGAAGAAGAAGAAGAAGAAGAGAAGAAGAACAACAACAACAACAACAACAACAATAACAACATCAATAACAACAACAATAAAAAGGAGGCAAAATTAAGAACAGAGCAAGATGCTCATGTTATATTCATGCACTCAAATAACAAATAAAGAAAACTGAATGTAAGTGAATAAGCCTATTTCTCTCACCACTAAATTGTCTGTGTACACCTAAGAGGGTTTGGCATTTCCATTTCTGCAGGGAACCAAAGAAGGAAAAGGAGAAGACAATGTAACATTTAACAGGCTATTCGCAATGATCTTTTCAAGGTGTCTGTGTCTTACCAACTTGGGTAATCGTATTTCCTATGTAGGCGTGAACAGGAGAAAGGAAAATGGGAAAATAACGAAGCTAATTCATTTCTATGTTTGTTAAAGCAAGACGTCACAACACAGGGAGATCTTACAAAAGAGGTTAGATAAAAGGGGAGAGGGGGGGGGGGGGGAGGGAGACAGAAGACAAAGGACAAACATGAACTAAAAAAAAAGAGGAAAGAAAAAAGGGGGGAAAGAGGAGAGAAAAACATAATAAAAGAAAGAAGCAAAGAAGAAAGAAAAAAAGAGAGAAGAAAGAAAGAAAGAGAAGAGAGAAAGAAAGAAAGAAAGAAACTAAAAACAGACAGAAAGAAAAACGAAAGAAAGACAAAAGATAAAAATTAAGAAAGACAGACAGAATAAACGAAAAACTGAAATAACTACTGACAGAAACGAATAATGCAAAAAAGAAAAAAAAGAGGGGGGGGGGGGAAGTCAGGCTGAAACCAAAAAAATCCAAAGGACAGGAACAAATTTGGTTTGGCTTTATTGATAAGCCATTTCATTTTGACATTGAAAAAAAAAACATGTAACTAAACTGAACTCTTATGCTTAAGACTCACGACAATGTCATAACATACGGTTCCCTGAATTTCTACACACAGTCCAGGAATATCAGATCGTTAGGACCAGAAAACCAGTTGCCCTCTCCATTCAGCTGTTTGTAAAAACGTGTGTACTCTTGGCGCTGAATCAACTACAGAACTGACGAATCAATCAGCAACTAGCCACCAAGTGAGGTACAAACACAGAAAACCAACAGGTAATTACGATCAATATCTGACAGACTGGCAAATGTCATGGAAGAAAATACAGACCCCCAAACTAGCAGTGCAGTCAAAGAGGAGAAAAGGTACCAGGATTGGGAACAGTACTATAGACATAGTAATACATGTGCCACCAATGAACTTATCTCCCTTTTTTAACTCCTCCCGAGCACAGCACACGTGTGTGCGTGTGTGCGTGCATGCAACACCACACACACACACACACACACACACATACACACACACACCACACAACACACACAAATGCAAACACATTGCAAACACGCAATGCTTTAACATCGAAAATCACACAACTAAGCACTAAACAAAATGCAAAAACTGGCCTCTGATTTATGGGCCGTGGAGAAGGTTTTCGCATGCACGTCAGCATCGCTTCAGTGATTATGCTGTCTTCTTTTACCCTCGTCAATTATGACACACGGTCCTGATGGCAAGCATCAGTTCCCCATGCAAATCCTAAACTAATGCACTGAAGACAAGCCAACACGTCTTTTCCATTCAACAGCATAGGAAGGCTTTCTCTGACATCTGGTTTTCTTGTCTGTAATCAGTTTAGATCACAGCTGGCATGAACAGAGGAATCTGGTGAATGGCTCTTTGGTAACAGTTCTCTAGAAAATGCGCGGAGAAGACTTTGAGGACGAATTTGGAGGGGAAGAAGAATTTGTAAAAAGCAGAATTTACAGGAGAAAAAAAGTTGAAGAAGAGTTTAAAGTATAGTAGAGTTAGAAAAAGAATAAGAATGTAAAGAATTTGCAGAAGAAGAATTTTTAAGAATCTGAAGAAGAAGAATTTTTAGAATCTGAAGAAGAAGAAGAAGAAGAAGAAGAAGAAGAAGAAGAAGAGAAGAAGAAGAAGAAGAATTTAAGAATGAAGAAGAAGAAGAAGAAGAAGAGAAGAAAATGAAGAAGAAGAAGAAGAAGAAGAAGAAGAAGAAGAAGAAGAAGAAGAAGAAGAAGAAGAAGAAGAAGAAGAAGAGAGCAACAACAACAACAACAACAACAACACAACAACATCAAGAAGAACGACAACAAGATCAAGAAAATCTAGTCTAAAAACTTTACTGCTGATCAGTATCATATCCTCTATAATTGTCCTTCATAAAATAATGAAAACTTTTTGACATAATTATAAATGAACATGAAAACAACACCTAGAAAATGTATTCTTAAAGAGTATCATATCTCAAACAGAGAATAAGAAAGCCACATGACATTTTTGTTTCTTAGCTAGAGCTCTGAAGTTCACCCATGGCAAGATGTTTGCCTATGCCATCGTTTTGCCCACCTTGAAGGCAACCACATTCCGTCCCTGGGGATAACGTCTAAACACACCAGGCTGCATGTTTCTTTGTTGTATATTTTTTTCTTCTGTTCTTACCTGCATGAAAAGCCTACTCTTCAAAAAACAAACTGGTTTTAACTTGTGTGCAAGATGTTATGGTGTATTTTGACTCAGGCCTAGGTTTGTGGTCTCATCCGGAAGACTTTTGGGGGATCCAGGAGTGGATTCAATATGATGTAACTCCGGAGGTAAAAAATCCCTTTTAAGAGCTATCCGTAGTGGCTCGAACCCAGGCTCATCCTGGGTTATAAAACCCATAAACGTCAACGTTTAACCACTTAGGCCATCCTGCCCCATCCAAAATTCACATAATAAACCAAATCGAATTATTTGGCTATCCAGCAAGGAAAGACTGAATTAGCTAGCTCCCTGAGACTTCAGCCCAGACTGATTGACGCCAAATCTGATCCTAAAGTTTGAGACTCCAAACACGCTCGAGGAAGAGAAAACGTTCTTCACAAAGCCAAGGAGATAGAAGAGGGCTCTTTTATATTATAACGCTCTTCTTGGTCACCAGACAGAGTTCAAAGAAACAGGCTGTTATGCTATATCTACAAGTTTGTGTGATAGAATTAAACTAGTAAAAGGAAGAGGATTGTTTTTTTTTTGTAGTGATTTTCTTCTTTTTTCATATACATTTCTGAGGAAAGGTGTGTGCTTTTTGATTGTTGAGAGAAGAGGAAAGGTATGATATTGTATGGTTCATCTTATGTTGATAATGGGTGTATTGCTTTTAATGCCCTTTTATGGGCATGCACATACACGCAACGAGCGCGCGCGCACACACACACACACATGCACGCATGCACTATATACACACACACACACACCAGATAGAGACAGAGACGGAGACAAACACAGAGAGACAGAGAGACGGAGAGAGAAGAGAGAGAGATAGGTAGATACAACCGCGCGCACACACAACAACAAAACAACAATAGAACATTGTTCATCAGAAATCTTTCACGTCCAGAGTTCATGAAATAATACGTATAACAAACAACTATGAAAGGTTCAGATACGGAGAAATAAATACACAACGCAGTGGGAAAGCAGAAACCTGATAATTATAGCAGTAAAATGGTTCACTAACGAACACAACTGAATCAACATCTAATCCGCAGAAATGACAATTTCCCATAATTCCCCCCCTTCTCTCTCTCTCTCTCTCTCTCTCTTCTCTCTCTCTCTCTCTCTCTCTCCTCTCTCTCTCTCTCTCTCTCTCTCTCTCTCTCTCCCCTTCTCTCTCTCTCTCTTCTCTCTCTCTCTCTCTCTCTCTCTCTTCTCCTAATAATGTGTGTGTGTGTGATGCGTGCGTGCGTGCTGTCGCGCGCGTTATTCATCATCATGCAATAACATAAAAAATGATGCTCTTACTTCTTTATCTAATTTATTCTTTTATTTTGAGGATACTGAAAAAAACACTCATGTGGTTTTCTTTTTTTTTTTTTTACATCCAGTCCCCATGTGCATGCAGTTATATTAATATGTCATCCGTTCCCACTGGCACACAATGGGAGATTGTTGCTGGAGGGACCTATGTGGTGGTTGCCAGCCGGGTGGATGTCTCACTCAGTCTGGCTCCGTGACTGGGCTGATGTTGTCATCAGTAGGATACTTAGCAGTTGGTGTCCGGCATATGTTAGCTCAGAACAGGCACCACTACACCCTATCAAAGTGACCCAACAGCAACACAGGGCCCCTTGGCCGTTGGCCACGATAACGGTCTGATATCGATAGGCTCCCTGTGGGCTTCTGACCCTGAGGATGCGACATAGCTTATCTAGGTATGGCTGGGGCAACGATAATGACATGAGTGGAGTGGAAACCACAGGGCTGGAGCCCACTAGATAAGGCAGACACCCTCCCCCCTCCCTCCATCCTTCTTGGCCCTCCTCCCCCCCCCAAAAAAAAAAAGATTCACCAAACAAGCCAAACTACAAACAAACAAACGACGTCTTGCCAGTCTCCGGTGTGTGTTTCTTCCCAACACACACACACACACATACACACACACACTACACTACACACACACACACACACATACACGTACACACACACAATACACACACTACATACACTACACACACACATACACACAACGTACACTCTAAAACACACACACACACACACACACACACACACTACACACACACACACACACACGACACTACACACACACACACACACACCACACACACACACACACACACACACAACACACACACACACACACACACACACACAACACACACAACACACACACACACACTACACACACACACATACACAACACACCACACACACACACACACACACACACACCACATGCAAAGCAGTCTGTCAAAGCAGCAGTGGTTTGTTTGTTTTTTTGTTGTCTTCTACTATGAGAAAAAGATGCTAATAAATATATCCCATGGCTTCTGCATGCTGTTTTTCTTGTTGTTATTGTTTGTTGTTGTGTTGCTGCGCATTCACCTAACATGCAACATTCTCCCAGAGACCATGACTCAAAGCCAGCAGCTTTCGCTTCACAAATTGTCGCTAGTCCTGGCTACACACTGCAGGAGAATTTGAGAGGCAAAGCCTGAGCTATATTGGAGGTCATTAGTATTTTTTTGTTGGGGTGAGGGGGTGGGGGTGAAGGGGGAAGGAGGGGGATGTGTTTATTTGGTTTTGTTGTTTTTATGTGAGTGTGTGATGAGGGAGAGGGGGGGAGGGAGTAGGGTGTGAGTGTGTGTGTGTGTGTGTGTGTGTGTGTGTGTGTGTGGTGGGGGGGGGGGTTGTGTATGTGTGTGTGTGCGTGTGTGTGTATACGAAAGTATGTATGTATATGTATATGTGTGTGTACGTGTGTATGTGGATGAGAGGGGAGAGAGAGAACAGAGGACAGAGACAGAGACAGAGAAAGGACAGAGAGCAACAGCGTTTGCGTTGATTGCTTCAGTTTAGAATGTTTTCAGCCTTTTAACCTGAGCGACAATAGCAGCAATGTTTGAACTGTCATCTGAGAAAGGGGCTCAACAGCAACAGCAACAGCGAGAGGCAGCAAAACCAATAACGTTATTTGAGAGCGTTACAAAACAACAGAAAGGACAAGCAACAACTGCAGTACATAGGCAGCAAAGATTTGTGACTTGTGTGTGTGTATATGTGTGTGTTGTGTGGTGCTGTGTGGTGTGCGTGTGTGTGTGTGTGTGCTGTGCGTGCGTGTTGTGTGTGTTTGTGTGTTGGTGGTGGTGTGTGTCGTGGTGTGTGTGTGTGGTGTGTGTGTGGTGTGTGTGTGGTGCGCTGCGCACGATCATCTAGCGATTAAAGACATTTAGTGTAAAAAATTGATGACCAATTAGCTGTTGTCATGAAAAAAAGTTCTTTAACAAGAAGACTTGACCTTCTGCCTGTGTGTGTGTGTACTAAAAACTAGTAAACCGCGCAGACAAGTACGCATAAAATTTGAGCTGGGACATCGTCCATTTCCCTTCTTCATCTAGCAAATGAAATGGGAACTTCAACCTGCAAATCCAAGATCATTAGTATTGTGGTCTCTGGTTGTTTCTCTTAGTAACTGCAAACACTCTTTTCTGCGTTGTTCTGGATACAGTGTGAGCATGAAAAATACCTTTACTAATCAACCAAGGATCAAATACATAGCTTACAAAAGGGAAAGGCAAGCAGATAACCGAATCAATAACTGACAGACTGGCACAATACCAAAGAAAAATACAGAAGTAAAAAAAGAAGGCAGAAGGTAGACTAGGGGGAAAAGGTGACATGATTGGGAACACTGCCATATAGTCTTACATACAGGCAGGTAGTATACCGTCTATATTTCATATATCTTTTTTAATGTTCCCCTCACTATTATTCCATCTCTTTCTATCTCTGTCTCTCGTCTCTCTGTCTCTCTCACACACACACTCACACACACACACACACACACACAACATTCAACACACACACACACACATACTCACACACATACATCAGACACATGCGCACACACACCACACACCACACACGCACAAACATCACAAACACACACACACACATTCACACACACATTCACACACACACACACACACCACACACCACACTCACACCACACTCACACACCACACACTCACACACACACACACACACACACACACACACACACACACATTGACAGAAGATGGCAACAGTCACAAGGAGACGACTAAACGCTAACAGAAAGCAAAATCCCGCTACTGACTTATGGCAGTGGAGAAGGTTTTTGCATGCACGTCAGCATCGCTTCAGTGATTATGCTGTCTTCTTTTACACTCATAAATTATGACACACTAGTCTTGATGGCAAGCATCAGTTCCACATGCAAATCCTAAACTATGCACTGAAGACAAGCGAACAAAGTCTTTTCCATTCAACAGCATTGGAGGCACAGTCCCTAAATCTTACGACTAGTTTTTTTGTGTGTCTGTAAACCACTGGCAAGTAACCAAAGTAAATGGATGAGTTTAGTAAAAGTTTGGGGGTTTTGTAAAACTTCCTAACGTCTATTCAAAGAAGAAGACAAAACTGAAGAAGATTTTGAAAAAAAAGATAGTGCGAAGAAGAATTTCAAGAAGCAAAAGAAGAATGCGAGGATGAAGAATGCGAAGAATGCGGAGAATGCAAAGAATCGGAGAATGCAAAGAAGAAGGAAGAAGATGATGATGAAGAAGAAGAAGAAGGAGAGGAAGAAGAAGAAACTATACGTCTGTCTGTATGTCACTCTCTGTCTCTGTCTCTGCCTGTCTCTCTGTCCCTGTCGTCTGTCTGTCTGTCTGTCTGCCTGTTCTTTCATCTTTCTGCCTGCCAGTCTTTTGTAACTC
>CM060318.1:75196576-75199076 GCA_030674155.1 Stramonita haemastoma
TGGAAAAACAACTGAAAAATATATAGAAAATGACACTTTAAAGAAATACGATAAATTTTCGCTACATTCACATACATTGTAGTCTAAACTATACTGACTTCAGCTGAGGTTTTTTTGGTATCTGGACATGGCAAACCAGAACATAACAACGGAAAATTAATTTCCAACTGGAATCCGTCATTATTAAAAATAACAACGACAAAACCACTTATCAAAGACTCTGTAAAATTACTGAGCAGACAACAAGAGGCTATTTATTTATATATATTATTTATTTAGTTAGTTAGTTAGTTAGTTATTAGTTATTTATCTATTTATTATTCATTTATTCATTTATTTATTCTACATAATTCCAAACCGTTCCTTAATACTAAGATATTCTCTGTTTTCACATGCTATATATATTTCTGAATACGAGTGATCAAGTCAGTCATGTTATGATGAGCTGTATAACACCATGGGCCAGCTATTCCATCGATTACGTCAAATTATTATACTTGCGTGTACATGTGTCACGTGTGCATGTTGGTGCCTAAATTGGAAGCTGCCGTTTCAGTTGTTTGGTTTTTGTTTTTAGCTCCTCGGTTAGAGCTCCGAGGTTCACCAATGATGACATATCTGCGTATTCGATCGTTTTCATCCACCATGAAGGTAGCTGCATTCCGATTTGTGGTTGATATCTAAACGCGCGCAACACCGGTGTGCATGTTTTTTTTTTTCAAATTTTGACATTTGTTCCTACCCGCACGCAATGGCCTGCTCTTCCGATAGGCAAAATAGGTTTTGTCGTGTTCGCATTATGCTTGTATGCATTTGTATTCGGGATCTTCGGTTTGTACCTCATCCGAAGGACTTTGGGGTGAGTGGAGTCTGTACTGATGATAGATACTTCCAGGGGAAAATTCGCCTTGAAGGAGTGTCTGGGTGGTGACCGATCCACAGGTCATCAGATCAAGAAAGCAGCGCTCTAACCACAAGACTACTCCCTCTCTGACTGTTTCAGTCTGAGTGGGTAGACAGGACGCAGTATGAATAATAAGACACGTTAGTTTAGCGTACATAATAGTATAAATGAACAGCAGTATAAATACCAGTGTGCCCATATCTTCTGGAAGTAAACAGACAATACACAGTAATTACTTTGTAAAAAGGCAAAGAAAATGCATAGAGCTTCTTCATTTTTTTCTCCTGATTTCTTGACAAAATACATGCGGTGGATATTTAACATTCTATTTTGGTTTGTATGCAAACATTATTGCCCAATTATGTGGTTTCCAACCAAAATTTTATGTCCGACAAAATGAAGTCTAAGGATTAACGTAGCGAGATATAACATTATTATTTGTGAAAAGAATTTGACAGAAGAAGAATTTGAACAGCAGCATTTTAAGAAGATCTTGAAGAAGAAGAATCTAAAGAAAATGTACTTGAAGAAGAAGAATTTTCAGTAGAAAAATAAGCATCAGAGAAGATATTATTTAAGAGGAAAATAAAGAAGATCACCAACAATGATGCAACAAAAACAACAGAAGAAACAACAGCAACAACAACAGTAACGACAAAATCTCGAAAGACAACTTTTACGACAGTAACATCATACGACAATAACAACATATCAAGTCTAAAATCTTCAACAACTATGTTAAAAATAAAAGAAACAATACACGACTAAGCATTACAGTTCATGATATTGATTCTTTCCCTTGTAGTATTTTTTGTGGAATGTTGATGTTGCTAACATATCTTTTTGTTTTGATTTTTATTTTATTTCTAGGTGAACTGTCTGTGCATTTGAACCGTACTGTTTTTTTTTGTTTTGTTTTATTTTTGCAGTGACAGGTATAAGCCACTAAAAACACAGAGACTGTGAACAAGATGTACTTTGAAATGTCACAAGGCGACGTAAAACAAAAAGAAGGAAAAGAATGAGAGAGATGTTTGCCTTATTTCTTTTGTTTATTTGACGTCATTATTGAACTAATCAGCTGACAAGTCAGCGTGAGTACACATCTCTGTCTCTGTCAGTCTGTCTCTTCCTGTCTGTCTGTCTGTGTCTGTCTGTCTGATTGTCTGTTTGTCTGTCTGTCTGTCTGTGTCTGTGTCTGTCTCTCAGTCAGTGTCTGTCTGTCTGTCTGTCCCTCACACACCCCACACAAGACAGACGTGCGCACACACACACACACACCACACACACACACACACACACACACACACAACACACACACACACACACATAGACACACACACACACACACACACACACACACACACACACACACACACACACACACACACACACACACACACACACAATCACACACAGAGTACGATGACCTTTCGAAAGTTCATCAGTTATTCAATTTATCACCCATTCTGACAGCGTGATCAATCCAAACAAATAAGAAAAGAAACAACACAACTCAGTTTTTCTGTCTACATCTGCTTAAAGAGTTTTGTTTTATTCTTTGTGTTTTATTTCTTTTCTAATCTTTTTTTTTTC
>CM060318.1:75206576-75209076 GCA_030674155.1 Stramonita haemastoma
AAGAAGAATGTCAAGAAAAAGGCAAAGAAGAATGCAAAGAAGAAGAATGCAAAGAAGAAGAATGCAAAAGAAGAATGCAAAGAAGAAGAAGAAGAAGAATGCAAAGAAGAAGAATGCAAAGAAGAAGAAGAAGAATGCAAAGAAGAAAAGAAGAATGCAAAGAAGAAGAAGAAGAAGAAGAAGAAGAAGAAGAAGAAGAAGAAGAAGAAGAAGAAGAAGAACAACAACAAAACAACAACAACAAGAACCAGACGAAGAAAAACAACAACTACAACAACAACAACAACAACAACAACAACAACAACAAATTGGCTAAGACTTTGACCTGGGTCAAGCACCAGGGCATCACACTAAATGACTGGAATGCCTCACAAATCTCCACCACAGTGAGCACAGCACAGCACAGCACAGATCATTGGCACAGTCACACGCCATCACCTCTCCCGTCCTTACCAGCTCTCAGAATCAGCCATGTTTTTTTCTTGTTGTCTTTCCTGTCCTTTTGGTGTTTCTGCTGTCCCAGTCTTTCGTGTCTTTTGGCCTTTGGGGAGAAGGGGGATTCATCAAAGGAAAGTGTAATTGGTCCTTTGTGATCTGGATTGGGGGGTTGTTTTGGGTTGTTCTGTCGTAGTTCATTGTTCGCAATCGTTTTGCTTAGTTTTTGTTAGTTTTGTTTAAAGTTTCGTTAATTTGTAGTTTCGTTGCTGTTGTCACTGTTGTTGTTGCTGTTCTGTTGTTAAATTTTGTTGTTGCTGCTGTTTTTTTTTATTTTCGCTGCTGTTGCTGCTGCTGTTGCTGTTGTTATTGTTATCATTGTTGTTGTTGATAATGATGCCCTTTTGTAAAGCCGCGAAGTCGTTGAATCTCATGGGCTTCGCTTTCATCTCTTTCTGTGATGACTCGTTTATACTTTGACAAATGCAGCACTTTTCCCCATCTTGAGAAGGGAGAAGAAAAAAAGAAGGAAGAAGAGGAGGAGGAGGAAGAGGAAGAAAAAAAAAAAAAAAAAAGAAAGAAGGAAGGGAAGGAAAGAACAAAAAACAAATAACAACAAACAATAACAACAACAATTGAAACACAACAACAACAACAACAACAAACAACAAATCGAAATTTTCAAATATTCAATTTTAGAATTTGAATTTGACACAACAACAAGCAACAACAACCACAACCACAACAATAGAAAACAATACTTTGACACGGATCATGATAAGGGATTTAATCACCCCGATGAGGTTTTGTTCATCATAAGCACAAAAGATAGGGCAATTACGATAATTATAATGACAACAGCAATGAAATCGATGATGTCCGAGTAGAACAATCAACAAAACCAAACCCCAAGAACACTCTAAATGAACCTAGAAACACAGATTTTAAAAAAAAAAAAACTCTTATAAGAGAATAAACCCAAAGAAAAAAAAAACAGATGAAAAAGACAAAAAAAACTAGAAAGAACAGAAAAAGAGGAGAAGACCGAGCGAAACCAAACTAAAATGGGAGGAGAGTATTCTGGGCAATACCAGAGAACCCCATCGATTTCTGGAATGACGCACAAGCCTCCAGTTTTAGGACAGCACCAGAACATGGGCACAGTCACCTGGCTTCACTGTACACACACACCTCGTCCTCACCCGCTCTCTCCATCACACTAGATGTTCTTGCCTGTTTGTTTTGGGTTTGTTTTTGTTGTTTGTTTGATTTTTTTTTATTTCAGTATCGTTCTCTGTCTCTGTCCTGTTAGAGTCTTCTGGTTCTGGAGAGAAAGGCTCATGCATCAAGAAAGGTTTAATCAGTCCACTTTGCGTAAAGTGCGTGGGGTTTTTTATTTATTTTTTTTGGTTTTGTTTTTTTGTTTGTTGTTGTTGTGTTGTTGTTGATAATGTTTGTGTTTGGTTGATTTTCTCTCCAGGTGTGTGTGTGTGTGTGTGTGTGTGTGTGTGTGTGTGTGTGTGTGTGTGTGTGTGTGTGTGTGTGTGTGTGTTGTGTGTGTGTGTGTGTGTGTGTGTTTTTGTGTGTGTGTGTGTGTGTGTGTGTGTGTAGTTTGTGTGTGTGTGGTTTGTGTGTTTGTGGTGTGTGTGTGTGTATCTCTATCAGTCTGGTCATTTGTCTATCTGTACACAAACATATTCAGTTTTTGGTTCAATCCTTTTTTTTTTATCTTTTTAAGATAGTATTGTGCACCGGATGAAGACAATGTACTGGATGTTATCAACATAATGTTGACATTTCAAACAGTAACAACAAAAGTGTCCTTGGTTCTTTGTTTGTTTGTTTCAGAGTTGTTCATCTATCGACTGAAAATTTTCGCTGCCTCATCCTCTTGGTCGTTCCTCCTGCTGTTCCCACGCCCCTCAACTCAATCTCTTCGCCTCCAGCCATGCCCAGATTTGCTATGCTTGCATTCCTTAGGGTCACAAGTCCACATGGGATCCTATCATGTCAGTCCTGCCATGGAGCCACCAGTCAGAGGGGCCCTGCACTGACTCATGAGTCA
>CM060318.1:75219076-75239076 GCA_030674155.1 Stramonita haemastoma
TGTCTTCGGATGAGACAATAAATCGACGTGTCTGTGCAATTCGTCTTTAGTACATGTAAAAGAACCCATGGCAACAAGAGAGTTGTACCTGGTAAAATGTTGTATAAGAAACTGTTTTGATAGTGAGAAAATGCCCATACATGAGAGGAAAAGAAACACAAACACACACACACTCACACTTACACACACACAACATCACACTCACTCACAACTCACATCACACACACAACACACACACACACACACACACACACACACACCACACACACACACACACACACACACAACACACACACCACACACACACACACACACACACACACACACACACACACACACACACACACACCATCTGATATCAGTATTTTAGTGGAAGGACGTTAAACTGAAGAACTAACTAATATATAACAGCACAAAACTGCGTTTGTGAGCGCTGCTGCACAGCTGATCCTATACGCTGAACTGACGGTTGAGATTAAAACAGAGCGCGCAGATCGATCACAGAGAAGAATGTGAACGATTTCCAATCACACCGTCCGGTTTGTTCGAATCACTTGTCTCGGTTAGATGGTGCTCAACAAGCATGGCACTAGGGAAAAGAGAAGGAAAAAGATGGCGTAAGGGACAGGCAGGTGTGTGTGTATGTGTGTTGTGTGTGTGTGTGTGTGTGTGTGTGTGTGTGTGTGTGTGTGTGTGTGTTGTGTGTATGTGTTGTGTGTGTGTGTGTGTGTGTGTGTTGTGTGTGTGTGTGTGTGTGTGTGTGTGTGTGTGTGTGTGTGTGTGTGTGTGTGTGTGTGTGTGTGTGTGTGTGTAAGTGTTGGCCTGTCTATTTTACAGGAGTATGTATGTATGTTTGTGTTGCATAGGCGTAGGTATGTGTGTATAATCTGTGTATGTGTGTATGTGCGTATACACGCACATGTGTGTATGTATGTTTGTGTGTATATGTATGCATGTATGCATGTATTTATGTATGTATGTATGTATGTATGTATGTATGTATGTATGTATGTATGTATGTATGTATGTTATGTATGTATGTAGTATGTATGTATGTATGTATGTATGTGTATGTGTCTGTGTCTGTGCCTGCGTATGTGTGTGTGTGTATGTGTGTGTATGTGTGTGTCCGTGTGTGTACGCGCACGCACGTACCTCAGTTGCTGAGGTGACAGAGGAGATGTGAAGAGCGGCAGGACGAGAGGGGAGGAGAGTGGCTGACCCCCAATCAGTCTGTCTGTCTGTCACTGCCCATCCAGTCCTCTCCTCTCGTTTGTTGGGCTTCATCAAACTGGTCATTAGGGAGGAGGGAGGAGAGGTAGGAAGGAGAGAGAGAGAGGGTGGGAGAGAGAGAAAAATAAAAGAGAAGGGGGGGGGGGGGAGAGGGAGAGAGAGAAAGAGAGAGAGAAAAAAAACCCTGGCACTCACATACACACACACAAACACACACATGCACACGCACGCATGTCGCACAGACACCACACACACACACACAAAGACACGACGCACACAAAGCACTGCACACACACACACGGCGCGCGCGTGCGCACACACACACACAGCACGCACACACGAAAACACGCGCACACACAAAAGCACGCACACACGCACACACGCACGCCGCGCACACAACACCACACACACACACACCACACACACACACACACACACACACACACACACACACACACACACACACACATACATACACACACACACACCAGAGAGAGAGATATATAAGAGAAATCGAGAGAGACACACACAGAAACAGACAGACAGAAACAAAGACAGACAGAAACAGAGACATAAACAGAGGCACAAAAAGACAGACAGACAGACAGAGAAAGACAGACAGACAAACAGACAGACAGACAAACATACAGACAGACAGACAGAAATCAGCAAAACGTAAGACACACACTGTCAATTAGTGAACAAAAACTGCTTCATTAGCTCAGCCCACCAGGCAGATCCTGAAGCAATGACCAGGAGAATCAATGGCCTCAGAGGTCAGTCAGCCTCCCTGTCCTGGTCACTGCACCACTCACCCACTGTATAGTGGTGGCCTGGTGGATCGGTGGTCAAGAGGTAACGCAACGCGCCTGTCTAGAAAGCAAAAAGTCCGGTTCGAAGTGTGCAGTGGTTTGAATCCCGTTTTGGACCCAAAACTTTTTTTTCCATCCATTAGATAATGAGTGGTGGTCTGGGTGCTAATCTTTCGGATGAGACGATAAACCGATGTCCCGTGTGTTAGTCATAATTATCTAGCTCGCGTAAAAGAACCCACGACAACAAGAGAGTTGCCCCGGGCAAAATTCTGTTGAAAAAAGCGTCACTCTGATAGGGAAAAAATACAGTGGAAGACAGGAAAAGAAAAAAATGTGTGGCGCTGCTCTTGTGGCGACGCGTTCTCTCCGAGGAGAGCAGCCTGAATTTTACGCAGAGAAATCTGCCATGACTTAGAGTGATGTAAACTGTAAAATATAAAAAATGTAAATGATGCTGTTTGCAGCGTGTGGCCGGCCATTGAGGTCGATAGCGGTATAGAACAGAACTATGTCTGGCCGGTTTCTCTCTCTCTCTCCTGCTGATCTGATTAATTAACCAAGTCTACTTTGCTCACGTTCATTGAAGCGTTGTAGTAACAGGACAGGGGAGACAGAAGCTGCCTAAATGGTTTGTTTGTGTGTGTGTGTGGGGGGGATGTTGTGGGTATAGGGTGTGTGTGTGTGTGTGTGTGTGTGTGTGTGTGTGTGGTGTGTGTGTGTGTGTCTGTTGTGTCTGTGAGAGAGAGAGAGAGAGAGAGAGAGAGAGAGAGGGGGAGAGAGAGAGAGAGAGAGAGAGAGAGAGAGAGAGAGAGAGAGAGAGAGAGAGAGAGAGAGAGAGAGAGAGAGAGAGAGAGAGAGGAGGAGAGAGAGAGAGAGAGAGAGAGAGAGAGAGAGAGAGAGAGAGAGAGAGAGAGAGAGAGAGGAGATGAGAGAGAGAGAGAGAGAGAGAGAGAGAGAGAGGAGAGAGAGAGAGAGAGAGAGAAAATGTGTGACTGTATGCATTGCATTTATTCCAGCTAAAAAATTGAAGCTTTCAAAAATACATCCTCTGGCGCTAGAATATCTGATAATAATTGAAAAGTGAGATTTTGATCAAGACAGACGCACACTGAGGAACGCACATGCATGCAACCAAAAGTTTGCACGCGCTCACACACATAAACATACACTCCTATATATGTACACATACAGACCCTCCCCCCCCCCCCCAACAACACACACACACAAACTCAAACACGCGCATGCGTGCAATCAGGAGTTTGCACACACACACACACACACACACACACACACACACACACACACACACACACACACACACAACACACACACAACACTTATGTGCGCCCGCATTCGACAGTTGTTGGATTGCAAGGTAAAAGGAAACAACTGATGTTTAGCTGATTTAAAAAAAAAAAAGCGAAATCCTTGAAAGCTATTTTCTTTCATTCTGCGCATTTTCATGGTTGTTTTGTAACAATATTTGTTTCTTTATGTTTTTGCAGTTTTCACTTTCAAGGTCTGGGGTACCTAAGCAGTCCATACTATTAACAGTCTGACCAAATGCATTTAAACAAAAAGATTTGCAAAAAAAAACAAACATGAGTACAATAACCTTTGAAAGGTCAAAATAATACTTGTTGTTGTTGTTGTTGTTGTTGTTGTTGTAAAAGAACCCTTTTCCT
Source organism: Stramonita haemastoma (assembly GCA_030674155.1). NCBI lineage: Eukaryota > Metazoa > Mollusca > Gastropoda > Neogastropoda > Muricidae > Stramonita > Stramonita haemastoma. The sequence continues at coordinate 75,222,810 of CM060318.1, forward strand.
GTTCACGAATACAAAAAAGACTTTTACACTTTTCCCAATGCACTCACGCACTCGAGACGTGTCAACTGTCACTTGAAGTTTTACAGAACCAGCGCAAACTATCTCTGAAAGAGCCTATTCTGGGATTCTGCGAGCTGCTTTGGGGAAACAAATGCTGTCAAAGACTGTGCTGGAACCTGAAAATGTCAACTGCAAGGTTAAAAGAAACAAAACAGAAATGGAGGTTAAAGAGAATCGATGCCGTCTGATGTTGGCACCGTACCGGGATGGAGGAAGTGGGGGGAAAGGGGAGGGGAGGGGGGGAGGGAGGGGGGAGGTCTCTGGAAGCAGACGTTGATTGCTCGTGCTACTAGTGCTCCCGATAACGCTGAATGGACGGCCCGCCAAACGATGGCATTAATTGTTTTGTTCTGTAGTTGGTGTCCATTAGCCGTTATGGTGATATACAAGCGGCGAAAGCTGATCTCTAGTTGTGTCGCGGCCAGATTTATGATGCCCAGAAATAGAAATGGATGGAGTGAAAATGTCATGTTCATGTATCAGTGAAGGACATTTTTTGTTTCTGATTTGTGTGTGTGTGTGTATGTGGCTTATATTTCGTTTAGTTTGTTGTTGTGATGGTGGTGTTGGTGTTTTTGTTAAAGTTGTTATAGAAGAGAAGAAGAAGAAGAAGAAGAAGAAGAAGAAGAAGAAGAAGAAGAAGAAGAAGAAGAAGAAGAAGAAGAAGAAGCAGCAGCAGCAGCAGCAGCGCAGCAGCAGCAGCAGCAGCAGCAGCAGCAGCAGCAGCAGCAGCAGCAGCAGTAGTAGTAGTAGTAGTAGTAGTAGTAGTAGTAGTAGTAGTAGTAGTAGTAGTTAGTAGTCGTTGTTGTTGTTGTTGTTGTTGCTTATACTGCTGCTGTTGTTTTTGTGGTTGTTCTTCTTTCTTTCTTTCTTTCTTTTTCAAATTCTTTATCTTCTTCTCCTCCTTCTTCTGGAGTGTATAAAAGGCAAACTACACACATGTGGGGATCTAACTTTTTCAACATTGATCAGTTCAGCTCACAAGAGAGTACCAATAAATTCCGATGACAGCGTTTTACTTCTGACTGTTTCGATTCCCTTTGATGGACTGTAGGTTTTCACCTTTTGCTTCTGTACTTTTGTTTAATTTCTGTAGGTTTTGTTTTATGTTTTGTCAATGGTTTACTTGTATGCTTGTTTGTTCATTTTTACTTATAGGGAATACAACATTTCCTGCTCTCGAAGCAGTCGCTGTTGTTTGTGGTGTTTTTTTTCGTCTCCTTTTTCTTTTCTTCGCCTTCTTGGGGTGGGAGGAGGGGACAGAAGAAAACTGCTACCAAAGTGTGTGTGTGTGTGTGTGTGTGTGTGTGGTGTGTGTGTGTGTGTGTGTGTGTGTGTGTGTGTGTGTGTGTGTGTGGTGCGGGTGTGTCCTTGTTTGATGTTTTTGTTCATTGTTGTTCAATGTTTTCATTTTTGTTTATTTCATTTTGTCTTTTTTCAAAATTGTTTTCTTTTGGTAGAGGGAGAGGATATTTCTTTTGTTGCGACTGATATATTAGCACACTGCTCATATCTTTAGCTTGGCGTTGAAGGCAAATTTTATTTCATGTCATTTTTTCTTTTCATTTATTTACAGTGGAGGGAAGATGGATTTCTTTTGGTTGGAGAGATATATCATAGACTTACTACCATTATGAGCTTAGCCATTGAGGCAAATCTGATGTCATTATTATTAATATTAATGCTTTGCTAATTTTCTTTACAGTAGTGGGAGAAATTGGTCTCTATTGTTGCGAAAGGTACACCATTAGAGTGCTGATATTGTGAGATTGGCTATGGAGGCACATTTTTCGTTCAAATATTAATTTTATTTCTCTCATTTCTTTTTTCGTTCGTGTTTTAACATGGACGGAGAGTTGTTGCGACAGGTACACATACCATAGAGTGCTGATGTTGTGGGTTTGGCATGAGGAAAAAAATTCTTTAGTCAAGTCAAGTCAAAAAAACTTTAATCATCCCTGAAGGCCAAGTACAAGTTTTATTTTATTTCATCATTATTTTTTTCATTCAAGTTTTATCCTGAACGGAGAGAAAATCACTTTTGTTGCGACAGGAACACCATAGCGTGCTGATTTTGGTAGGTCTTGCAGTGAAGGCGAGACTGAATGCTGCAGTGATTTACGAGTGATGCTGGGCTGGCCCTCGAACTACAGGTAACTGGCGGAAGCTTGCACTAATGACTGTACACACTGCACCACCTTCCACACTGCACTGCACTGCACTGCACTGTACCTCGCTTCTGTCCGGGGGCCAGAAATTGCGCTGATAGACGTTTCATTGATGGAGACATCGTGGGTTGGTTGGGTGTGGGTGTGAGGGTGGGTTGGTGAGCTGATTGGTGGGTGAGGTGGTTGTGAGGGTGGGTTGGTGAGCTGATTGGTGGGTTGAGGTGGTTGGTTGATGGGTGAGGTGGCTGGTTGGTGGGCGAGGTGGCTGGTTGGTGAGTGAGGTGGCTGGTTGGTGGGTGAGGTGGTTGGGTTGGTGGATGAGGTGGTGATTGGTTGGTGGGTGAGGTGGTTGGTTGGTGGTGGTGTGGGGTATGGTGGAGGTGGGGGCTGGCTGCTTGGTTGTAATTTGGGGGGTAGGTGGGTTGGTTGGGCATTTTCTTGATTGGCTTGTTCGTTTTGTTGGTTGGTGGATTGGGGACGTACGGGCAGACAATTTGAAGGATGGATTTGGGGATAGATGGATTTCTTGATGGATGGATTTATGGGTAGATTGATGTATTGATTTATGGGTGGGTGGAGCATTGGGATTATGGGTGGATGGAATGATCAGTTCATGGGTTGATGGAGCGATGGATTTATGGGAGGATGAAACGATGAATGGACAGACGCACGTATAAGCCTAGATGAAAGGATAAATTGACAAAATAGATAGACGTCATTCTAGATGAAAGGATAGATTGACAAATAGATAGACGTCATTAATATTTTCTATATTTTCCCCACGGTCCGCGCAAAAAGATGACCACTATAGTGAAAAAATTGTATGTATGCAAGGTTTATCAGTGTAAACAGAAATATGCACAGATTTTCCAGCACACAATAAACAAAATATAAAAAACTGATACTACCAGTAACTCTACACCTAAACAGATTATATGTATACATGTAAGGGTTTTCAGTGTGGACAGAAACATATTGGTACGTTTTCCTAGCTAAAAAATCGATATTGCCAGTAACCTTTCACGTGGACGGACTTCATGATGATTGAACATGTCTGGAACGGAGTGAAGTGGACTTTTCACCGCCACAGATAAGAGACATGCACACAGCCAAACACACCCATTTCTTCCCCTACCCCCCCCCCCCCCTTTCCTCTTCTCTTTTTTTTTTCCTTCCCTACTTTATTTTTTTTTAGCCTAGCCTCCCTACGCATGTGCCTGCACACGTGAGCGCGCAAAACGACAGAGAGGCACACAGACAGACACACAGACAGACAAACAGACACACACACATAGACACAGACACACACACACACATGCGCGCGCACGCGAGTGAAGAGACGTTAAATTGAAGAAGCGCGTGCGCGCACTTACGCACGCAGGCCAACAGAAACTGAGACGCAAAGAGCCGGAGAGAAAATCTTCCGCACAGGTTAAAACCTTGTCTGCTTTTCGAAAGAGTAGGCCATTGTGTGCTGGTGGGAACGGATGACAAAAATGTACAAAACTGCACACACAGGGGGACTGGATGTTGATAAAGCTCATTAGTCCTTGTTCTATTATCCTTGAAATGAAAAATATAAAAAGATTTTTTTTAATGAGACTGAACCAACCCTCACCTGACCAGACAGTCGGACAGACAGGCAAACACACATTCACACACGCGCGCGTGTGCGTGCACCACACACACACACACACACACACCGTGTAAGCGCTTTGATTTGTGTATTCTACAAGATTCAGCGCTGTATAAATCCCATTTATTATTATCATTATTATTATTATTGTAATCATTATTATTATTATTATTATTATTATTATTATTATTATTATCATCATCATCATTATTATTATCATTATTATTAAGCATAAGCGCGTGCATGGGCACAATTTTGTCGTTGTCGCTTTTTACAAGCAATAATTCTCTTTATCAATCACGTCCTTTCTGGTAACATTCATTTTTGCGCAGGCTGCGATAATTATTTACACGCCTACGGGAAGTGGAAAGACAGAATATTTGCTGAAAGGACAACGAATGGAAATGGTCAGGAATGGAGAAACCTTTTAAAACCATTATTCTGACCGAATAACATTTCTAGAAATCTAGGCCCTTTTAAATCAGTTCTATTACTTCCCAAACCCGGAATGTGGCAAGCTTAATGGTTGAGCAAACAGTGGCATATGTAAAACAAAAACATAACCACTGGTAAACCTCGGGCTCTCGCTCGGAGGAACGTAAACAAACCTAACACTATAATATTCAATACATCACCCCAACCTGTAACAAGTTCAAAGAATATTCTACTGCTGTCTAACTTCAAAATGTACAGAAAAACAAACAAAACGAAAATAAACAAACTAACTTACTGATGAACAGACCATTTTCCCGAAAGTTCTTCGGTTGAGACTATACTAAACTGATGTCCCGTATGTGAACGTAGGCGAAACATCTTCCGCACACGTTAAAACCCGTTCCGCTTTTCGAAAGTGGAGGCTTTTGTGTGCCAGTGACAAACGATGACAAACTGTATGCATTTGGGATAACGTAAAGGTAATGTAATGTAAAGGTGTCCCATAACCTATGTGGTCGTAGGGGAGCGAGGCATCAGAGACCTCAGCTTCTCTAGGGGACCAGCATATAGAGGGCGGCGCCCATCTCCTCTCCCTCACTGCTTTACCTTCCCTGTCCTAAAAGAGGGCAGGTACCCATTTACAGCTGGGTGGACTGTGGGGGACCGGACCGTACCGAAGCCAAGGCGCGCAAACCGTCACCCATCCCATTGGTAACCACGGTCGATGCTGCTTAATCTTAGCTTGGGGAAAACAGTGCTTAAACCACCAAGCTATCCCGTCCCGATAGGGATACTGAAAGTAAAAAAACCCACCATAACCCAAGCACATGATTGCTTATTCCATTATCTTCCGAAATGAAAGAATTCAAACAAAACACGAAACCAAACCTAACTTATAACTAACTTACCACTAACAAACTGAATAATTAAACGACCACCTGTCAAGACTAACTCACTAATAAATAACTAACGAACAAACACGCTAACTCGCTGACTGATTGACTGAAAAACGAGCAAACTAACATACAAACAAACGAACTTTCTAGATTAGACAATTCATAAAAACTAGGGACATGAGCCTTGGAAAAGAAATTCAGACAAACAAACGGACAAATAAACCAGCAAACCAAGGAGATCAGTTTGACAAACACATAGACTAAATGGTGCGACAACCGATTTTTCAAAAAACAACGAAAAAAAACGTTGCTACAGAAAGAGAATATTAACAGAAAAATTTGTGTTTTTTGCCCCCCGAAATCATAATTGTTAAGCTTGAAATGTGCAAAGAATACGATCGCGGAATTTATACACACACGTGCGCGCACACGCACGCACCTACACAAACACGCTCCTGCGCGCGCGCATACACACACACACACACACACACACACACACACACGCACGCACGCGTGCGCGCACACACACACGACGTTCCGTTTCACGTCATACTGTTATCTTTATGGAAGCAACAAAGGGGTATCTGATGCCCCATGTTCCACAGCTATCGAGATAAGAAGGGTGGGGGTGTCAACGCGCTACATTGTGACAAAGCACTGTTGGTCCGCCTGGATTGTGAGAGGGCGCTTGATGCAATATGTTGTTCGTATGCATACGCACTTTAATACACACACACAAGACAGACTAAGAAAAGGTACAGTTACCCAAACGCCACACACGCGCTATTACACACGCACGCGCGCGCAAACACACACACACACAAAGTAGAAATGGATAGAATTTGAAATTTAATTGACCACAAAACAGAATCAAATGCATTTTTTTTGTTTAGCTTAACTCAGTTGCACTTTCTCTTTATGGCTTTAAACAAAGATTAACGCCAAAACAAAATCATCATTATGCACACACATTAACAGTCTGGCTAACCCACATCAAGGTCAGTGCAAAGTGTTTATCACACACACACACACACACACACACACACACAACACACACACAGAGAGAGAGAGAGAGAGAGAGAGAGAGAGAGAGAGAGAGAGAGAGAGAGAGAGAGAGAGAGAGAGAGAGATACACGATTATATATATATTTTTTTAATGAGGCCTCAGTTGCATGCAGATCGTGGAGCACCATCTTTTTGTTTTGTTTTATTTCTTTATTTGTCCTTTGTCTTGTGAGTGCTCTACACGTCTTTCTTCATCGGCCAAAAAATCACAAAAATAGACTAAATTTTCATTCCTAACATTATACAGACTACATTTCACGTGTAAAAAAATGTAATGAACACGAAAAAGAGATCGCCAAAAACGAGAAGTAATTTTTAAAACTTTCTTAAATTACTGGCGAGTGTAAAAAAAAAAAATGGCATTGATAATCACGTGTCACGGCTACCTACTACTTCACTTCAAATCTAATCCCGTTAAAAATCGCGATTCCATTTCATACAAAGGTACAGACATCAATAGTTTATAACTAACCAACTTGCCATTTAACTTGTGCGCTCACACGCACATCAGAGCACCAAATGTTTGACAACACGAAGCATGGCACATTGCCAACATCGACTGTTTCCAGAAACACAAAAATACCAGTCTAATATCAAGTGGTATCTTAGTACCAAACGGCTGTACAGATTGAAAAGCAAAGACGTGTAATGTTTCTCTGAAAAACTTTTGGAAAAAAAAAAGTCATTGGATACACAATGTGAGAGAACGCGCCCGCGCGCGCGCGCTCGCACACACACACACTTTCCTTGGGACAAGACTATAAACCAAAGTCCTGTGTGCGAACACATGAGAACATCTCGCTCACATGTTAAAACCTGTTCCGCTTAAAAGCTGTATACTCATGAGAAATGAATGCAAAAAGAGCGCACAAGTGCTTATTTCTTTATTCTTCAAATAACAATTAAAAAAAAAAAACATGCCGCGCTGTCTTTATACTTTAGGGAAACACCAAGCCAACCAAACGAAGTAAAACAACAACAACAACAACAAAACAAAAAAAAACCACAAAAAAGCCTGCAGCCTTCATGTTGAAAGGTAATACCATTATCATAACTGCAACCAAAAATAATCCATACCATATTTCCATTTCTACGAGACCATTATCACATGATAAAATTTGATTTAGATAAAGGAATGTAACTGTCTTTCTTGTTGGAAACAAAGTCAAAAGTAGCGTTGGGGCCAGATTATTTCTTAACATTTCGCTAGATTAAATAAAAAAAAGTCACAAGCAAAAAAACAAAGTCCAAGCCACAAAAACAATAATAAAACTACCAACAAGGAAAACTGACCCACATTTATATATTCAATCAGGTCAACATTACTGGCCATCACAGCAGTACCAAAATATTTTCTCTGTAGATTAGTTAATTCAGCTAATTGTATAACATGAAATTATTATTTTAAAAAAATGTTTGTTTGTTTTTTAACGGCCTCAGTTGCATGCAGATCGTGGAGCACCATCTTTTTTTTCGTTTTGGTGGGTGCTTCACACGTCTCTCTTCATTGGCCAAAAAAAATCATCACATAATAAAGCAACAACAAAAAAGGGGAGAAAATGCCCCTTCATTTCTTATCTTACCTACGTCTGGAGCAATAACTGCCCCAGTGTGTAATTGCTGCCTGCGTCTATTCATGTACAGCGGCAGTGAACAGTCGGCTGGGTTTATTGTTGCTCTAGTGTGTGCTGCTGCTGCATGCGTTTCTACACGTGTAAAGGAGTGATTTACATTTGTCTGGGTTTATGTCTGCTCTAGTGTATGTGTAGTAGTGTTAACTTTTTATCTTTCAATTTTCTTTTCCTCGCCTTTGTTACACGCTTTCCTGACATACATAATTTTGTGCTTTTCTTATCCTGGGCCTAATTGGGAGGGGGGGGTGGATAACCACGCTTGTATCCTACAGTTACAATCTTTTGGTCTCGAAATTCATCGAGAGGGTATTGCAGCAAGGTCACTACAAATAAAGGTGATCATTTCCTGACCCAACAGTTGTGACAGGACTGTACCAAATTTCATGTTTAAACACATCATCTGCATGCATTAAGGGCAAAAATAGAGCTAGAGACGACCTGATATTAGAGACTAAATGCTTAAAGACAAACTTTCCTTGAATTCGCAAATTACAAAATAGCGACAAAATAGCGTCTAAAAACCCTCTGCAGTTTTGCAGAAACTCACAGAATCATTTCAATTTTTAAAAAATCGGGAAACAAGCCCTCAAATAACGTCTAGCCCAGCTTATATCAAGTACCATGTAAGAATTTTTTAGTTTTGTAATCGTACCACCAGCATAAAAAGATGGAACGCGTAAATCATAACTAATGAACATAAAACTATCTGGGCACCCTAACACTTTTCAACAGATTGATGAAATAGAAAAAAGGAAAACTTTCTTAGCAATGATTATGGGATTGTGAAAACTTTGGAATATAAAAAAAATCTATTGAGATTAATAATCATCAATAAAAATAGCTTTTTTCAACTGCTCTATAGGAAAAAAAATCCACTATAATGGTCATTCTCTGGAATAAAAGTATTTTCAGCTGGCCAGCAAGCCCAAACCACTCAGTCTCTTTACTGTTGTTCCCTCATACAATTGTTGTCCTAAGCAACTTATTCATTGTGAAAGAAACTAGGTTGATAACTCGATATGAAGCAAGAATTTAATACCTAGTAGCATGCAACTACCTCTGTATGAAAGAAATAACTTTTTGATATCAATTAACTCTTCCATGAACACTTACTTTTTTTTTACACCAATCAATATCAAGAAAATAACTTTATACCCTGTACCATCTCATTCAACCTCAAGAAAAGAACTTTCTCCTTTGATAGCAGCGAATTCAAAATAAAAAAATCATGAGCTCTGTACTTTGATTGCGGGTAACTAACTCAGTATGTAGAAAAAAGCTTATACATTGACAGCATTAAACAGAATATAAATGGCAAAAATATTACAGTTTGACACCAGCTGACTCAAAATGATGGTTAGAATTTTGTACTTAAATTACAATAATCAATACGCAGAAATAACTTTATACTTTAACAGCTAAATCAATACGAAGGGAAGAATTATTATACTTTGATATCATTACACTGAATGTGAAGGGGAAACAACTTTGATACCAACTATTTCAATATCAGGAAAAACGCTCTCTACGTTGGTAAAAAAACAAAACAAAAAAACCCCAACTAATTAATACAAAAAAACTTTTTTGCTACCAATCTTTATACCGTCATACCAATGAAATCCATTTTAAGGAGAGAGCTTTACACTTTGATACCAACTAAATCCGTGTAAAAGAAATATATTGATGCAAACGGATTTTGTACTAAAGACATAACTGAATACCTTGATATAGCTAATTTAAAAGAAAGAATTTAGGCTCTGATACAACTGCCTCAAGTTTATGGGTAAAAACTTGATGCGTGGACATCAATTCCAAATACCAGCTAATTCAACAAGGAGGAAATAACTCTATGCTTTGATAGAACTAAATATAAAGAGAGGAACCTGTTAACGCCAACTCAAAGAATATGAAGGGAAAAACTTTATACTCTGTCACCGAAAAACTAGGAAATATGAAAGGAGCCCTGTAGTTTCGTAATAACTGATTGCAAAGAAACATTCTGTAGTTTGATGATACCAACGGCTTTGATACAAAGCTTTAAACCTTACTCTTTGACCCAACGAGTTCACTAGCAAGGGGATAATTCTATTCTTTGACAACTTATTTCATAGAATGGAAAAAATCTTAGTGACAGCTCAAGAGGAAGGAAAGAGATTTACACAAACCAGCGAAGTGACTCCATGTAAAAGAAAAAAACACTGTACCCCATAGGTAGTAGAATTTTTAGCCAAAATTATAAGTGGCTCATTATCAAAGTAAAACAGTGCATTAGCTCCCCTACAGTAGGCATTTTTTTCAATATCGCCACTATTTTTAAGGGTTAGCTGAAAACTGGCTTATTCTTTTGTTGTTGAGGCTATACAATAGTCCCAGTGGCGATATCCGATTTAAGGACTGTGGTCGCAAGTTATCTTACTTTAGCGCCGCGGGCCACTTTAAAGATAGCAGCAATTCTTGAAGCAGCAGTGCTATGCAAGCATAACGATGCTTTAATTATCATTACTTATTTTTCTGCATGTCATATCTCCTTGCAAATTCTTCCTCTATCACGGTATTCTCCCGGAATAAAATGTTTCCAAGCGGTCAGTAATCCCAAACTTCTCTTTCCCTGTGCTGCTGTTCCCTTATACAGCTGTTTCCCCATACCGCACAACTGAGTCTGAGTTAAGGAACCCGTGTCAAAGAGTTAATAGTTAGGATCAAAATGGTGAAGTGTTAGGGTTTGCGGCATGGGGCAAGAACTAGGGTTAGAGTTGAGTGTGAACAGCTCCAGGAAACAGCACTACAGGGAAAAGGAGTTTCGGGAAAAGCACTGCTTTATCTTTAAACATCCTGCAATCAGCTTGTGTATAATTTTCTCCGCAAAATCACGGTAAGATAAGTTTCTATGAAACAGGCGACTCTGTACCAGTTATGACTATGGAAAAGATTTGCAACCCAACAAATATCTCAATCGGCGTGTACATTTCCGGGAGTTTTCGTTACATTTATGATTTGTACGAGTACTTCTGATCGGAAATTAGACCAATTTTCTGCATTTTTGGCGCCAAAACTAAAAGGCGTTATAATCCAGTAAAAGCTTCGTGGGACCAACGTTCTTTCAAAAGCAATCAAAATATAACATTTTTTTCGAGGCGGGATTGTGTGTGTGTGATTGTGTATGTGTGATTGTGTGTGTGTGTGTGTGTGTGTGATTGTGTGTGTGTGTGTGATTGTGTTGTGTGTGTGTGTGTGTGTGTGTGTGTGTGTGTGTGTGTGTGTGTGTGTGTGTGTGTGTGTGTGTGTGTGTGTGTTGAGTGATATGTGACCTAATCCTCACCATCTCAGTGTAAGAAAAATGTCCTGATATTACCACAAGCTGGGATATGAATAAAATGACTTACTTTGGAACCGACAAATCAAATAAAAAGAAAAGAACTCATAATAGTAGCAAAGTATTCAAGAATGAACTTTAACACTTAGGAACTGTTTCAATATGGAGGAAGATCTTTATACTTTGACACCTTTGGTACCATCTAAAGAGGTAAAAAAGAGAAGTTTTTACTTCAATAGCAATAACTCAATACAAACTATTTTTCTAACTTTGATACGAACTAATTCAATATAAAAGAATCCTATACATCGATACCAACAAACTTATTAATGAACGAAAGAAACGCTATGCTTGGACACCAATTAACTCCACATAAAAACTTACTTTGTGATTTGATACCAACATTCACTAAGAAGGGGAGACTATAATACCTTTACAGAAACTGAATAGAGAGGTAAAAAAAAAACAACTTTAAAAACAATTAGCTCAATACGTAAAACAAATCTATACTTTAACACAAACCAATTCTACATGAACGAAAACTTTATTCTTTGATACCAACTAATTCAATACGACCTAAGGGCTTTACAACTCAATTTGAAGGAAAGAACTAACTTTGATACCAGCTAAATCAGTTTATAGAAAAGAACTTTAGACTTCAATACCAGCTAACTTACTATAAAGGAAAAGCATTGACACCAACTAGCTTGATATGGAGGGAAAAAATGTTATACCTTGGCAGCAAATCAAAATAAGGGAAGGAACTTTTGACTTCGGCTCCAACTTCAATATCAAGGGGAAGAAAATTTAGTACTAACTATACAGGAATAAAAAATATATTCAGATTTCAATACTTTATACGGAAAAAACCTGTGCACCTCGATTCCTGCTTGCTCAATATGAATGTAAGAACTTTGTACCTTGCTACCAATTTTTTTTTCAATATAAATACAAGAAATACTTTAAGGCTAACTCAATGTGAAGGAAAGAACTTTATACCTTGTTAATGACGAATCCAATATGAAGGCAACGAATTTATACTTTGACTCCAACCAAATATGAAGGGAAAATAATCTCTGCTTAGATACCAACTTATTCAACATGACCGGAATAATCTTTAAATTTTGCTTACACGACCTCAGCACAAGGGAAAGATATTTCATCCTATGTTCACTATTAGCTAAATATGAAGGAAAAACTTAATATGCCGACACCAGCTTTGCCCTCTGATGTTAAGTGAATATAGCAAAAGCAAAAAGACTACAGTCATAATATCGGCGAATTGAATATGGAAGGGAACATATATCTCGATTGTAGTTAGCTTATTGATGAAACCCGTTTCTAAAATGTCACGAATTTGCCGTAATTTTTTTGTTTAATTGTCCTTGCAACTCAATAACATATGATAAAATGTAGGAAAGAAAACTGGGCAGAGCTGAGTGATTTGAGGGCTATGTTTCTACTCACAGTTTAAAACGAGCCAAGGCCACTTTATTGTATGCGTTTAGGGAGACATGATAGCCAGACTGGTTACAACGTTGCGCATTGGGCTCGTGATCTACTGACCCGGGTTTGAATGCCGTACAAGGGGATCTTTTCCTCTGGAAGTAACATCACCGTTCACTGTTTTCTAGTGGTGTCCTCCGTGATGTAAAAGTCTGTGGTGTTTTCCGTGATGTAGCGTAGTCTTCCGTGGTGTGTAGCGTAGTCTTCCGTGGTGTAGCGTAGTCTTCCGTGGTGTGTAGCGTAGTCTTCCGTGGTGTTGCGTAGTCTTCCTTGGTGTTCTTTTCTGTGGTGTATCGTTGTCTTCCTTGGTGGTGTTTTCTGTGGTGTAGCGTAGTCTTCCTTGGTGATGTAGCGTAGTCTTCCTTGGTGGTGTTTCGTAGTCCTCCTTGGTGGTGTTTTCTGTGGTGTAGCGTAGTCTTCCTTGGCGATGGAGTGTAGTCTTCCTTGGTGATGTTTCGTAGTCTTCCTTGGTGGTGTAGTGTAGTCTTCCCTTAGTGGTGTTTCGTAGTCTTCCTTGGTGGTGTTTTCTGTGGTGTAGCGTAGTCTTCCTTGGTGGTGTTTCGTAGTCTTCCTTGGTGGTGTTTTCTGTGGTGTAGTGTAGTCTTCCTTGGTGGTGTAGTGTAGTCTTCATTAGTGGTGTTTCATAGTCTTCCTTGATGGTGTTTCGTAGTCTTCCTTGGTGGTGTTTTCTGTGGTGTAGCGTAGTCTTCCTTGGTGGTGTAGTGTAGTCTTCCTTGGTGGTGTTTCGTAGTCTTCCTTGGTGGTGTTTTCTGTGGTGTAGCGTAGTCTTCCTTGGTGTTGTTTCGTAGTCTTCCTTGGTGGTGTTTCGTAGTCTTCCTTGGTGGTGTTTTCTGTGGTGTAGCGTGGTGTTTTCTGTGGTGTAGCGTAGTCTTCCTTGGTGGTGTTTTCTGTGGTGTAGCGTAGTCTTCCTTGGTGGTGTTTCGTAGTCTTCCTTGGTGGCTTTTTCTGTGGTGTAGCGTAGTCCTTCCTTGGTGTTGTTTCGTAGTCTTCCTTGGTGGTGTTTCGTAGTCTTCCTTGGTGGCTTTTTCTGTGGTGTAGCGTAGTCTTCCTTGGTGGTGTTTCGTAGTCTTCCTTAGTGGTGTTTCGTAGTCTTCCTTAGTGGTGTTTTCTGTGGTGTTTCGTAGTCTTCCTTGGTGGCGTTTCGTAGTCTTCCTTGGTGGTGTTTCCTAGTTTTCCATGGTGTTATTTCCAGTGGTGTAGCGTAGTGTTCCGTGGTGTTGTTTTCCGTGGTGTAGCGTAGTTTTCCACAGTGTTTTTTCAAGTGGTATAGTGTAGTTTCCATGGTGTGGTTTTCCATGATATAGCTTAGTCATCTGTGGTATTTTTTTACCGAGATGTAGCGTAGTCTTCCGTGGTGTAGCGTAGTCTTCCATGGTGTAGCGTAGTCTTCCTTGGTGTAGCGTAGTCTTCCGTGGTGTAGCGTAGTCTTCCGTGGTGTAGCGTAGTCTTCCATGGTGTAGCGTAGTCTTCCGTGGTGCAGCGTAGTCTTCTGTGGTGTAGCGTAGTCTTTCGTGGTATTGTTTTCTGTGATGTAGCGAATCCTTCCGAGGTAGAATGGTGTGTGGTGTTTTCCGTGCTGTAGTCATCCATGGTGCAGACTTCTGTGGTCAAGTCTTCACTGGTTTTGTACTTCCCTGACATCAGAGGAGCCTGAAAAGAGAAAAAAAAGTGTAGTTTAAGAATAAAAAGTCCTGGTTTTGATATTTTTTTTTATCAGTCTTTAGCTAGAGCTCCCAGACTCACCAAAGGTGAGATTTTGTATCTGACCGTTTAAATTTTTATTTCATTTTTTTTTTTTTTTACTAACTTTACGGTGGTCACATTCCGACTGGAGATCTAATTTCATTGAATGTTCATGCAGTGAACAAATCTCAAGTTTTTCTCTAGGTTCAACTCGAAACAACTATTCAAAAGGACTCTCAATGTTCAGCTATGGAGTGCCCAACAACAGATTACAGACTGGTAGTACCTTTTCGGGTGCTTCCACCTGCTCGTGCCGCATCCTCAAGCATTGAAGTACCTAGGACGGGAACAGTGTTGTTGACGGAAGGATTCTGCAAAGAAAATTGAGACGTTTTCAAATTAATCACCTGCGCACTGTACTAGAATTGCAAAGAAATGCAATTTTTTTATGTGGAGAGGATTCTCTATGATGTTAGGTTTTTCAGTGTCCACAGCACTATAGTCTCTTCCGAACGACTTTTATGGGGAGTAGAGTCGGCACTGATTTTAACTCGAGAGGAAAAATCCTCTCTTGAACTCGCGTGCCTGCTCGTGCGTGCGTGCGTGCGTGGGTGCGTGCGTGGGTGCGTGCGTGCGCGTGTGCTTATATATTTTTATATATTTTTTTTTAATCGAGGATAATGGAATAAGCACACATGTGCTTTTTTACATCCTGTGTGCGCGCACGCGTGCGTGCGTGCGTGCGTGCGTGCGTGCGTGCGTGTGTGCGTGTGTGTGTGTGTGTGTGCGTGTGTAAATAATGGTATTACCTTATTGGGTGTTTCCACTTGCCTGTGCCGCATCCTCAGGCGTTGAAGTGCCTAGGACGGGAACAACTTTGAGACAGAAGGATTCTGCACACAAAACTGACATTCCAAAATGAAATGTCTGCCTGCACATACAGAGAGAGAGAGAGAGAGAGAGAGAGAGAGAGAGAGAGAGAGAGAGAGAGAGAGAGAGAGAGAGAGAGAGAGAGACAGACAGACAGAGACAGACAGAGACAGACAGACAGACAGACAGAGACAGAGACAGACAGACAGGACAGAGACAGAGAGAGAAGGAGGGGAGAGGGAGAGGGAGGGAGGGAGGGAGGGAGGGAGAGAGAGAGAGAGAGAGAGAGAGAGAGAGAGAGAGAGAGAGAGAGAGAGAGAGAGACAGACAGACAGACAGACAGACAGACAGACAGACAGACAGACAGACAGACGACAAACAGAGAATGAGAGAGGTTGATTGAAAAATCTATCTTATGTTGAGAGAGAGAGGGGGGTTGATTAAAAAATCTTTATTGTGTTGAGAGAGAGAGAGAGAGAGAGAGAGAGAGAGAGAGAGAGAGAGGAGAGAGAGAGAGAGAGAGAGAGAGAGAGAGAGAGACATTTATAGGTTAACAAATACACATGCACAAAGGATTTTTTTTAAGCTATGGGAGGTAACGCACTTATGGTGATGTGCTCTCCCCTTGGAAGTCAGCTTGAATTTCGCACAGAGAAATCTACCGTCACTAAAACTACACTACGCGACGCGATTCGACACGACAAGCGACCTGACGCGACGCGGCTTGACACAGCAAGCAAACTGACGCGACACGACCCGACACGACAAGCGACCTGACACGACGCGACCCAACACGGCAAGCGACCTGACGCGACGCGACCCGACACGGCAAGCGACCTGACGCGACGCGACCCGACACGACAAGCGACCTGACGCGACGCGGCCCGACACGGCAAGCGACCTGACGCGACGCGACCCAACACGGCAAGCGACCTGACGCGACGCGACCCGACACAGCAAGCGACCTGACGCGACGCGAC
>CM060318.1:75244076-75266576 GCA_030674155.1 Stramonita haemastoma
CACAGGGTATGGAGTTCGAACATTTTTTGATGCCTCATCTTCAGTGAATATCATGCCTTCTGCCCCCCCCCCCCCCCCAATAATTTTTAACCCCTCCACCCCAGCCATTCCAAGAAATGTGTCGCATTCTCAGAAGTCCACAGGGAGCCTATGAATGTCAGACCACTGTGGGGCCACCAGCCAGAGGGGCAAGAAAAAAATTATATCTTCACTGTTGCCACGGTAAAGTTTGGTACTAGTCTATGGCAAATTTCATCCTCGATACATTGTAGATGCTTTTGATTTCGCGAAAAGAAAAGTTAAATTGTTAATTTTTTAAAACTTAACGCTTTCTTTTTTTGGCACTCGTCTTTAGTGTGTTGACATAGAAAGTGATCTTAATACTGACAAAAATTTATGTATCATGTATAAAAAAAAAAAAAACCAACACATTGGCAGTTCAGGTAAAAGCTGGTGATCATGCCTGCATTCACCTTAGTGTGCATGCTAAGCGATGCAGTTTTACATTAAAGCGATAGAGAGCAGGTGCACCTTGAGACACATGTGCCTTTGTTAACAGATTTATTTCTTCACAATTATATCTTGTATTTTTTTTGGTTTACTTTTTTATAAATTTATGATATTCTATGTGAATCTTCCTTTTTGTTCAATCTCATCAGCCAGTTATCGTGATATCTACTGGGCTAAAATTTATACATTCTATGTGTTCTGTACTATAAAGTCAGTCAGGCCAGAGACGCGATGATAAACCAATGTCCCACGTATTACACATATGTAGCTAAAGTTATATATAAAAAACCCAAAAAACCACGGCAACGAAAGCTGTCCCTGGCAAAATTCTGTAGAAAAGTCACCCTGATAGGAAAACAAATACAGTAGCAGACAGGAAAGGAACAAAAATAATGGGTGGCGCTGCTCTTGGGGCAACACGCTATCCCAGGGTGGAGCAGCCCGAATTTCAAGCAAATAAATCTTCCACGACTAAGTGGTATAAAATGAAAATGAAATAAAATAGAAAAAAAATGCTACAGATCATAGACTACAGCTATGAGCACCTCCTTGCCTTCTATCTAGGATTGTGGCGTTAGCATTAAAATCCCAATTTTACTGTAGGGAAATACATTAGCATGCAATGTAGATCTCCCTGCCTTAGTCGATACCAATATTTTTATTGAAAAAGATTTTGATCTATTCATTTCCCCATTCTATAGCTCTCAATTTTCGACTGAAGAAACATTCGTAAATTATGTTCTAGACATTTTTTTGTAAGGAATAAGTAGTATACTAGTTTCTTATTTATTTTCGATACATTGTGTCTTTCTATGATTTTCCAAGAAAACTTTACAACTCCTGGACACCAAACCTATATACTTTTGGTGGAGAAATACACAACAGCATTCCTCTAATAATGTTAAGTTATGCCGTTTCTTTTTCTCACAACCAAAACAAAATGGAAAATGGTCCAATTTTATGAGATTACCCAATATTGTTTCTTTACAATTTTTTTTCTACTTTCAACTAATCTTTGGCGCCATTTGCTGGAAAAAAATATGTGTAACTTTTCAAATACCGTTTCAAAAACACATCCAGTAACTTGAATGAAACTACACATAACCATCTAAATAAAAAAAAATGAGGTGGCTGTTTTTCCTTTTTGAATTTAAAAAAAAAACAGAATTCGGAATATATTTCCCCCTAAGCTACACCTAGTTTTACATACCTTTTCTCTCGAGTCTGTGGCCAAGATTATTGCGCTTCGGCAGAGCTGAGTGGTGATCTTCGTGTTGAGGTTTGTCTGGTCCTTCTGGTCCTTGATGTTGAGGTTTGGTCCATGTTGCAAACCCAGCTCTTCCTCTGGTGTCTGTGATGTCTGCCTCCCTCAGCTCTGCCTTGTACAGTTGGTTGAGACAGGTAGTCATGGCAGGTCGTCTGGCCTCCCAGTTTTACCTGAACAAAAAGTCAGTTTATAAGGTAGGTGAAAAACTATACAACGGTATCAAAAAAATCTAAAATGCATGAAAAATTGACACCCATGATATATAACCGACAGTTTTACTCTTTTTTTTAGCAGTTCAGAATTATTGCAAAGTAACTTGTAACTGAAATTAATTTAAATAAATTGAATTGAATACCACTTTCACTCACAGTATATTGATCTGCGTGAAATGTGGGCTTCTCACCCTGGAGAAGAGCAGTGCCACCCATTTTTAAATGTCTTTTTATATGTTTTTTTCCCTATCAGAGTGGCTTTTTTTCTACAGAATTTTACTACAGATCACTTTCTTGGTGTCGTGGGTTCTTTTACGTGCGCTGAATGCGTGTTACGCGCAGGATCTTGTTCATAATCTGATCCGAAAGACTTGCACGCAAACCACAACTCAGTCTCGTGGATGGGGTAATGGGGTAAAGTTTCGGGCCAAATCGGGATCAAAGGCTAGACCACCCATCCACCCAGTTACCAGTAATGAACAACATCAATGACATTGACAGGAGCTGTAGTCTAAGATTCAAATCTTCCACTCTTTTAACATGGATAACAGCATGGAAGGAAGGTGGCAGGATGGTTTAGACGTTCGCCCGCCAACACGTAAACCCGTGAGGTTCTGGTTTTGATTCCCAGCCTCGCCCTTTCTTCCCAGTTTGACGAAAAAAATCGAACTGAATGTCAAAGTCATTCGGATGAGACTAGAAACCGAGGCCCCGTGTGCTAACGCACGCAGAACATCTTGCGCACACGTTAAACCCCGTTCCGCCTTTTGGAAGAGCAGGCCATCGTGTGTCGGTAGAAACGGATGAGTATATATTTTTTTTAAAAACCAGCATTCACACAGGTGTGTTTAGACACCATCCCTGAGGAAAAATCGGGGAGTTGTGAGTCCCAGGGCGGCTCGGGGCTGTAGACGTCAACGATCTAATGGCTCCTGCGACGGTACGGGAACCATTCGTATCGGTCATTGCCTTTCCAGTGGATCATTCTAGTGGCGTGGAGAAAGGGGGGAGGGGGAGTCTGCTGCATGGGTAACAGTATGTCCTCCATATTTATTTACTCAGGCTTTGCGCTCTAAAGACTAGAGCGCAACTCCATAGTCTTCCCAGACTGATGGGTGCCTACTACTATACATTACGATATCGTAATCAGATATCAAATTATTTATTTACTTTTTGTCTACATTTTTCTGTCGTGAAAAATGTAAACACAACTCACAAATGTAGATTCGAGGAATCTAAACCTGCGTTGACAAAAAATGTATCAGCAAGTGTGGATAGACTTTAAAATGAACAACACGTTAAAACTCGTTCCGCCTTTGGGAGGAGTAGGCCGTTCTGTGCCGGTAGGAATGGATTTTTGTTTTAAACCGCATGCACACCGGTGTCGTGTATTGACATTCCCGAAGTCGGAATGCAGCTACTTTGATGGTGGGGCAAAATGGTTGCATATGCGAAATATCTTTGGTAAACCTCGGAGCACTAGCCGAGAAACGGAAAAAAAAGTATAGATGCTAACATTCAAAAACATTGAAACCACAGGCAAAAAATCCACATCCTTCAACCTAACATTTCTATTGTCACTTATGATGTGATAACATCAAAACTGCTCTGCAAAAACTTTCAGCCAGAAAATGCATGAACAGGTCTTAAAAACACAAGATGTCCATTTGCACCTGTCGGAGTAAAGATAACTGTCTCACCATTTGATATAAAGATCACTTATCCAAATAATCTTTGTCCATTTCCCAATTGTACAGCTCTCTGTCTCTCGCTCTCTTTGACGACATGTGCGGTTGGAAGAAGGGGAGCATCTCGACATCTTTCCCATTTCAGGCATTATGATACGAGTAAGGGTTTACGACTTTTTTTCGGGGGGGGGGGGGGGGGGGGGGGTAGATCCTAAGCTCACACTAAAAACTTTCCCTTAATTAGATCTTGCTTTAACATCATGACCGAAAGCAATCTTGCCTAGAAAGTCTGGCTCAGTGAGTGAGTGAGTGGGTGAGAGAGAGAGAGAGAGAGAGAGAGAGAGAGAGAGAGAGAGAGAGAGAGAGAGAGAGAGAGAGAGAGAGAGAGAGAGAGAGACAGACAGACAGAGAGAGAGAGAGAGAGAGAGAGAGGTGTGTGTGTGTGTGTGTGTGTGTGGTGTGTGTGTGTGTTTTGTGTGTTGTGTGTGTGTGTGTGTGTGGTGTGTGTGTGTGTGTTGTGTGTGTGTGTGTGTGTGTGTGTGTGTGTGTGTGTGTGTGTGTGTTGTGTGTTTCGAAGGATGCGTATTCATGACAGTGACAAACCATTTTGGTTCATGACACAGCTGTGCCATTGAGTTTGCAACACCGCAGAATAGCCCTAGTCGGTTTATGACAACTACACTAGATTTTATTTATTTTTTATTTTATCTTTTATAACGAGGATAATGGAATAAGCAATCTTGTGCTTTTTTACATCCAGTCCCCGTTTGTAAATATCTGTTCCCACCGGCACGCGATGGCCTACTCTTACGAAAAGCGGAACAGGATTTTTAACGTGTACACAAGATGGTCTGCGTGCGTTCACACACGGGCAGTCGGTTTATAGTCTCATCCGAAGGACTTTGGGGGAGAGTGGAGTCAGCACCGATGTTAACTCCAGGAGAAAAGTCTCCTCGAACGGGAATCGAACCGGGTCGACAAATTGCGAGCGCAATGTTCTGACCACTAGGCTCACACTCTTAGCAGGTATCCCTGTTTGCGAATGTACCAAATCACTCCCTGTGCTGAAGATCAACATTTCTTGACAGCAGTTGTCAAGAAATTTATACAGCCAGGGTTTTATTTTATTTTTTTATTATTTTTTTTATACTATTTTAAAACAAAAATCAAACCACACCTAATGTCCTAGTTACTAAGTAGCTACTTCTAACTTTAAGAAAAGCACTCACCAGTACTGTTGTTCGTCATGGTCGTCACAAAAAAGACGAAGGCAAAACCGTTATTTTTGATGTTCAAAACCCCGCGGAATTTTCTTTCCCAGCTGTTCAAGTGGTCCACACTGCATGCAGATGTCAGGCCGTTTGAGGTGGCAGAAAAGAGAAGAAAAGAAAGAAAAGAAAAACCAAACTCAACTCACCTGACCTACCTCAACAGGGACATGCTTTGCACGTGTGTGTTGTGTCGCTAAACGTACTTCCTGTCATTAACTGGAGTTAAGACCGTCCACTGCAAAAGCCTGGTCTAAACGTAACTGGAAATTATTTCTAAACTGCTGAGCACACTGTTTTCTATCAACATGCATGAAAAATCGACCCAAAATTATGGCCAAATGATACTATACAGATAAAAGCTAGGTCGAGACTGCAAACTCATGAGACTACAAGACTAGACTCCCTGACTTCTGAGAAAGTCTGTTGTTCTATTGATATGCACGCTCACAAGAAGAGTTTCAGATTTAGTTTCGTTTATTTTGCAATTTGCAGTCTGTGCATTGGCAGCCCAAGGCAGGGAAATTTATTAAGTTTTCACAGGAAGTTTCAGAACCCGAGGGAGAAGTTCTTATCTCTCTTGAGCATGCACACTTTACGACCTTAACCACTTAGCGACACAACACGCACAGCAGCGTTCAGATTCAAAGTGTTGTTCAGCTATTCACGAATGTTTTATAGTTTGGGTTTTTCTTTAAACAAAGGCTTACTTTGGAAAGTGGATGTGTAGGCTACTTTCAGCAATGTTCGTGCTAACTGACTGCTTCTTTGTCTGTCTCTGTCTCAAATCTATCAGAGCACATTATGCATGTATTTAGTGTGTTGTGTGTGTGTGTGTGTGTGTGTGTGTGTGTGTGTGTGTGTGTGTGTGTGTGTGTGTGCGTGCGTGTGTGTCGGGCGGGCGAAGATTCGAAGAAGAAGAAGAATTGCGAAGAAGAATGCGAAGAAGAAGAAGAAAAAGAAGAAGAAAAGAAGAAGAAGAAGAAAAACAACAACAACAACAACAACAACAACAATAACAACAACAACAACAACAACCATTCATGCCATCAGGTAGAGCGCCCACAACAGTAATCACTCTCTACTGTATGATAGGTTCAAAGAAGCCGACGCTCTGCTGTAACAACGCCTGTGACTTGACATGCGTTTCTTTGGCGAAGAGCACGAAACTGTCATACACTGTTTCCTACAAGCAACGGCACTCAAAAGGCAATGCAGACTTCCCTGTTCATTATGATCTGATCATTATTGTTTCTGATACAGATATGCAGTCAGATCATCATTATCTGTGGAGGCTGATTTATGGAGAAGTGCATCTTTGGGTTACTTTTTGTTTATGTGTGTTGTTTGTTGTGTTGTTTATTTATCTGTTTGTTTGCTCGGTTCTTTCTTTTGTTTGCTTGCTTGCGCAATTGTATTGTTTTGCTTAGTGGGGTTTTTTTTTGGTCTTGTGTCTGACTATTTTCTTATTGTTTTCTCCTTCACTGTATGATATGGTATCTATTCTGTCTGTGTGTGTTACAATCTATGTGTAATATGTCTGTCATCTTGTATTGTTTTGTGTCGCGTTGCATTGTGTGTTTTGTAGCGTGTTGTGTGTGTGTGTGTGTGTGTGTGGTGTGTGTGTGTGTGTGTGTGTGTGTGTGTGTGTGTGTGTGTGTGTGTGGAGAGGAGAGGTGGGGAGGATGTGTTGTTGTTTGTGTGTGTGTGGGTGTGTGGTGTGTGGTGTGTGTGTGTTTGTTATGTGTTATATATATATATATATTTGTTTGTTATATGTGTGTGCATGTTTTTTTGTGATGTGTATTTTTTTTTTTTGTGTGTGTGTGTGTGTGTGTCACGCTTGGAGCGTGTTTGCACTTTTTGTCCTTTTCGTTCCTTGTTAATTCTCTGATTGCTTTCTATGTAAGAAAAAGAGAATGAAATAAAAATCATGATACAAACAAGACACAAACACGCACTCATACACTTAAAACACGCACATGTACACACACGCATCCTCATGCGGATTCGCACACACATATCGACAAAAAGGGAAGACAAAGACTAAAGCATAGGGCAACGAGAAGACATTTCATTTCCGTAACCCAGCCGAAATGTCGAAGCAAACAAACGACATATAAATAAACAGATTTGATTAAAGAAACAAAGTCCATTTCATTTTTCCAACAACACGCTTTTATTACCATTTTCAAAGTTTACAAAGTATCATAACAGTAATTCCAGAAGAAAAAAAAAACTGTCAAGACAGAATGAATTGCTATTGACTTCTGTCACATGAATATATCTATCACATACAACCTTCGGATATTACAAAATAAAACACCCAAACATTATTCAGTGTACAATACAAACAATTAATACAGAGACAGAGACAGAGAGAGAGAGAGAGAGAGAGACAGAGAGAGAGAGAGAAGAGAGAGAAGACAGAGAGAAGAGAGACAGAGACAGAGAGACAGAGAGAGAGAGGAAAGGCGAGGGTGTGTGTGTGTGTGTGTGTGTGTGTGTGTGTAGCTGGGGAAGGGGGGAGGATTTTTGGTTTCATTGAAAAACAACTGGAAAAAAGATAATGTGTGTTAATATTCATTCCCTTGATGAAGAATCTAAGGGAAAAGCGGTGTAGGGGAAGCAATCCTGTCTTGTTGATATCTCTAAGCACTAAAGCAGAATACCCCCTTTACTTGATAAAGCTGGACAGAGAGGGAGAGAATGAATGAATGAATGAATGAATGAATGAATGAATGAGACAGAAGACAGAAGACAGACAGACAGACAGACAGACAGACAGACAGACAGACAGTGGGGGGGGGGCAGATTGGCATACTAGCAAAAACTGTGAAGTTTATAAGGCTGTGCAAAACAAATCTAAGTAGCTACTCAAACTAAACAAGCAATAGACAAAACAAAACAAAAAAGCATACAAAGCATATATAATTCTCTTCATTAGCAACAGTACAGGTTTTACTTCATTACCACCATGTTCACAACTACTCATCAACATCACCAAAAAACACAAAGCATATTTTCAAAAGCTAAAAGGAATATATACGACATGTCTCTGTTTCATCTTCAAACACATTCACAGTTCCTAAGTGCTCTATTTTTCTTCTTGAATACGTTGTCAATTCTTCACATTGAAGCGGATGATAAAATCATGAACACTTTGATATCTTCAAACTAGACTTGTACTTATACATCAAACATTGAACTACTATCACCATGTGTTGATTTCATGGTATGGAACCTGTACAACCGGAATACTACAAGAGGTGTCATGAAATATATTTTGGAGAAATGCTCATGTCATAATTATGTGCTGTGTGAAGATTCACAACAATATCTCAAACCTGGCTACTTGTTTTACAAACAAGAAATCCATTACAAAATATGACCATTTACAAGAATAGATAAATCTGTAAGAACTTTAAAAAAAATGTTTATAGAAATAGATGAAATAATACACGGTACTTCTTTTTTTTCAACAAGTAGAGTTGCAAGTTTACAGAGGCATGATGTACGACTACTGTCAGATTCATGCTCATGAATAAAAGCGCACGTTAAAGATCAGGTAATTCAGAGTCTCCTTTGATGGCTTTGAAACATAGAACATAACATACAGCAGCATCTTTATGTGATAAAAAGGAGCTGGGAGGATTTTTTAAAACTGCTGTATTAGGAATCGTTCTACTTGTTTCTGAAATCACTGAAAATTGTTGTTCTTTTTTTTTTTATACCTACGGAATAATCATATGTAGACCTCAGTCTTTAGCATATCAAAAGAGACAGACAGACAGAAAGACAGACAGATAGACAGACAGATAGACACAGAGAGAAAGAAACAGTGCCAGAGCCTTTGACTTCATTGTGATAGTAGAAGCAACTGTTCTTCAGTATTTCAAAAACACAAAAACAAAACAGTATAGTTAACACCAGATCAAACTGATTCTTGAGTATTGAGGAGCAGATTGTCTGTACTCTAAAGACTCTATGATAACTTTACATTCTACAGACTCTATACCAACTGTGTAGATTCTAAAGAAAATACAGCAACTGTCTAGATTTCTAAAGACCCCATAACAACTGTCTAGAATCTATAGACCCTAGAACAACTGTTTGTTTCAAGTAATAACCCCCCCTCCCGAAAAACAAACAAACAAACAAAAAAAACCAACTAGGGACCGAGCACACTGCGGAATGGGCGAGGAAACTATTTGCAGAAGCCCATGGCAATGGCAAATAACCGACATAAATGGAGGAATATGGCAAACAACTCTCCAGTGCCGTGATTCCTCAAAACTTCTCACAGGGGTAAGAGGGGAGTGGGGGCAGAAGGGATAACTACCCTGAGTTGATTATTTTGATTTACTAAATCAGTCTTGTTATTGTCAACCTGCTTACTTCATGAATTTTGTTACTTTTCGGAGTACATAATATTTTATGACTTTTGCTATTTTGTCAAACTGCTTACTACTTGACTCTTACCATTCGTCGAATTTCTTACTATATGTGACAATAATTATTTGTCAAACTGCTCTCTACTCGTGACTTTTGCCATTTTGTCAAACTGCTTACTATTAGACACTTCAGCAAATCAGTCAATTTGTCACACTGCTGACTACTTGGCTCTTTAATTTTGAAATCCATCACTTTACTCACTACTTTACTTTTTTTCCAATTTGTCAAACAAGCTCACCAACAAACGGCCAACTAGAATGAGCTATTTCTGGCAACCGAAGTAGTCATGAACAAAATCGGTTTAAAAACCAAACCCGAAAACTTTCGTCCTCTCTAATTTAGTTCTTTACTTCGGCATGACTGCAGACAGATATGTCAGTGTTTGTTTTCATGTTTTTATTGTGCTTTGTGTCACTTCGCTCTTCTAATGGCACAATGACTAAAAGTCCAACAAATAAAATAAACAGAACAGCAAAAACAAACCAAAAAAGGCTATGATTTGTTTTGGCAAGGCAAGATTAAAGGCAAGTCTATGCAGAGCTTCTGTTATCAAGCGATGAAATGTGATTTTCAAAAATAAAAATTCCCCAAAAATCTAACAGGAAACATCAGTGTATTGCCTGCATTGAAATTTCCGGACTGTGTTGATGCAACAAGTCATCAGACTGTAATCTGCAAACTGAAAATAAGTATGGTTTTAGATGTGTGTGGTGTGTGTGTGTGTGGTGTGTGTGTGGTTTATTTCCTGTCACTCACACTGTTAACTCATGTCAAAACCAAGCCACAATTCATGACCAGTACAGTAACACAACAATGCCTTCTTTTATCAGAATAAGTCGAATGTGTGTGTATGTGTGTGTGTGTGTGTGGGGGGGGGGGGGGGGTCCCTTACTCAGTCACAGTAACAACAACAATCGCTTCCACGACATTGCTGAATTCAAAGTTGACCCCCTGTATCAATCATCCATATTGTTTTCGCAATGTGAAAAAAGCTGAATGAGTGGTGTGTTGATTGATTGTGAAGACAGAGAGCAAAGGCAGATGGTTGGTTGGGAAAATACTGAGCTGTATTTTAGGCATCCCATGAGTTAGCTCTGGGTTGTATTGTTTTGTTTTTGTTTTAGCTTTGTGAGTTGTTGATTGTGAGGTAGGGGGTGGGGAGGGGGATCACACACACACACACAACATAACCACACACACCACCTCTCTCTCTCTCTCTCTCTCTCTCTCTCTCTCTCTCTCTCTCTCTCTCTCTCTCTCTCTCTCTCTCTCTCTCTCTCTCTCTCTCTCTTTGAACTGAAACTGAAAGGCAAGTTTTAAAACCAGACTGAAATTTACTGAAACTAAGAGACAAGTTTCGAAACCTAATATAACCTGATCATCATCCCCCCCCCCCCCATTTTCTCTCCCCCTCCTTCCCCATCCACCCTCTCCACAGACCCCCCCCCCCCCCTTCCCATCTACGTTTCTCTCCTTCTACTATTTAACTCTATCTACTAGCAAGAAATATTCATAAGCTACTTTCCCCGTGAACTTGTTCATGCCTCTGGTCACCAGCTTTCCTCTGCATAGCGACAGCGAGAAAACAGTCCGTCAAGAGTGTTATCATGCCCGGTCACACAAGCAGAGAAAATTGTGACCAGATTTGGCCAAGCTCTCAAGAGCTTGAATAACCCTGGTGTGAAAAGCCCCACCATCAGTTTGCCTTCCTAAACGTCCCCCAGCCGCAACAGCCAGATTTAGATTTCATCCTCGAATCGTGCCCATTACAATAACGGTAGGAAAACAAAGATTCTCTATTCAGTGCTTCCCGAGGCTACATATGGGATTCTATCACATAATAGTTGATGACAGGAAAAACTGAAAATCTGATCTCAAGGGGAAAAAAATCATCCTTGAAGAACAAACAAACGAACAAAAGCTTGTTGAACTTCATACATCATGCGATAATTATCCTCACGAAATGTTTTAAGTTTCAACAATGCCTGTGATTGTTAAAGAAAAAAAAACAACTTCCCTGATGTTTAATTCTTCCCTGTATGCTTCAATGAGGAGGCTCAGGGTTATTTTATTTTTAGTGTGGTGATTTCTACAGGATTTCCTGGCCGTATTGTGTTGCACATTTCCTGTGTGTGAGTTCACCTGACTGACACCGGGTGACGCGTCGATCTAAAAGTACCGGCAAAGTGAAATCTAAAAATCTTTTGGCTTCAGTTTCAGTGTCAGCAACATCTAAGAAGCTAGGGACGTTGCAAATAATTGTAAAACAGTGATGGTAATCTCCTAAGCTATTCTTGTTTCTTCCCCTTTTGTTTTGTTTTGTTTTGTGATTTGTTTTGCTGGGTTTTTCTTTTTGTCTTGTTTCCTTATAAAACTTTCCATTCTGTTTCAAATTGCTGTATATCTAGATGACCAAACAACATCTTCAATCTATTAATCTATTGGCTTGAGTAGCAGTAGCTGTCTTGAAAAGATTTTAGGAATTCTGAAAATATTGAGAAAAACAAAGGGACAACCCCCCCCCCCCCCCCCCCTAGCAAACAAGTACAAAGCAAAGGCAACACACAAAAAACCCAAAGCACACAACCCTTCCCCACCTACAACAAAACAATACCACAACCCTCCTGCCCCGAAAAGGTTGTCAAAAGCCCATATTGTAACCAGTAATTGAATACATTATTTTAAAATTTAAAAAAAATATGATAACAGCAGTATCACATTAATTTTTGGGAAAAAAAGACTCGAAAAAAATGAAAGTCATAATACAATCAGTGTATCTGAAGATCGCCAGAATTTCTTTTTGTCACGTAATGAATTTACGAAATAAAATTAATGTGTGTTCTTTTTAGATAGATTGGTTGAAAACATAACTGAAGAAGGTACGCGTATTATGTTGCTAGGTATCCACGCTGCAGGACAGAAAATAGCGAAGACATTCCCCCATGCTTTTAGCTCTGTCGTAATATCCTGACTACCTCTCGGAAAAGTCAAAATGTCTGTCACAGCCAGAAAGCATGAAGTAATGTCTGTCATAAGTTAATGCCATCAGCAGTATGAGATGTCAGTTTTTGTTCTGTGATGCTACATGAAACTTCCACCTCCCTTTTTCTCTATACTCAATTCCATCATGAGTACGAGAAGGAGAGAGAGAGAGAGAGAGAGAGAGAGAGAGAGAGAGAGAGAGAGAGAGAGAAGAGAGAGAGAGAGAGTGTAAAAATTTTACTCTAATCCAGTCAGTCTCTTAACAACAACAAAGAATAACCCTGCTAACTGACCACGAAGGGATATCAGCCAAATTTATTAGCAAAAGTCTCGAGGCAACAACGACTTTTGAAATGTTACTTAACTGCCGGAAAACTGTGTATTAGAGAACACTTTTTGTTGTGCTGTTAACGCGAAAATCTTGATAATGTAACAATTGTTTCTACTTTGCATTTTTTTTTTAGATAAAGAAAACACATTTTGTGTATCTAACAGATTTAGGAACGACTACTGTTGACTATGGGGACTAACGGTAAGTACGGAACAAAATTCATGGATATAATATTCAAGTTTTGTTTTAAACACAAACAAGCCTTGCCTTGCTTTGCCTTGCCTTACCTTGCCTTGCCTTGCTTTGCCCTGCCTGGACTCGATTCGACTTGACTTGACTTGACTTGACTTGCTTTTACTTCATTTTATAATCTATCAGTTTTCTGTGTCTTTTATCTCCTCTTTCTGAACTTGTCCTGTGTTATTCTACTCTGTCCTGCCTGTCTCGTCCTGTCCTGTCCTGTCCCATCCTGTCCTGCCTGTCTCGTCCTGTCCTTATCCTTATATGTCCTGTCCCATCCTGTCCTATTCTGTCCTGTCCTGCCTTTTTTATATTCTGTCTCGCTCTTCCCTGTTCTGCCTTTTTCTTGTCCTCCCTTCGCTTTCTTGTCGGCCTGGTCTCATCTTGTCTCGCTGTTGTTTCAGCCTTATTCTTGGTTTTGGTCCCGTCTGTCTCTGTCTCTGTCTCTCTCTGTCTCTCTGTCTCTGTCTCTCTCTCTCTCTCTCTCTCTCTCTCTCTCTCTGTCTCTCTGTCTCTCTCTGTCTCTCTCTATGTCCCTGATGCTGTCTTATCTTATCTGGTCACGCCAGACAGCCAGGCCAGTCCCTATGGATTGGTGGAGCCGCCTTTTCAGGGAGAACCACCAAAGGACACCTGCCATAGCTGCCCAACAGACAGACAGACAGACAGACAGACAGTCAGTCCCTAGGTCTAGCTTTGGGTCAGTTACTGGGTCAGTCAGGCCCTGGGTCAGTCTCTGGGTCAGTCAGTCTCTGGGTCAGTCGCTGGGTCAGTCTCTGGGTCAGGCACAGGCCAGACACTTTCCCTCCTGGGACTGGGGATATGAACCATTTAGCTGGGTAAAAAAAACTGCACATAAATTTAGAAAGGCATTGCGGATTAGTCTTCAATTCAAACCAGGTGCAGCTGTTCTGTGTTAACAACGTTTCCTAGCTAACTAGTATCCATGTTTTATGCCTTGAACGTAGCAACTCTTACTGAATAGAAAAAAAAAAAAAAAAACGAAGCCTAATTTCGCAAGGAAGTCTTTTTTAGTGTGGAGTTGCTAGACATCTGTGTTCACAGCTATCACAGCTGGATTTTAAACAGAACGGATCTGTATGGAAATCGTTTGCAGCTGTGTACATTCTAATACATTATGCAAGGGCGGTAAAGAGATTTCTGTGGTTTCTGAAAGAGCATCTACATCGTTCACATCCAAAGGTTAAATTGAGAAAGTATAAGGTAAAATAACATAACATTAGATAAAATAATGCGCAATACAATTAAAATAAGCGCAATAAAATGGAATAAAAAATATAACGGAATAAAATGATATGACATTGTGAACATAGCAAATCTAAACACAACATGGCTATGTGCAACAGCACCAGCAAGACTGCATTAATGAAAAACATGCAAATCAGTCAAAGTATCATAATCACCGACGCAATCCAAACTCAACCAATACAACTCATGACCAAACTGATAACATGGCAAGTAAAAGTCAAAAGAGTTTCTCGCGACTTTTAAAAGAAACTTTTCGGATCATTCTTTTTTCAACTAAAAAAAAACAAACCCCAAAACATCAACTTGTACTGAACTGAATAAAAGACCCAACTTGGGAAGAAAGAGGGGACTAAAAGGCTCCATCAATGAACAAGGACTACAGAAGGACTGAAGGATTGCAGAAAGCCATGTTCCCAAGCAGAGGGTCCCTGTTGTAATCTCTCCATAGTTGTTGCTGGGAGTCAGAGTTTTTAAGATCCACGAGGAAGTTGGTGCATGGCCCCAAAGATGGCGTTGGGGGAGGAAGGGCTGGCGGGAGACGCCAGCACCTTGGCAGAGGGAGGTGCTGAGGAATCCACCCCCAGGAAGGCGTCGTGCATGCTCTCCCCAGGAGGAGGCACCCCAGAGACCCCGCTGGAAGGCTCTCTCATCTGTTCAGGGATCTCTGCCTCCTGGAGCATCTGCAGAAAGGAGACGCCACTCGGCAGAGGCTCGTCCACTGCTTGCGGCAGCGGCAGCGGCAGGATGGGAGGACCGGAGTGACCTCTCGAGGTCGTGGGGACAGGGTCATCTTCAACGGTGATGACTGGCACGTTGTGAGGGGGGCAGCCCTGTCTCCCCTGGTAAAGCCTGGGCCTGGAGGAGGTGTTGGGGGGCGACTCCTCCATCTCCATGACCTCAGCCCGGGGACTGGCACTACAAGGACGCGTCAGGGTGTGCGGGGGCGGGTCTCTACACCTCAGGATCTCCACATGGAGATCAGAACTCGGACGCTGGAGGCTGAGGACGGGAGAGAGACCGACTCTGGTTACCAGCTTACTGTCTCTTCTGATGACCATCCGCTGACCTTGAGAAAACCGTGGAGACAGACTTGTAACAAACTGGCCACTGTCCGTGCTTCTGGCGGACTCCAGCAGCTGTGGGGAGGTCACGGACACAGACCGGCCTGGATGGACGTGAGGGGAGTGAGGGCAGTTGCGGACTCGGCGGATACCCTCCTGGAAGCCGGAGGTCAGGTCGTACAGGCCGTTCACCTCAGCCCTCAGCTGCTCGTTTGTCTGCTTCAGCTTCTTGTTTTTCTGCAGGGAAGAAAGAAGAGAAGAGATAATGATCATTAACTGTGACAGTATGTGATACTGAACCATGGACAACTGGTGAGTAAAATACGGTATCATAAGCTGTCATAGGTACAAGAATGACCTTATAAACTTACATCATGCACGCACGCACAACTGTACCCGTGCACGCCTGCTTACAAGGTGCAACAGGATAACCTGGCTGGTTAGAGCATTGTGTTTTTACTTGCGATCTGCTGACCCGGGTTTCAATCCCGTTCACAGGGACATTTTCCCCCGGAGTTAAAATCAGTGCCGACTCTATTACCCCTAAAAGTCCACCGGATGAGACTAGAAACCAAGGTCCCGTCAGCGAATGCACGCAGAACATCTTGCGCATATGTTAAAACCTGTTCCATTTCTCGGAAGAGTAGGCCATTGTGTGCGTCCCGTGGGAACGGATAACAACATTTACAAAACTGCATACACACGAGGACTAAGATATAAAAAAGCACATGAGGGCTTATTTCATTATCCTCGAAATAAAAGAAGAAAATAAAAAAAAATAAATAAACGAAGGTAAGTACACCCACACGCCATGCCGTGACATGTTATACCATGCTATGCTATGCCTTAACACCATACTATGCCATACTTTGTCATATGACATGCTATGCTATGCCTTCACACTATACAATGCCATACCTTGTCATAATTATGATATGCTATGCTATGCCTTCACACCATACTATGCCATAACTTGTCATATGACATGCAATGCTACGCTATTCTATGCTCTGCTGTGCTACAGTTTACAAACACGACACAGTGCTATGCCATACCAAACCACACCACACCACTACGCACACCACAGCACACCAAACCACACCATACCACACCACATCCCACCCCACACCCCACCCCACCCAACTCCACCCCACGACACCTTACCACACAACACCATAACACCACTACGCACACTACACCACACCACTACGCACACTACAACTCATCAAACCACACCACACCATGTCACACTTTATCACACCACTCCACACCACGCCATGTCACACCTTGTCACACCTTGTCACACCATGCCGTGTTATGATATGCCACGCCATGCCATGTTATGCCACCATACCTTTTCCAGTTCAGACAGTTGTTGTTTCTTCTTCACTCGGCTTTTCTGGGCTGCCTCCCTGTTCCTTTTCTTGCGCTTGTCCTGCTTCACTTTCTCCTCCGCCGTCAGCTGTCAGAATAGAGAGATGATAATCACTGTGTGATAGGGGCCGTGTGTGTGTGTGTGTGTGTGGGGGGGGGGTAAGTGTGTGTGTGTGTGTGTGTGTGTCGTGTGTGTGTGTTTTGGGTGTGTGTGTGTGTGTGTGTGTGTGTGTGATTATCATCATCATCATCATCATCATTCCCCTACACCTGCCCCCATCTCCAACTCCATCATCACCATCACCATCACCATCACCATCATCATCATCATCATCACCACCACCACCCCCGCCCCCCCCCCCCACATCATCATCATCATCATCATCATCATCATCATCATCATCATCAACCACACCACCACCACCACCACCACCACCACCACACACATCATCATCATCATCATCATCACC
Source organism: Stramonita haemastoma (assembly GCA_030674155.1). Taxonomy (NCBI): domain Eukaryota; kingdom Metazoa; phylum Mollusca; class Gastropoda; order Neogastropoda; family Muricidae; genus Stramonita; species Stramonita haemastoma. Next base: position 75,261,204 of record CM060318.1, read on the forward strand.
ATCATCATCATCCTCACCCATCAACCACCACTACCACCACCACTACCACCACCACCCACATCACCCACATCACCACCACCACCAATATCCTCATTTCTCCTCCTCCTCCAGCTCCTCCTCACCGGGTAGGTTTTGGGCTCCTCAAAGGTGACGGCCAGTTCCCCCTTGCCGCCCCTCAGCCTGTCCAGCTGGATCTTGGTCCTCAGCTGCTGCATCACCACGGTCTGTCCGTCCCCTCCCTCTCCGCCTGCTCCATGGCTCTCTGGGACAGCCAACAGCAGAGATAGGGTCAGATCACAGTGCTGATCTATAGCGGTTCATTGTTAGTCTTTCCCATCGCTTGCTAACAGTTCATTGTTAGTCTTTTCTCCATCGTCTTGCTAACATCAACCAACAACAGAGATAGGGTACGATCAGAGTGCTGAGCTTTTAGCAGTTCATTGTTAGTCTTCTACATTGCTTGCTAACAGCAACTTTTACCAACAGTAGTAGTCAGACAGTCTTGTTAGTCTTCTACATTGCTTGCTAACATTCATGTTAGTTTTATTTTATTTTTTATTTCTATTTATTTATTCATTTTATTACATCTATTTATTTCAATTTATTCATCAATATATTTATTAGTTTATATCGAGGAAATGACTAGAAAAAAAACAAAACAAATATGTCAGCAAAAAGCAATTAGCCTATAGGCCTAAAAAAGACTGAAATGTTTTTGTTAATGGGGGGAAAAAAAACAGAAGGGAAGAAGGGCAGAACAGAATAAAACACATCTTATCGAAAGAGAGGAAAGGTTTTACAAATTATTTTAACAAAAAGTGAAAAAGAAAAGAAAGAGAACAAACATTTTTTAAAAAAATGTACAAGAAACTTCAAAAAAGAAAAAAAGAACAACCCCAAAGACTAAGTTATTAATAACTTGACAATTAACAAACGAAATCTTACAAGATAGATGAATGAATGAATCAATTAATCCGTCATGCATTCATTAATCAAATAAATAAATACCTGTAATTGAGTGTCCATTTGACTCATTGTTGGCTCCGCCAGCGATGAACAGTCAAGGGTCGTAACTTGCTGTGGGTATGTTGTCGCGCAACTGTTGTCTCCCTTCAAACTTCCCATCGTAGCCAATGCTGCCCAAACAAAGCGATCGATGATGACACTAGTAAATCTACCGAGTGATAATAACATACAATGAATAGTAATAACAGTAATAATTGTGCTATAGAAAAACTATCGTGAAAGAAACGCAGAAGCAACAACACCAGTCTACGACTTCGAGCCACACCTTGACAAGGGAGAGAAATGATAGTGCGCTCAGGAAATACGTCTATCTAGTGCAGCATCGGATTTTCCCGATAGTATTCCTGGATGCACTCCAAGTTTCTCCACCGATTTCTCAGACACAAAAAAGTGATCTGCTATGATATTACAACCTGAAATTTCTCTGAGCGCAAATCTGATCAACAACCTGTATTAGACACTGGTCAATTTTATAAAGGAAAAAATGCTTTAAAAATCATGAAAAACGAGGGTGAGATAAGAAGAGTTAGTCTCTCTATATATACAGGACTGCACCAAACATAAATTACTCAGCATGAATTCCCGTTGTGACTGAAGCAAGCGACTTTTCTTTTTTTTCTTGGCGACTTGCCAATGGACACATAATAGTGCCTGTCCCATAAAAAAGAATGTTTTCAATGCCACATTCAGGGTCACTAGTCAACGGAAAAAGACAGATTGGTTGACTGACAATGCCATGTCGCTTACTCTCCCTGCTGTCTCCCATCCCTGGCGATCTCCCAAGTGCTCTCTCTCTCTCAATTTTCAGTACAATGTGGTATCAATTTCTAAAGGCAAGTCAGCGATAAACAACAAACAATAACGAAGCAACAATGACATTAATTTTTTGATGGACAATAAAGAAAACTAGACAACACCAACGACAGCTATACACAACCAGAACATAATTACAGAGAAGCAAAATGACAATCTAAATAAGTTTCTCCGTAAATCGTGGTGATTATAGTTTACTGATAACAGCCATGACTGTTGATTTAAGATAACAATCAACAAGAATCCAATCTGATAAATATAACGGCATAAATATTTCATATGCTAGCTCCTATCACACAGTCAAAGCATACAAGCAAACCACAGCTAGCCTATACAAACTATGTTACTGCAGTGCAGTCGCAAAGGCCAGGCTATATTTAGCAATGTGACTACTAAAACATTTACGTTTCTTCCTTTTCATCCTGTCAACTTTTGCACACCACGCCACACCACACCCCACTGCTAGAGCTGACAGATTAACCAGGTCACTCTCTAGTAGATAACATACAGGCCCTATACTTAATAAAAAAAATAAATAAAAGTAAAATTTGAAATTGACTTATTGGCATTTTACGATGTGGGTCTTAACCCTTATTAAGAAGGATCACCCTTCAATGATGTATGCTAAAATTGAACTTTATACAGATTTATCATTTTACGATCTCGATCTTAACCTTTATTGAGGGCCATTCTCCAAAATATTACGTATATTATGCCCTTTACATTATACTAACATTGACATTTATTGTTTTTTTTTTCATTTTACGATGTGGGTCTTAAAACTTCAGTTTGAACTGAATTCGTCACATAAAAATTGTGATTGTTGTAAGGGTTTCATTTTATTTGTTTGTTGTTTTGTTGTTAGAAAAAATAGTTGCACTCTGCTCGCTGAAAATCTGTCAAACTCTGCTTTAGTGAATGCAGGGTATGTTTACACTGTGTTTCTGTAACGCATTCACTGATTACATACAAGAAGAACGAAGTCTTTTAAACTGTGTACTTGACAATCAGCATGCATAGTAAAAAGAAAAAAAAAAAATAAATAAGAACAAGCATACGAAGAGAGGAGAGTCTATAGCAGGTCTGCACACTATCTGACCTGGAGGATAAACTTCCCACCCTTTCATAGCTCACGCACCGTCAACAAGATTCGATCTTTTGCAGTGTTCTACTCACTGGATCAATATTCAATGCTTTACCATCTGGCTTACGGCTGTGTCTGGTGTTTTTTTTGTTTTGCTTTTGTTGTTGATTTTTTTTTGTTCTTTGGGGGGGTAGGGGTGAGGGTTATGTTACTTTTATTGCAACTGCAGCACATTTGTTACTACAACAAAGGCTGCACCTGTCTCTTTATATAGCTCAGTCACACACACACACACACACACACACACACACACACGCGCGCGCGCGCGCGCGCGCGCGCGCGCGCGCGCGCACACACACACACACGCACACACACACACACACACACATGCGTGCTAGAGTGCGCACGCTAGCGTTATCGAGACTGTCTTCAACTGCTGTATGGGTTATAATGGTAGTAAAACTGCCATGTCTGTTTTCAGTTACAAAAATCAGTATACCACAATATCAATCAGTAAATCAATCAATCAAACACAATAATCAGTATTCCACATTATCAATCAATCTATCAACCAAGCTAGCAAGCTAACTATCTTATAAAGTGTGTGCATAAAAAGTGTGTTTATATATACATTATCATATATATATTATATATATATATATATATATATATATATATATATATATATATATATATATATATGTGTGTGTGTGTATATGTATACATATAATGACACATATGGTTATATATAATCACAACTGCCATAACATCTACATGTCTATTATCTGCTATTATTAACTGCAGTATCAGTAGAAATGATATGCCGCAACATCTGCAGTCCACTGAAGACGCCACAGATGATCACAACACTGTCAAATACTTTAACAATCAGAACTGTTTCATACACTCAGCTGCAGACAGCAGCTTTTTTTTTTCTTAATAATTATAATTATTATCACTAGAGCTTATGCAACACAGAAGCCTCTATGCTTGCTGTGCTCCCGATTATTTCTATGTGTTGCTTCTACGTTGCTTTCATGGAGTGAACTTCAGTTTTAAACTAACTAACTAGGCTTCAACTCCGATGTCTGTATGATTTTAAAACATCTAAACTGTTCTTGCTCAGAAAAAAATAAAGGTGATGATGATATATAATGATAATAATAAAATAACAAAGAAAGCACAGCACACAAACGAATGACGCCAGCACTACAACAACAATATATAGTTAAATATATAGCCGACACTAATGCTATGTACCAGGCTTTTGTTACGGTCGCCATTAATTTTTTTTAAAACTAGTATTCTGAACTAAAGCAACTACATCAGTCACAAATACTACTTCGCTACTATTCCACTTTCTTCTACAACCTAACTTCATCACATCATCATCATTGTTATCATCACCATCACTATCATCGTCCTCTTCGTCTGTTTCTTCAGTGTTCACACAGCTTAGAATCCTTCAAACTGTCCACATACTGGCGATAGTACTATACACCTCTTCCCCTTAGAACCCCGAACTACTACCTTCTCTGTGGCTCTTACGTTACACACAAACACACAGGCATTGAAATGGTTGATGGCTCTCGTAGTAGACGTTCTACTGCAGATGAACTGAACAGGAAAACTGAAGGAGCTCTTACCTTTCACTGGAGACATATCGTCCTTCAATGATGTGGAGGCGTCGACAGTTCCGCGTGAAATGGTGTTTGGATGGTGAATCACACACTCAAAAGACCCAGACGGAAAAGAAGCTTCGTGAAACCGACGGTGGTTTATAACGCGATGAAGTGAGTGCGGGAATTTCCGATGACTGCATTGGCTCGTTCGTCGAGTCATGTTGCAAGCAAATGTTGGACTTTCCATTCTAAAAATAGCTCTCTCTCCTCTCTCTCTCTCTCTCTCTCTCTTCTCTCTCTCTCTCTCTCTCTCTCTCTCTCTCTCTCTCTCTCTCTCTCTCTCTCTCTCTCTCTCTCTCTCTCTCTCAGAGACAGACAGACAGACAGACAGACAGACAGAGAGGAGGGGGAGGAGGGGGGTTCAGAAACTTAAAACTGGTTTTCTCCTAAGTATGGCTCGTTGACTTTCTTACCTTGAATGATTTTTTTTTCTTTTTTCTCTGTTCAAAGAAGTGGGAGGGGGGGCGGGGGAAGGGGATTAGTCTGGGGTTCTCTCTCTCTCTCTCTCTCTCTCCTCTCTCTCTCTCTCTCTCTCTCTCTCTCTCTCTCTCTCTCTCTCTCTCTCATTTTATTGTGGCTCCTGATTTTCGTCTTCTGAATGTGTGCATTTTTATTATCTTATTATGTATAATGTCCTTATTCCTTTATGTTGTTTGGCACTGCATATAGTTTTATTGTTTAGTATCTTTTTATCTTGATGTTTTCCCTGAAAAGGGCGGGGACTGGATGTAAAAAAGCACATAAGTGCTTATCTATTATCCTCGAATA
>CM060318.1:75274076-75276562 GCA_030674155.1 Stramonita haemastoma
AAAAAAAAAAAAAGGTCTCTGATTCGGAGGCACCGACTACTTAGTCTCATACTGGCTTTTAATTGTGTGTTTCGTTCAATTTTGTACCAGTGAGAAATTGGTGCCAAGGCCTTAGGGTCGGAGAGGTTCATAGTTGGAGAGACGTTGCAGTGGTCGCCACCACCCTGGGAGGGCGCTTTATTTAGTCTGGCTTTATGATTTTACTCTATTATTGTTGTCAGTGGGGGGACTTAGTAGGTGGTTTCTTGCGTGTGTTAGCTCAGAACAGGCCGCACTGAAGTAACCCAGCAGCGATGCAGGGCCCTCTGGTTGGTTGGCCCCACAGCTGCCTAACACTGTTATGCTACCTGTGGAAGTTGGGACACCGAGAAGCGACATGGCGAGCCTGAATAGGGGGGGGACGGACGGATAGCCTAGTGGTCAGAACATTGCGCTCGCAATTTGGCGACCGGGTTCGATTCCCGGTCGAGGGGATTTTTCCTCTGGAGTTAACATCAGTGCTGACTCCACTCACCCCAAAAGTCCTTCGGATGAGACTGTAAACGAGGGCCCCGTGTGCGAACGCACGCAGAACATCTTGCGCACACGTTAAATCCTGTTCCGCTTTTCGTAAGAGTAGGCCATCGTGTGCCGGTGGGAACAGATGACACGATTTACAAAAAACAAACTGCATACACACAGGGACCGGATGTAAAAAATAAAAAAGTACATGAGTGCGTATTCCATTATCCTCGATATAAAAGAATAAAACGAAAAAAAAATTGAAAACATGATATCGCTGTGGCCTGCAGAGAATACCAGCAGGACACGAAGGTCACAGACAAACCAGGCGGTAATTAATTACTTAAACATAATTATATCAGAATGTTTTGTTTTTAATAGCTTACTGAAATAGATAACGACAGTTGTCATACTGTGTGGTGTGTGTGTGTGTGTGTGTGTGTGTGTGTGTTTGGGGTTTGTGTGTGTGTGTGTGTGTTTATTTATTTATTCTTTTATATCGAGGAAAAATGGAATAAGCACTCATGTCCTTTTTTTTCATCCAGTCCCCGTGGGTTTTGCAGTTGTGTAAATATTGTCATCTGTTGATCATGTGTGTGCGTGTGTGTGTGTGTGTGTGTGTGTGTGTGTGTGTTGTGTGTGTGTGTGTGTGTGTGTGTGTGCACGCGCGCGCACGCGTGCGCGTTAATGTGTACGACACTTCCCTATCTCTGCATTTTTTCCCTTCCTCTTCTCGATCCAGTCACCAACAAAACACATACTCCCTATCCTTCGCTATCTCTACAAGCAGAATATACTGTAAAATACTTAAACAGAAAACTCGTATGAATCCAGGTTGGTAGCACACTTGCTTGCACACGCACGCACGCACGCACACACACACATACACCACACAACACACCCCACACACACACAACACACACACACATACACACACACACTAACCCGGAAGAGAAAGACATATCTCCTCCCCTCCCCATCATAACCTTCAGTGCCATCAACATTCTTTGGCTATCAGTTAAATCAGCTCGTTGGGCGTGGGTGGAATATACTATAGCGTCAGTTAAAAAAAAAAACTGTTGGAGATTATTCTTTTTATTTTTCAACTAAACGCTGTGAGCACATTAGCCACTTCTACCCTGCAATAATCCCACCCCTACCCCCTTTTCTTCCAAACTTACTTACTTACTCACTTACTTACACACACACACACACACACACACACACACTCACACACACACACACACGTCCACACACACAACAAACCACACACGCGTACACCACACACCGCACACACACACACACACACACACACACACGTCCATACACACACACACACACAACAACCACACCCACACACGCGCGCGCGCGCACACACAACATTTTCTAAACCAGACCAGGAAGAAATGGGTACGGTGGCGTTAATCAACTTCTTAGTCTAACCACCATTTTTTGGTTGTTGTTGTGGTCGTCATGACAGGACACTGTGTATCTCAAAATTGTGAGGGCTTCCCTTACCAACAGTTTTTGTAGGTTATTCTTTCTATATTATTAGCTTTTGTTACAAAATTTATGTCGCTATTACAAATGCATTATTGTATGCATGACAAGCATTACCAATAACAATAAAAGTTAACCATTTTCAATAAAAGTTAACCATAAAAGCATAGAAGTTAACCATTTGCAATCGTAGGTTCATGAATGCACATTGATATTGTACTTAACAGAAATAAGATACTTCTTACAGGCGACGGTACTGGAACCATTCGTATCGGTCATTGCCTTTCCAATGGATCATTCCAGTGGCGTGGGGAGGTGGGGGTCTGCTGCATGGGTAACAGCTTGCCCTCCTACTTACTTACCAGGCTTTGCGCTCTAGGCCTAAAGACTAAGAGCGCAACTCCATAGTCTTCCGAGACTGATGGGTGCCTGCTACTACAGGCTTTGTAGACGATTCATCTCATGGTAGGATTTAAAACGGTGAA
>CM060318.1:75281662-75291662 GCA_030674155.1 Stramonita haemastoma
CATGCTGCAGGGAACAAGGCACCCGGAAAGACTGACTGTGACTGTGAGTGCTAGCTGACAATGGTGTGACCAATAATGCCCATGTGGGTTGGACTCGGTCCTATTCGGTTCTTCAAGACGTGTGATTTTTGTTTGTTCGTTCGTTTCTGATTTCAAGATTTGAAGACAACTTTACGACTGGTAAGAAATGGCTGCCATGCCACTGGGTGGTTTACAGAAAGCCAGACTAACAGTGGTGGGACATATGTGGAACATGGAAAACGATGAGACGCCTGCATGCTGAATGTAGGTCAGTGTAAACGTACACATTGATATAATTGAGTTTCTGTACGCACACACACGCACGCGCGCGCGCGCACACACACACACACACACTACACTACACTACACTACACTACACTACACTACACTACACTCAACACTACACTACACTACACTACACTACACTACACTACACTGCCATAACCACAGGTTTACAGACTAAAACCGTGTTGGTATATAACCACAGCGTATGAGTGCATGTGTGTTGGATCTTCAGTTTGACGTCCTTTCGTGGAAAAGGGTTAATAGACGAGAAACCTCAAAAGAGAGAGAGAGAGAGAGAGAGAGAGAGAGAGAGAGAGAGAGAGAGAGAGAGAGAGAGAGAGAGAGAGAGAGAGAGAGAGAGAGTGAGTGTGCGTGTGTGTGTGTGTGTGTGTGTGGTGTCGTTGTGCGTGTGCGTGGTGTGTGGAGGGCAAGTTTTGTAAAATTAATGTGTTTAGCGGTGTACATGCGAGAACACGAAAGAGGGAACATTTGAAATGAATGTATGCAATTGCGCAAAAACTGTTGTGAAGGAAAACATTTTATGCATCAAGGATTTTAAACTTGTTATCCATTTTAGTATTGATTATCATTTCTCACATTTTAGGTCATTGTTTTTTTTATGTTTTACTTCTTGTAAGCAACAATGCTAAGTTTTCCCGAATGTGATCAAAATACAAGTCTTTAAAATAGTGATTTACTCTTTGATGTATATTTTTTTCGTTTGTGACTTGCAAAGTTTTTTGTGTGTGCTCTTTTATGCATTATCTAATCTGGAGGTTTAGAACTCTTTAAACATTTTAATTCAAATATATTTTTTCGAGTCTTTGAAAATTTGCGTTTTTATGGTTGTTAACATTTCTGTGTCCCTAGGGCCTCCTCTGTCTTCTCTTGTATATTCTTACTCGCCCCCCCCCCCCCCCCCCCCCCTCCTCTCTCTGTTTCCCCCACCCACTCTCTCGGTCTATCTGTCTGTTGTCTGTCTGTCTTCTGTCTCTCTTCTTCTCTCTCTCTCTCTCTCTCTCTCTCTCTCTCTCTCCTCTCTCTCTCTCTCTCTCTCTCTCTCTCTCTCTCTCTCTCTCTCTCTTTGTAACCCTTGAAAAATAAAGATTATTTATTCATTCTCTCTCTCTTACAAGTATGCATGCGCATGCTTGTGTGTAATCGCAATGACAAGAAACAAATTTTGTCAGTTTATTTGAGGACATCATGAATGCATACACGACATTTTGGCCCTGTGAAGTTCCTTTTCTGCACAGCAAATCACCGCTGGCAGCTTCTGCTCACCTGCAATGTAGTAGAAGCAGGTAGCAGCATCTCAGCCTCTTCCAGTGACCATACTTTTCTTTGCTGGTAGCTTCCATACCAATTTTTGTTGTTGTTGATGCTGTGTGTTCTCCAGGTTGACACCCTGGGGACACCCAGAACATGCATTCCTCACACCTGAGACTCACTGTGAGACCGTAAGTGCACAAAGTGAGAAGTTTGTGTGTAGGATTCGACTCTTTCAAGTAAAAAGGTAAGTAAAGAATAGTTTGTGATGTCAGGATTACAGGGCCTCTTTCTCATGTAAAAATGATGAGTAAGTGATGAAGGTGTCTCATAATCTATGTGGTCGTAGGGGAGCGAGGCGTCAGAAACCCAGCTCCCTAGGGGCCAGCAGGTTGAGGGCGGTGCCCATCCCTCTCCCTCGCTGCTTTACCTTTTCAATACCTATAGGTGGCCATAACCCTAGTTTTTATTTCTCCATTACAGAATGCAGGATTTATTCTAAGGTGACCTTTCAAAGGCATTGAAACACTTTGATGTAGGCCTTGGTACTTTGCTTACACCAATAACTTAAAAAGCTTTTGGCCCGGGCTAATTCATTGTGTGAATAAAAATAACGAATCCTGATAGACTTCACCAAGGCTTTTGATAGCCATTGTCTTCAGGATTGGCGTGTTGAATATTCCTGCAAATTTGGTCGCTGTTTTTTTTCTTTTTTTTAATTTAAACGTTGATGAGATTGTTAAGCCTTCATTTCTTGACAACATAAAATGCACGGAGGGTGGACAGGTTTTTATGTCGTGGCTGTTTCTAAAGGAGTAACACAGGGATACGTCACTGTATCTATATTCTTTATGATATGGTTTTCCGTTTTGTTTTGTGTAAGGCCTTCTGGTTATTTTAAATACTTTTCTGTCTGGGATTTGACCATGGAGATATCTTGATGTTTGTATGTAGGGATGGTGGGAGGTGTGTATGTGTTTGTTCGCACACGCAGGATAGGGGGAAGGGGCGCTTTTGTGCTAGCAGCCATGCGAGTGTGCACAGGTGTGGAGAGAGAGACAGAGACAGAGGAGGTTTTAGCTTGAAAATGTCATTTTTATACGCAATTTTGATGGAAGAGAGCATTAGTCTGTCCAAAGTCGATACTTTTTTCAAGCTGTTTTCACTTGGAATTTAAAGTCTACATTTTTTTCTAACTCTTTGGATCAAAACAAATCTCTTGATTTTGTCTATAAAATGTATATATTATGCTTAAGAGTCTTCCCAGCCGCACAGCTGAAAAGAACATTACAGAAGAATAGAGAAAAACAGAAACACACCAACTGATAAACAAACCCAAACTTAGAACCATAGGACATTCTTTTCTGTGAATGGGCAGCCAGCATTGCTCGATAACAAACTTACTTCCATAAAAAAGGATAGCTGGGTAGATGATCTGCAATGTCACTTCCTTAAGAACTTAAAAAAAATTCTAGCACACTAGTTAACTCGCTAATGTAGCGAAAGTTGTTTTTTTCTGAACAGGGTACACTCAATGAAGCCAAATCAGAATGTTTATTGTTTTTTTAAAACAATGTATACAAGCGAGTGACATTGCAGATCATCTACTCAGCTATCCTGGCTTTGGACGTATGCTTGATATAAGGCAATAAGATGCTCGTCCACAGAAAAGAATGTCCCTTGTTTCTAAGTTTTGGTTTGTTGAAGGGTCAAAAAGTAAGGATATAATTATGTGTTGATGGAGGAGAAGGGTGGAGGGGATAGAAGGGGAAGGGGGGTGGGTGGGGCTGCTCTCTTTTGGAAAGTCCTGAAAAGGACAACTGAAAACTGCTGTCCAGTCATAGTTTGGCGACGAAGCGGTGACACCATTTTTATGTCACACGAAAACACAGGATTGATATCAGACAAGGAGGGTTTTTACACACAACTTTTTTTCTGTCGTTCTGTGCTGCAGTACAATTGGCGTGACCGGAAAAGACTTGTAGTTTGCATGTCGAGCTTGCAAATCACTGAAAACTAAAAGAGCGGTCAGAAAATTGAATAGGACCCATTCAGACACTTCAAAATCATTTCAACGTCATTCGGATTTTCCGATGTGAGTAGACGCATGACAGTATTTGAACACCATTACGTATTACAAGCACAGTGGAAAAGTGGTTGGGCCTAACAGTGGCTTCCGTTTCCATATTTGTTATCAAGAACGAAACGCGCCCCGTGGTGTAACATTCCTCGTCCGTTAAATGTGCCCTGTATGAATCAGTGCCTCTACATTTTCTTTGAAACTGTACATTAGTCTTTATTTAACCACTTCCTGTCTGCTAACTAAAAATAGGTAATCAAAGAAAAAGGCGTGGAAATATTTCTTTAGCTTGCCCGAAGAAGGAATATGACTCTTAATCTTAGATTAAAACCGGCCATACACGCAAAAATCCCACATTTGTGAGCATCGGTGTTCTTGTATACGAAGAACGGGGTAGGGGGGGGGGGGGGGGGGAGAAGCATAAAGAGAGGAGGAAGAAATGGTGGACAAAGAAATGGAAGAAAAAGTGTCTCCACTATTGTAGAATAATTCAATATTCTGTATTGCAAACCAACAATGAAGAAAACAGACAGGCCAGTGCACAGGCGGACAGACAGATAGCGAATGAGGGAGGGAGGGAGGAGAGAGAGAGAGAGAGAGAGAGAGAGAGAGAGAGAGAGAGGAGAGAGAGAGAGAGAGAGGAGAACTTATCATTTTGACGTTGATAGCGGAATGCTTTTGTCTAAAATAGAGTTGGGGATAAGATTTAAGAGAGAGGAGAGAGAGAGAGAGAGAGAGAGAGAGAGAGAGAGAGAGAGAGAGAGAGAGAAGAGAGAGAGTATTGGCTTATGAATCAATCCTCTGTCGCAAATACTGTGAAGTCATCCATCACAGTGTGTGTATACATGTAAATCATCAGAGGACTAGACTATTATCATAAGTTTACTTTTCGTCCTGTCAAAGTTATGCTTATGTTTTTATGACCCTTCTTTTTGAGTATTGTTCTGTTTAAGCCAAGCTTGTATAGGAATGGAGGAGGATGGGAATACTTTTCACTGGAATTTAAGCCTGATTGCTATGATATAGATGCTGTTGTTGTTGTTGTTGTTGTTGTTGTTGTGCTGCTGCTGCTGCTGCTGCTGCTGCTGCTGTGCTGTTGTTGTTGTTGTTGTTGTTGTTGTTGTTGTTGTTGTGTGTGCTTGCTGCTGCTGCTGCTGCTGCTGCTGCTGCTGCTGCTGTTATTGTTGTGGTGGTTCTTCTTCTTCTTCTTTCTTCTTCTTCTTCTTCTTCTTCTTCTTCTTCTTCTTCTTCTTCTTGTCATCGAGTATTGCCCCAACTTAAGTCACAAATGGAGGTCCTCCACAATAATAAAACTTCTCTGTGTCTGTACTGTCACCACACCTGGGGATCACTGTCAGAGAGTAGGCCTGCACACTGGATGAGACGTCTGCACCAACACCCTGTCACATACCTCGCCATAACAGGCAACCTCAACTGTCACTTTATATGATCCCCTTCCACCCTCCCGCTTCCTTCTAAGGAGGATACATCTAGCTTAGTATGCCAGGAGCTTTCCTGAATGAAGACAATCTCCACTATTAGTATGCCAGGAGCTTTCCTGAATGAAGACAATCTCCACTATCAGTATGCCAGGATCTTTCCTGAATGAAGACAATCTCCACTACACCATTCCAAAGAATAGCAACGCCTTAATGAAGGGTTTGGCACTTTGTTTACATCAATAACTGATCGACAAAGCTTTAGACCATGGAGAAGTAACTCAGTGGTCAGAGCACTCGCTTTCCCCAAGCTAAGTTAAGCAGCATCGAGCGTGGTTACCGAGTGGATGGTTGACCATTTGCGTGCCTTGCCTTCAGTATAGTCCCCCAGTTTGCCTAGCTGTAAATGGTTACCTGCCCTCTTTAGGGTCAAGAAAGGTAAAGCAGTGAGGGAGAGATGGGCGCCGCCCTCAATATGCTGGCCCCTAGAGAAGCTAAGGTTTCTGACACCTCGCTCCCCCACGACTACATAGGTTATGGGACACTGCACACAAATTCAACATCACTCAGTCAAGAGTGCTAAGTTTAACATGCCTATTCCTTTTACCTAGTCCAAGTGTGGTCAGTTCCTGCTATAGTTAGCACCAGCATGGCCCCATCTGGGCTGGCATGGGATGGATTGATTAGCTGAGAGGAGCTGAAAGTTGAGAAAACTGACTAGTGTGGGGACATCTTCACCGTCTTATCCTACCATGAGATGAATCGTCTACAAAGCCTGTAGTAGCAGGCACCCATCAGTCTCGGAAGACTATGGAGTTGCGCTCTTAGTCTTTAGGCCTAGAGCGCAAAGCCTGGGTAAGTAAGTATGGAGGGCAAGCTGTTACCCATGCAGCAGACCCCCACCTCCCCACGCCACTGGAATGATCCATTGGAAAGGCAATGACCGATACGAATGGTTCCAGTACCGTCGCCTGTAAGAAGTATCTTATTTCTGTTAAGTACAATATCAATGTGCATTCATGAACCTACGATTGCAAATGGTTAACTTCTATGCTTTTATGGTTAACTTTTATTGAAAATGGTTAACTTTTATTGTTATTGGTAATGCTTGTCATGCATACAATAATGCATTTGTAATAGCGACATAAATTTTGTAACAAAAGCTATATATAGAAAGAATAACCTACAAAAACTGTTGGTAGGGAAGCCCTCACTATTTTGAGATACACAGTGTCCTGTCATGACGACCACAACAACAACCAAAAAATGGTGGTTAGACTAAGAAGTGATTAACGCCACCGTACCCATTTCTTCCTGGTCTGGTTTAGAAATGTGTGTGTGTGCGCGCGCGCGCGTGTGTGGGTGTGGTTGTTGGTGTGTGTGTGTGTATGGACGTGTGGTGTGTGTGTGTGTGTGTGTGGTGTGTGTGTGTGTGTACGCGTGTGTGGTTGTTGTGTGTGTGGACGTGTGTGTGTGTGTGTGAGTGTGTGTGTGTGTGTGTGTGTGTGTGTGTGTAGTAAGTAGTAAGTGAGTAAGTAAGTAAGTTTGGAAGAAAAGGGGGTAGGGGTGGGATTATTGCAGGGTAGAAGTGGCTAATGTGCTCACGCGTTTAGTTGAAAAATAAAAAGAATAATCTCCAACAGTTTTTTTTTTTAACTGACGCTATAGTATTTCCACCCACGCCCAACGAGCTGATTTAACTGATAGCCAAAGAATGTTGATGGCACTGAAGGTTATGATGGGGGAGGGGAGGGAGATATGTCTTTCTCTTCCGGGTTAGTGTGTGTGTGTATGTGTGTGTGTGTGTGTTGTGTGTGTGTGTGTGTGTGTGTATGTGTGTGTGTGTGCGTGCGTGCGTGTGCAAGCAAGTGTGCTACCAACCTGGATTCATACGAGTTTCTGTTTAAGTATTTTACAGTATTTCTGCTTGTAGAGATAGCGAAGGATAGGGAGTATGTGTTTTGTTGGTGACTGGATCGAGAAGAGGAAGGAAAATATGCAGAGATAGGGAAGTGTCGTACACATTAACGCGCACGCGTGCGCGCGCGTGCACACACACACACACACACACACACACACACACACACACAACCAACACGCACACACATGATCAACAGATGACAATATTTACACAACTGCATACCCACGGGGACTGGATGAAAAAAAGGACATGAGTGCTTATTCCATTATCCTCGATATAAAAGAATAAATAAATAAACACACACACACACACACACCCACACACACACACACACACACACACACACACACACACACACACACACACACACAGTATGACAACTGTCGTTATCTATTGCAGTAAGCTATTAAACACAAAACATTCTGATATAATTATGTTTAAGTACATTAATTACCGCCTGGTTTGTCTGTGACCTTCGTGTCCTGCTGGTATTTCTCTGCAGGCCACAGCGATATTCATGTTTTCATTTTTTTTTTCGTTTTATTCTTTTATATCGAGGATAATGGAATACGCACTCATGTACTTTTTTATTTTTTACATCCGGTCCCTGTGTGTATGCAGTTGTTTTTTTGTAAATCGTGTCATCTGTTCCCACCGGCACACGATGGCCTACTCTTACGAAAAGCGGAACAGGATTTAACGTGTGCGCAAGATGTTCTGCGTGCGTTCGCACACGGGGCCTCGGTTTACAGTCTCATCCGAAGGACTTTTGGGGTGAGTGGAGTCAGCACTGATGTTAACTCCAGAGGAAAAATCCCCTCGACCGGGAATCGAACCCGGGTCGCCAAATTGCGAGCGCAATGTTCTGACCACTAGGCTATCCCGTCCGTCCCCCCCTATTCAGGCTCGCCATGTCGCGTTCTCGGTGTCCAACTTCCACAGGTAGCATATCAGTGTTAGGCAGCTGTGGGGCCACCAACCAGAGGGGCCCTGCATCGCTGCTGGGTTACTTCAGTGCGGCCTGTTCTGAGCTAACACACGCAAGAAACCACCTACTAAGTCCCCCCACTGACAACAATAATAGAGTAAATCATAAAGCCAGACTAAATAAAGCGCCCTCCCAGGGTGGTGGCGACCACTGCAACGTCTCTCCAACTATGAACCTCTCCGACCCTAAAGGCCTTGGCACCAATTTCTCACTGGTACAAAATTGAACGAAACACACAATTAAAAGCCAGTATGAGACTAGAGTAGTCGGTGCCTCCGAATCAGAGACCTTTTTTTTTTTTTTTTTACTGCTTGATGATCAGTGGGGATGAGGATGGTGTCATGTTGATGCTATGGAAGTGTACTAGCTTTGAGAATGTCTGGCAGGGCTGTAGACCTGCTCTGCCCTTCCTCTCGTACATATATTAAATTTTTGATTAACCGGGCCCTAAAAACCCCTGCAATGTTGTTCAAGTTCTCTGAGCAAGACCCTTAAAACTTGTATTCCTAAAGTGGATGAAGCTCAACTCTGTGGTCCCAGTCTTCCAAATGAGCCCGAAGCAAATTCACTCTGGGTAAGAGCCGGCGCCAGAGTTCGACTAAAAAACAAAAAACCAACCCCTTATGATTCTGTTGGGACTCGAACCTGCAACCTTTGAGCCAGACACTGAACGCACTAACCACTGAGCTACGGTCGCCGACCTGTTTCACCACAGCTGATAGGTATGACGAAAAGTGAGAGGGAGTGGCGAAGAAACACAAGTGATGTTTGACCAAGAGCAGAACTGATGACTATCAGCCTAGATATTCAGCTTGGCATGAAGTCCATCCCACTGTTCCAAAAGTAACAACAATGGTCATAACAACTCAACATTAGCATAGACAGACAGGCAGAGGGGAGAGAGAGAGAGAGAGAGGGGGGGGGGGGGCGGAGAAAGACAGACTAGGATGTACTTATCGAGGTACTTTGACACGTAAGTACATAGCTAACGTACTTGTGTATACAACAGGAATACAAAAGCGTTTCGTTTCATTAAACAGAACAAGTTGTGTGCTTGCTTTATTTCGGGAAGAAATAATAGTCGAGCCTAAAAGCAAACAAAAGCCGTGCTTACGCATATGCAAACACACACACACACACACACACACACACACACACACACACACACACACACAACACACACACACACACACACACACACACACACACAAGTACGCCACACACTCACTCACTCACACACATACACACACATAGCCACGCACACATACAGTGTTAAACACACACACACACACACACACACACACACACACACACACACCACGCGCGCGCGCCGCACACACACACACACACCACACACACACACACACACACACACACAGAGCCAAGCACACACACAGAGCCAAGCACACACACAGGCGCACAGTGTTAAGCATACACACACCTACACACACACAGTTCGCGCACACACCTGCCCATGAACAAAATAATTGTTATAAAATGTCGTACAATAAGATTGACATCAATAATTATGATGCACTATGTTTCACTGAAAAGTGTTAGACTTTAAAAAGAAAAAAAGTTTCAAGTGTGTAAGTCACTATGTGTGTGTGCGCGCGCGCACTTATGTATTTATTTTTTTGGTTTTGAGGACAATGCAGTTCCCGCGTGCATGTGTCGTAAGTTTTGTCATATGTTCCCACCGGCACACATGGCCTACTTTGATGTGTGTGCTTGCGTGCGTGTCAGTGTGTGCGTCAGTGTGTGTGTGTGTGTGGTGTGTGTGTGTGTGTGTGTGTGTGTGTGTGTGTGTGTTGTGTGTGTGTGTGTGTGAGTGAGTGAGAGACAGACAGACAGACAGAGAGGGCGAGGAGACTAGAGGGTTTTGTTTGTGGGTTTTTTGTTTGGTTTGGTTTGAAAGGGGGGGGGGGGGGGTTTACTCGTTGTTGCTTTTTTTGTTTTGTTTTGTTTTTTTTTAGTTTCTTCATGGGAGAAGAGGG
>CM060318.1:75297940-75317940 GCA_030674155.1 Stramonita haemastoma
AAGGAATAAGGACATTATACATAATAAGATAATAAAAATGCACTCATTCAGAAGACGAAAATCAGAAGCCACAATAAAATGATTTTGATTATAGAAGAAAAAGAGAAGCGTTAATAGATAAAGAGCAACCAAAGAAACATAATGAAATAAACAACTTAGCAACCAAGAAAAGTCCACCCAAAAATAATTAGCTACAACATTGTTACAACTCATAACAACAAAATGAACTCAGAAGGAACTAAAGATAATAAAATGATTATAATGATGACAATAAGAATAATATCAACAATAGTGATAATAGTATGATAATAATACACGTAAAACTCACTCCTACACGTAGGTTACAACACACACACACACACACCACACCACACACACACACACACACACACACACACACACATACACACACACACACATAACAACACACCACACACACAACAACACACACAACACACACACACACACACACACACACATCACACACACACACACACACCCACACACAACACAACACACACACATCAACCAACTCACCACGCAGCACTGCACAATGCACATACAAACACACACACACACACACACACACACACACACACACACACACCACACACACACACACACTTACTCACACTTATATTTATGAGCACATATCCGCAGGCGCACATGTACTTGAGGTGGTAGGTTTTTTTTGGGTTTTTTTTCTTAAAAAAAATTTTTAGTCATAGAAAAAAGAAGAATGATAAAAGTCAAACAATCATATCAGGTGACAATATTATCCTTTCTTTTACATTCAGAGAGAGAGAGCGAGAGAGCGAGAGAGCGAGAGAGAGAGAGAGAGAGAAAAGAGAGAGAGAGAGAGAGAGAGAGAGGAGAGAGAGAGAGAGTAAGCAGACAGACACACACGCATGTAAAACGCATGTGTGCGTATACAAGCGTATACTCACACATGTATGCGTATACGCGCGTGCGCACACACACACATATCTATCTATCTATCTATCTATCTATCTATCTATCTATCTATCTATCTATCTATCTATCTATCTATCTATCTATCTATCTATCAAAAGCGACAAAATTTATCACATAAACTGTTTAAAATCTACATAAAAAATGAAGCAATTGAACAAACCTCTCACCACAAAGTACTAGGAATAACAATTGATGAAAATCTCAGCTGGTTCTACCACATATCTCATCTATGCAAATACTTGTCCCAAAAAGTTTACCAGTTGACTAAAATTAAACACTTTCTTGACTTCAACTCAAGGAAACTGTTCTTTCAAGCTTATATACAATCCTCAATAGACTATGCAGCAACCCTGTGGGATTCTGCCAGTGCAAATACCATGAAACCGTTACTTAGCCTGTATAAACGTGGTCTTAAACTGGTCCTTTTGAAGAAAACAACCTTGCAAGAAGTGGACTATAATCAGTTGAATATTCTTCCCCTACACCAACGACTAAAATATAACAAAGGCATTATGATGTTTAAGATAATGACAGGAAATGTCCCCACACCCTTAAAAGATAATTTCCCAATAAATCATTCCAGAAATATGGAAAAGCCAAGAGTCCCAATCCCAAGAATAGACTTGTTCAAATCTAGTTTACTATACTCAGGTCCTACCCTGTGGAACTCCCTTCCTGATTCAATTAAACAGCACCAATCATTAACAACCTTCAAAAATCACCTCCTAAACCACTTAAAACATCAAAAATGACAAACCACACTCCCCCCTCTCCCCCCCTCTGTGTGTGTTAGTGTGTGTGTGTGTGTGTGTGTGTGTGTGTGTGTGTGTGTGTGTGTGTGTGTGTGTGTGTGTGTGTGTGTGTGTGTGTGCGTTTAAATGTTTCACATGTATCTTACCATTGTATCATTGTAGCTGATTTTTAAGACTGAGTTTCACTATCCCACTTGTTATATAATAAAGATATTTAGCATCCTTATCAGTAGCCTACACTTACAATCTCTCTCTCTCTCTCTCTCTCTCTCTCTCTCTCTCTCTCTCTCTCTCTCTCTCTCTCTCTCTCTCCCCCCCCCGAATGTCTCACCTATTACCATCCATTTTTAGTCATATTTTGTACTTCCTTTTTGATAATCATGTGTGACGAATGTAATCGATTTTATGTAAAATTTTAATTAATGATCGTTAAAAAAAAATAATTTAAAAAAACCCTGAATAACTTTGTCCATTATCACATATATAATTAAAAACATAAATTTTATGATGTAATCATAAGATTGATATGATATTAGGGTTTATATATTTTTTAATATGTGCCTGACAGCGGATAGAGTATTCGTGTATTCTTTATGATTTTATTCAGAATTCAAGGCATATATTTTCCTTAGAATACAGTTTATTGATGAAATGTGTCAGAACCGGTGAAAATGTATGTGTGTGTGTGTGTGTGTGTGTGTGTGTGGTGTGTGTGTGTGTGTGTGTGTGTGTGTGTGTGTGTGTGTGTGTGTGTGTGTGGTGCGTGTGTGTGTGTGTGTGCGTGCGTGCGTGTGTGTGTGAGAGTGTGTGTATGTGCGTGTGTGTGTGTGTGTGTGTGTGTGCGAGCGTGCGTGTGTGTATGTGTGTGTGTGAGTGTGTGTGTGTATGTATGTGGTGTGTGTGTGTGTGTGTGTGTGTGTGTGTGTGTGTGTGTGTGTGTGTGTCAGTGTGTGTGTATGTGTGTGTTTTGTGTGTGCATGTGTATGTGTGTGTTTGTGTGTGTGTGTGTTTGTGTGTGTGTTGTGTATGTGTGTGTGTGTGTGTGAGTATATGTTTGTGTGTATATGTGTGTGTGAGAGTGTGTTTGTGTGTCTGTGTGTCTGTGTGTGTGTGTGAGTGTGTGAGTGTGTGAGTGTGTGAGTGTGAGTGTATATTTGTGTGTGTATGTGTGTGTGAGAGTGTGTTGTGAGTCTGTGTATGTGTCTGTGTGTGTGTCTGTGTGTGTGTCTGTGCGTGAGTGAGTGTGAGTGTGTGTAAAACATTATCCGATTGAAAAAAAAATGATATGCCTATTTCTTTTAAACATCTAGGATGTTTTATTGTTGTTGTTGTTGTTGTTGTTTTTTGTTGTTTTTTATTTTTTTTTTTGTTTTTTGTTGTTTTTTTTTTTTTTTGTTTTTTTTTAATTATAATTCTATTGGTAGTATGACTCCCCCCCCCCCCTCCAATAAGGATGCTAGTTTAAAAAAAAAAATCCCCTTCTATCCAAATGTATGATTTATATTACATGTACAATTTTTGATAGATAGTGGTGGATTGATGTTTTCGGTTGTCTAATTCATTTTGTTCTCTTGTTTGCTCCTTATCTACTAACGCTTTTCTTTTTTTTTTCCATAATCAAAAATTTTTTTTTATTGTGACTTCTGATTTTTGTCTTCTGAAAAAGTGCATTTTAATACCTTATCATATATAGTGTCCTTTATTCTTGTGTGTTGTTTGGTACTGCGTAAAGTCTTATTGTTTAGTATATTTTCAACTTGATGTATCCCTGAAAAGGGCGGGGACTGGATGTAAAAAAAGCACACGAGTGCTTATCTATTATCCTCGAATAAAAGACTTTGCCTTGCCTTGCCTTGCCTCTATCTATCTAAATATATATATACATATACATATATATATATATATATATATAATATATTATATGGCAACGAACTCTCACCAAGGAGAACAGCCCGAATTTTTTACACACTGAGAAATCTGCAATGACTGAAAAGTACATTTGTTATTACTTTCTGTGATAAAAAAATATGTATTTCTCTATTTTTTTTATCTCTTCAATATCCTAATGCTAATAATAAAACTTTCAGCCCATATGAACTTCTCAGCCTAGTGAGATTATAAAGCATGGGTCATAGTACTGGTAAGCAACACACACAAACTACACTACATAGAAGAGTGCTATAGACGGTGAAAGGGGAAAAAAAAAAGAGAGTGGAACAGGGGAGGGCACTGACTGATGGCCTGTACGGACACTGCGTGACGGCCCACAGGGGTGCCCTGCCCCTGCCAGTCCATGGAGGAGTACAGGTCCTGGGTGCGGAAATTGATGTTCAGGCTGCTGATGCTGCCCACCAGACCTGCACACAACACGCACGCACGCGTATACACGCACACACACAAGCAAGCACGCACGCACGTACGCATGCACGCGCGCGCGCACACATACGCGTCCACTCGACAACACACACACACACACCACCACACACCACACACACACACACACACACAACACACACACACACACACTTGCTGCTACTTCCTCCTATCATTACTATTTCTGTTTCTACGAGCATTACTACTGCTCATAGATTTACTGTTGCTACAGCAGATGCTACTACTACTGCTACCTCTACAACCACTTCTACTTTACCACTACCACTATTACTAAAGCTGCTGTTTCTGTTGTTTTTGTTGTTTTGTTGTTGCTGTTGTTGTTTTGCTATAGCTGCTGCTTCTGCTGTTGCTGCTGCTGCTGTTGCTAGCTGCTCCTCCTCTTCCTCCTACTACTACTGTTGCTGCTGCTGCTCCTGTCCATACTACTACTACTACTTACTACTACACTTCTACTACTACTACTACTACTACTACTACTACTACTACTACTACTACTACTACTACTTACAACTACTACTACTACTTACTACAACTGCTGCTGCTGCTACTGCCGCTGCTGCTACTACTACTGCCACTACTAATACTGCTACTGCTGCTACTCCTTCTACTACTACTACCACCAATTCTACTTCTACCACAACAATCAATATAACCGCAAACACAATCACCACTACTCAAAACCAACATGATAACTTTGAAAAAAAAAACCAACAAATCCCACAACCAAAACCATCACCGCCACCACCATCACACAACCTCCACCCCCAACCCTGAACTAAAAAATCCCCACTCCAATGACCACAGCCACAAGTGAGGGCTGTCCTACTGACCCACGGTCCTGTTGTCGGTGGCCCCCAGCACCATGTAGGAGTCAAAGTCCATGTCCTTGAACAGCTGCCTGGAGAAGTTAGCGAAGAGACGGTCGTGGTTGTTGACGCGGAGAGAGGCCCCGACTTCAGGACCTCCACCAGAACCTCATGCCACGCCCCCAGCTGAAATTTATCACCCAGGCAAAGTGATATTTTACTATTCCCTTTAGTGACGCATTGTTAGGGGGGAAGGGTTTTGACTGTCAATTTTTTTTGTAGGTGGAAAACTCTAATATCAATATTTTATTGTCTCAATGAACTGAGATATTCACTCTCGATAAAAGCAAGTAAACACACAAAGAAATACATTTGTTTTGTTAACCTGTCTGAAGGGACAAGACTTGAGATGGTTTAATATGCACGTATGGTGTGTTTGATAGTGTATTTGTCCTGCATTTTAGTGAAAGGTGTGTGTGTGTGTGTGTGTGTGTGTGTGTGTGTTGCGTGCGTGCGTGCGTGCGTGCGTGCGTGGTGGTGGTGTGTGTGTCCTTACCCACCCAGCCCCCACCGCCTACACACACACACACACACACACACACACACACACACACACACACACACACACAACAACACACACACACCACACAAACTCCCACAAACCCGCTACACACACGCCCCCCACACACCACACCATCCCCCCCACACACACACACACAACACCCTCACACACACACACCCCACCCACCCACCCACCCCCACCCACACTACCCCCCCCCACACCCCACACACCCTCCCCCTACACACACCACCACCACCACCCCCCACAACCCCCACACCCACCCACCCCCACCACCCCCACCCCACCCCCACCCCAAACAACCCCCCAAACAAACCCAAAACTCACAGAAAGCGCCACAGTGGAGTTGATCCTCAACACGGCCCCACGAGCCTGCACGGCCAACCTGACCTCGGCCTGCTCCAGACGGAGATCCACCACCAGCTGACACCTGTCGTCCTGGTCCGCCTTCTGGTCCTTCTCGTTGTTCTTCTTATCGTCCTCGTCGTTGGGGAGTCCTCCTCCTCTTTCTCCTTGTCCTCGTCGTCAAGATGCTGCGGCACTGGCGGTAGCGGCGCAGGAGGGAGCCTGCCGGCGCCATGGGTTTGAAGTGCAGGTAGATGACCAGGAAGCGTGTAGGGCGGTTGTGAGGCGCGAAGCGAATCCAGCTGGTGGAGCCCAGGTACACCGCCCTGTCCTCTGTGTCTGTCACAGGGATTATACAGGGTAATAGTACAGTGAGGGTGGTGGATAGGTGACTGTGATCATAGTGAGGAGGATGGGGGTGAGGAGGGGTGGTGGTTGTTGGTGGTGGTTGTGGTGGTGGTGGTGTGTGATTGTGGTGGTGGTGATAGTGGTGATGGTGGTGGTGGTGGTGATGGTGGTGGTGTGGTGGATGGTGGTGTTGGTGTTGTGTGTTGTTGATGAATGATGATGATGATGATGATGATGATGATGAGACTAACGACACTGGTGGTGGTGGTGGTGGTGGTGGTGGTGACTACGACACTGTGGTGGTGGTGGTATGATGATGATGATGATGGTGATGGTAATGATGATGATGATGATGGTGATGATGATGATGATGATGATGGTGATGGTGATGATGATGATGATGATGACGATAATGATGATGGTGGTGGTGGTGGTGGTGGTGGTGGTGGTGGTGGTGGTGATGATGGTGATGATGATCATGATGATGACGACGACGGTGGTGGTGATAATGATGATGGTGGTGGTGGTGGTGGTGGCGGTGGTGGTGATGATGATGATGACTAACGACACTGGTGGTGGTTGGTGGTGGGTGGTGGTGGTGGTGGTGGTGGTGTGTGATGATGTGATGATGTGATGATGATGATGATGATGATGATGATGATGATGATGTGGTGGTGGTGGTGGTGGGTGCTGGTGCTGGTGGTGATGATAATTTGATGTTGATGTGATGATGATGATGATGATGATGATGGATGATGATAATGATGGTGGTGGTGGTGGGGTGGTAGTGGTGGTGGTGGTAGTGGTGGTGGTGGTAGAGGTAAAATGACAGACAGACAGACAGACAGACAGAAAGACAGAGAGACAGAAAACCAGAACACTGACCTTTACAAGGCCCGGCAAAGCAGTGAGCGAGGTCAGTGCCAGGGCCGGGGCAGACGTGACCCCCGAAGATAGGGGAGGGTCAGTGCACGTGCGGTCACGGACACGCCGACCCAGGCCACAGGGCGCGGAGCAGCGTGACCACTCGCCCCACTCCGCCCACCCTCCGTCCACTGACCACAGCAAGGAGAAATGTCGCCTTTGGTATTGTATTGTTTTGTATTGTATTTTGAGTTGTGTTGTGTTGTGTGTTGGTTGGGTTGGGTTGTATGTACTGTGTTGTATTGTATTGTATTGTATTGAGTTGGGTTGGGCTGGTTTCAGTTGTATAGTATTGTGTCGTGTTGTATTGGATCGAGTTGTGTTGTTTGTATTGTGTTGCATTGTGTTGTGTTGTGTTGTGTTGTACTGTGTTGTACTGTGTTGTGTTGTATTGTGTTGTACTGTATTGTATTGTATTGTATTGATTGTATTGTATTGTATTGTATTGTATGTATTGTATACCACTTTAAGTCACGGCAGAGTTGTCTGCGTGAAATTCGGTTCTGCTCTCTCCGGGAGAGCGTGTCTTCCACCTCTCTCCCCTTCCCCCTCCCCCCCCTCTCTTCTCTCTCTGTTTTCTTCTAACCCCCCCCCTCTCCCCCCCTCTCTCTCCCCCACCCCCACCCCACCCCCTCTGACCTGGGCAGGGCTGGGCGTTACAATCCAAAGTTTCCTTCCTTCCCTGGTCCTCCTCGGACTCCTCAGACTGCACCACGTCTGTGTTGGGGGCCGAGCCCCCGGCGTAGCGCTGCCGGCTGCGCTTTCTGCTGCGCTGCCCCCCGCCACAGGACACCGTGCACTGCGTCCACGAGGTCCAGGAGCTCCACGTGCCGCTAGCGATGCCTGTCACGGAGTGGGAGGTCACCAGTGAGGTGTAGGGGTTAATGAACTGACAGGCTGCGTGCGTGTGTGTGTGTCTGTGTGTCTTCAGTTAGTCTGGATAGAAAGGTCTTTGTTTTCAGGAAAGAAAACATTATATTACATTCATAAAGGATGGGATTCCTAGGGGACGGGATAGCTTAGTGGTCAGTGCACTCGCTTTCCCCTAGTCAAGTTTTAAGCAGCATCGAGCGTGGTTACCAAGGGGATGGGTGATGGGCGCCATGGCTTCAGTACAGTCCTCCCAGTTCACCTATCTGTAAATGGGCACCTGCCCTATTTAGGGTCAGGGAAGGTAAAGCATCGAGGGAGAGGAGATGGGCATCGCCCTCAATATGCTGGCTTGAAAAAAACCTACGTAAACGGACTGCTCACAGTGATTTGAACGCGTGGTCTCAGATTTGTTAAGATCAAGAACTGGGCACACTCCGATACTTCTCCTTGCGCGTCCCCCCCCCCCCCACCCCCGGCCCCCCCACCCCCTTGGCAACTCCTATCCAATCCCTTACCTCCCTCTTGTGAATAATATTAACGACTTTTCACACACATACACGTACGCACGCACGCATGCACGCGCGCACACGCACACACACACACACACACACTCATGGAACAGATGACAAACATTTCCAAAACTGCATACACACGAGGACTGCATGTAAAAAAGCATATAACATCTTATTCCATTAGCCTCGAAATAAAAGAATAAAATTAAAAGAAAAGACACAAATCAAACACACACACAATAACCTCCCCCCCCCCCCCCCCACACACACACAAATACACAAAAACCCCAGCCTCCTCCACTCCAAAAAAAACAACAACAACCCCAATCCACATCCTCAAATGCACAACAAAGAGAAAAGAAACCCCCTCTCACGCGGACAGGGGCCGATCTCGCAGTCGGACACCCTCATGGAGTCTCCCAGACACGACCCGCCGAACTGAGGCAGAGGGTTGCTGCACTCCCGGTAGCGCTGTCTCTTGCCCGCCCCACACGTCTTGCTGCACGGGGTCCACGACAACCACACTGACCAGCTGCCGATCACTGACCACAGAGGGAGAGGATGGACGATAGGGATGGACTATTGTTTTTGTTGTAAATTATTTAGCTTAACACCACGGGGAGTCACCCACAATAATTATGCTCTCTGACGCACACACTCCGACTAGGAATCACTGCTATATTGAAAGTATGCACGGGAGGTGTATAGCTTTTGAAAAATCTTATATTATAGGTAGCCATGCTTTGACTTCAGAGGATTCTTTTCTTCTTAAATAGAAACAAATGTTGTTAGGCTAAGAACCATCTGTAGGTGACGAAGGTATTGGCCTGGGGCCGAGAATGGTTTGATACACTGATGGGGTTTACCTCACCTGACCGTTTGGTGCAGTTGGACTGTTGATTGACTTGTCTGGATAACTTTTATTGCTACAACTTTGAAAAGAAAACCCGTAGAAATCAACTAAACAACAACAAAAAAGCAAAAGTACAACTGGTCTAATTGCAATCAGCTTGTTTCGGAACTGTTCGTGATTTGCACATTGTTGTACCATTCTTTTTTAAATGATGAACATAATAAATTACACTAAAAAGAAAGTAAACTATATGATATTATAAACTATATATATGGGGGGGGGGGGGGGGGGTATTTGGATTTTTTGTCCTTGGTTAAGCTTCCAGATCCCGCGATCCATATATCAATAGGTGCTTCGATTTGTTTGCTTTACAAGATTTAGAGCTATATAAATTCCATATATTATCATTGTTATTATAAGTATCATTATTATTATTATTATTATTATTGTTGTTGTTATCGTTATTATTATTATATATCAACACACCCCAATAAACCAAACACACATCCCCAACAAACCAGCGACACACACACAAACCCATCATCATCATCATCATATTATTATTATTATTGTTATTATTATTATGTTTATTATTATTATTATTATCATCATCATTATTATTTTATTGTTATTATCATTATTATCATTATCACCATTATTATCATCATTATTATTATAACACACACACAAACCAAACACACACCAACAAACCACCACCACCACCACCACCCTCCCCCCACCCCCACCCACCCACCCACCCAACCACACACACACTCACACCTCCTCCAGCTCACCAGGACAGACGAAAATGTTGCAGAACTGGATCTGGCGGACCTCTCCCTCACAGGGCGGGATGGGCGTGGTGTTGGAGGAGCACCACCGCTTTCGGGTCCTCATGCCCTTGCCGCAGCTGGCGGAGCAGGGGCTCCAGGGGCCCCAGGGAGTATAGAGGCCCTCCAGAGAGGGGTTGAGGGGACCGCTGAGGTATTCGTCCCCATGTACACCTGCACCTCTTCACCTTTGTCCTCCTCGATTACCTGTGGCTGGTCATCTGAAAGAATGGGGTATGAGTGTGTGTGTGCATGTATTTTGGGTGTGTGTGTGTGTGTGTGGTGTGTGTGTGTGTGTGTGTGTGTGTGTGTGTGTGTGTGTGTGTGTGTGTATGTATGGGGGTGTGAGGGAATGGGTACAGTAGTTGAGATCAGACACTTCCTGATGAAAAGTTGGAAGGTTCAGGTTTTCTGATAATGTACAGATGTGGGTAGTATTTCGTGTGTTGTTGTTTTTTTTTTTTACTCTGTGAGTGTGTGTGTGTGTGTGGGGGGGGGGGGGGGGTTGGTGCGTGCGTGCTTGCGTGTGTGTGTGAGAGAGAGAGACAGACAGACAGAGACAGAGAAAGAAAGAAAGAGACAGAGAGACAGAGACAGACAGACAGACAGACAGACAGAGATACAGACAGACAGACAGACAGACAGAGAGATGTTCTAACTCACCAGGTGACCTCGGCTGTCCGGCACAAGCCTGTCCCTTGCAGAGGCGGAAATCCACACCGTCCCCAATGCAGTCCAGGCCCCCGGCAGGGTAGGGGGAGTCACACATCCGTGCCCGGCTCTGACGACCCACCCTGCAAGCTGCCGAACAGTCCGTCCAGTCGGTCCAGTCGGACCACCCGCCCTTGGCTGTGCCCACAATGAAATGATTAGAAGTTTGCTTGGTGTATGTTGTTCGTGGTGTTGTTGGGCGTCTTACTTCCTTCTCTTCCCCCGCCCAAGTTACACAATATCACACGCGCGCATCCACGCACGCATGCACATACGCACTCACGCACGCACGCGCGCACAGAGAGGCAGAGAGAGGAGAGAGAGAGAGAGAGAGAGAGAGAGAGAGAGAGAGAGAGAGAGAGAGAGAGAGAGAGAGAGAGAGAGAGAGAGAGAGAGAGAGAGAGAGATTAAGAGAGAGAAAGAAAGAAAGAAAGAGAGAGAGAGAGAGACAGAGATTGAGAGAGAGATTGAGAGAGATAGAAAGAGAGAGAGAGGGTGACAGAGAGACAGACAGATAGACAGACACGCAAACAGACACACAGAGAGACAGACAGACAGACCGAGACAAACAAACAGACAAGCACCGAGACAGACCACATCATCAAGAAAATAACAACACCATAAAAAGAAAATATACACCAAAAACAAACCCCCAAACAAGCCAACAATACACTAAACAATCAACCACACAATAAAAATGCAATGTCAGCTCCCAGCAAGCACTGACCAGGGCAGTCGCCAGTGTAGCAAGGTCGAGAGCGGTTGATGTAGGGGGTGATGACCCCTAAGAGGTCACAGCCGGCGTGGCGGAGACAGACCCGAGTGGCTTTCTGCACCCCGTACCCTCCACAGGACATGCTACAGGGCGTCCACTTGGTCCACTCCGTGAAGGTCTCCGTGGCTGGGGGACATCAGGTCAGATCAAATCATAGCCAATCAATCCATTGATCGATCCATCAACCAGCTAATAGCCATTCAAACAATCCTTCACCAGCAACTAACCAACTAAGCAATCTTCCTACGTAACCATTATCAATCTATTCAGCTGTCCACCTGTTGTTCATTTGTCCATACATCCATCCATCGCCCATGACCCAATCAATCAATCAACCAATCAATCAATCAATCAACCTGTTGTTAATCAGTGTGCCAATGGTTTCGTAAATCAGTCAGTATGTCAATGGTGTGTCAGTCAATAGTTATTCATTTTTATCAACAAAGAAAAAAACAGGCAAAGCAAAGAGAGGGTTTTCCTAGCACAGAATTTCCAAAAGATGGGGATGTTATTTAATTTATACTATCAGGCCCCAGGATTCCCACGGGGAAAATGCCACAGATAAGGATCATCACTGTAAAAACATCCCATGATATAATTATCGTACCACCATCTGCAGCAGCCAACTGATGGCACTTACAGGCAGGCCCGCACTCCCTCATGATACAGCTCTGCTGCTCGTGGAACTCTCCCTTGCAGGGGTGGCCGGCAAAGGCAGGCTGGGGCGAGTCACATGTGCGGCTCCTGGTGCGTGAGCCGGAGCCACATTTGAGGGAGCACTGACTCCATACCCCCCAGGGCCCCCAGTTCCCGTCCACTGCAATGACAAAGGAGGACAGGGCTGACTGATGTTCCGAGCATGTTAGCTGGTGCAGCGAGCAGTTGAAATGCTCAAAATCAAGCCAGATATTCTTTCGGTTCTCTTCAACGATTCTGATTAATAAAGGATACAGGCATGTGTGTGAATCTATCCACCCACCCTCTTCTTGAATTTACCAAGTTAGGCCCCTCTCTCCCACTCTTATTCAAAAATTAATAACTAAGTAATTATATAACGAAATAACTTACTTGACTGACTGACTGACTGAATAGTTAAAACTCAAGAAAACCAACAACTAAACTTACAAACAAACGAACAAACTAACAAGCTAACTAACTAAACACGAAAACAGCCTATAGAATACTGGGCATGAGCTTTTTTTTTTCTATTTCTGATAAGATTCAACCCCCTGGCCTCCAGCACAGCTAGTCACTACACTAACCCTGGGCCTAATTAATACTTCCTAAACGACATGATACTCTGCTCACTTTCAGGTTCACTGAGTGCTACGTTTTGCTGTTTCAGATGGACTGGTGGCCTAAGGTTAATGCAATATTGGACCGGCCAAAAAATCCACAAAACACAGGTTATCTTCGCATCTGAATTCCGCATTTTTCCCCTTCCACTAGACTATGAGTTGTGGCCTGGGTGCTAGTATTTAAGATGACACGATAGACAGCGTGATTTTAGCGAAGGGTTTAGATCTTGTACTGTGGCTATATCAATGAAGGTTTCCAATGTCAAGTGGCTATATGTATGGACTGACATACTGTCTGATGTTATGGTGCACTTGATCACACCTGCATGCATAAATGATCCCAAAATTGCGTTTTTTCAAGTGCTTTAGAATCGGTACTTCTTCCTGAAACACATATTATTTGTAAGAAAGAAATGTATGGAATACAGCTTGGAAAAAGGTTGCTTAAATAAAGTGATAGAAATTTCCTTAGTAAGGAAAACGCTGCACTTTGAAGACAAGAGCTTACCTGGACAAGCACCGCCATACTTGACGCAGCTGAGAGTGGACCAGTATTTTGCCTGCAAAAGCAATACACAGTATTTCTGGAATCAACTTCATCATGGCTCAAGCTGATTGCCCTCAGAAAGAGACTCATGCACTTGCTAAACAATGTGATATTGTTAAAACTGTGTTAGGTACTGTATAACATTTTGATCGATTTATCGAATCGTTTATTTCATGTTTTATTCCCTTGAGTGAAAGACTGGTACCATGGAGAGTAAGTAGTTACGGTAAGTGTAGGTTCTACGATCAAGTGATTGTATGAATGCCCCACACACACACGCACACACAACACACACACACACACACACACACACACACACACACACACACACACACCACACACACACACACACACACGCACAAACAAAAACTAGATGTACACATAAGCATGCGTTGGGCGATGCAAAAAAATTATATATACATGTGCAAGATGCAAGTATCATACAGCTATTGCTAAAAAAAAAACCCACAAAATAAAAACACCTAACTGACAAGACTAGGTCAGCTAGGTCTTATAACCATTTTTTCCTCCACAATCAACTACAAAACCACCAGACTACCCAGTTACCCAAGTCACTCCACAGTTACTGTGATTAAACCTACTCCCATCAGCTGGAGATTCCGCTTTAGGACCTCAAACAGCCAGTGATAATAATACAAACTCACCCGCACATGTCTATCGCCGATGATTTTCTGGACTACGCCGTAGGTGCAGTGAGCATTGTAGCAGTCGATGCATCAGAGAGGGGTAGGCCTCGTGCACTGCTTCAGGAAGGCTTCTGCCCCTGGCACTCCGCCACGATCTGACAGCACACAGGCCACAGGCCAGATTAGGGGATTGGGAGGGGGAGGGATGAAGAGGAGGAAGATAGTAACGGTAATGATTATGATTATGATGATGATGCTGGTGGTGGTGAACAAGAGGAGGAGGGAGAGAGAGAGAGAGAGAGAGAGAGAGAGAGAGAGAGAGAGAGAGAGAGAGAGAGAGAGAGAGAGAGAGAGAGAGAGAGAGGTCGGGGGAGGAAGGGGGGGAAGAACAAGAAGAACTATCTGACATAAATTATTGCGGTAAAACAAAACACTCACCCATATACCACAACATAGGCTACAGAACTGATAAGCACCGTTTTACCCCCCCCCAAAAAAAAAAAAAAAAAAAAAACTCACAAAAACAAACAAAAAAGAAAACCCTCCAAAAACAAAGCACGTCATCCCCCTCCCCTTCACCACCCCCACCCCATCCCACACAAACCAGAAACACCCTGACTCACCCGAAGAGTCTCCACAAGAACCGATACAGGGCCGGGACCTCATGGTGCTGCCGTGACACCGGTCCCCGCCTCTCACAGGTCACGGGATTGCTGCAGGTTCGGGTTCGAGTCTGGTTGCCCGTGGCGTCACAGGTGGCACTGCAGTGGCTCCACGGGCTCCAAGGGCTCCACTCGCCGTCCACGGGACACTCGGTCAGGTTGGCGTTATACACACAGGTGTAGGCGTGCCAGAAGCGGTTCTGTTGGTACCAGGTGAGTTTATTAGTGTTGGTGGTAGTGTTGTGTTGTGTTTGGTGTGGTGTGGGGTGGGGTGTTGTTGGGTGGGGTGGTGTGGGGTGTGGTGGCGGGGTGTGGTGTGGTTTGGTGTGTTGTCTGTTGTGGTGTATTCTATTGTATTGTGTTGTGTTGTATTGTTTTTATTCATTTTTCATATTTATTCTTTTATTCGAGGATAATGGAATAAACCATTATCCTCTTTGGCTTTCTAGGCAGGTACGTTACCTATAGACCATGGTATCAACCCAACATTTCTCTTCATTTGACATGAGACGATTTTACTTGACAGGCCTCCACTTCTTTCTTAAAACCTTGAGGTGTCAGAAAGGCAACGCGATGGCATTTATGGGGGCATCTGTCTTCTGCAAGTCATATCTGTTGGAGGTCATTCTCTCTAGATTGCTTGATGGGTAAATATAGACATGTTTGTGTCATCCATAACATTCTAGGTTTATTTTGTTGCTTTTGATTTGGTTTGATGTGGGTCTGTTTTTAGTGTGATTTAGTTGTTTAGTTTGCGGTTTTTTGGCTTGTTTTGGTTTGAAGAGTTGCAGCAAAAAGTGGATTGCTTATTTAACGGTCCACTTCTGCAACATTTAGCCAGTAGTTGTAGATGCTTCACTGTGTAATGAAGTGCATATCAAAAACATTGCAGTAATGGTATTGATGACAACTGAATTACATGAATAACAATACTGCCAATGTTTAAATTTTACTGGTAAAATGATGCAGTTGACGCTCATTGTATAAATACCCCCCCCCCCCCCCCCCCTCTCTTTTCTCCTCCCTCCCCTCTCTCTCTTACTCTTCTTCTCCTCTCTCCTCCTCCTCTTCTCTTCTCTTCTCTCTCTCTCTCTCTCTCTCTCTCTCTCTCTTCTCTCTCTCTCTCTCTCTCTCTCTCTCTTCCCCTCTCTTCTTCTTCTTCTTCTCTCCTTCTCTTTCTTCTTCTCTCCTCTCTCTATTCGTCCAGGAAAAAATAACGTCACGTCACGATGTGTCAAGTCACACAAATCAAATCAAGCCAGAATCACAAAGTCAAGTCACGCTAAAAAGTCAAACCAATCAAGTCAAGTCCAGTCCAAGTCCCCATAATACCTTGTTGGCCACGGTGACTCCCCCCCGCCAGGTGAAGTCGGCCTGGGCCCCGTCAAAGCGGGAGGGCTTACACAGGATCCGTCTCTTGAGGCACAGGTCCAGAAAACGATCCCTGTCCCCCGCCTCCACAGCCAGCATGGACTGGGCCATGATGTGCCACAGGGACTTGCTCTCTGCATGTATGCATGCACATACACACGCAGGCACACAAAAGCATGCACGCGCAAGCAGACACGCAAGCAGAAACACACGCATGCACACGCGCACACACACACGCACGCACGCACACCATATGTACGCGCGCACGCACGCACGCACGCATGCACACACACAGACACAGACACACACAGACACACACACACTTGCACAGGCAGGCAGACAGACAGACAGACAGACAGACAGACAACAACGCGCGCGAGCACACACACACACACACACACACACACACACACACACACACACACACACACACACACACACACACACACAACACACACACACAAACACACACACATACACACAGAGTAGGTGCCAGGTTTAAATCCAGCATTCGTGTTACTTTGAGTTATAATTTTCAGCAGCAGTAGTAGGTGAGGTGTTAGGCATCTTCTAGTGCTAAAGATGTATCTTACTTTTGTCCTCGGGCGCGCGTGCGTGCGCGCACACGCACGCACGCACGCACGCACACACACACACACACACACACACACACACACACACACACACACACACACACACACACACACACACACACACACTCATACACTTTTAGTCTCCCACCCAACCATCTCACTCTAATCTGTTATCTATTGAGCGGAAACAAAATTATGAGGAAAACTGATGGTGCGAAGAGGAAAATACGTCAGTGTTGTTTGTTCCTCCAGTCTGTACTGACTGGAGTCGATGACAAAGAGGAAAAACACAGTCCGTTAGGAGCAACCTTAGCGTTGTGGCCATCTCAGCCAGCTGTGGGCCAGAAGGTCGTGGGTTCAAACCCCTTCTGTACATGGGGCATTCTTTGGTCTCTGGTCATACAAGGCCATTTGTTGGCAATCCTCAGCACAGTATGTAACATACTATAATGAAAATAAGGTACAGGTAAAGGTGTCTCATAACCTATGTGGTCGTAGGGGAGCGGAGCATCAGAGACCTCAGCTTCTTTAGGGCCAGTATATTGAGGGTGGCGCCCATCTCCTCTCCTTCGCTGCTTTACCTTTCCTGTCCTAAAAGAGGGCAGGTACCCATTTACAGCTGGGTGAACTGGGGGAACTGTACTGAAGCCAAGGCGCAAAAACGGTCAGCCATGCGCTTGGTAACCACGCTTGATGCTGCTTAACCTTAACCTAGGGAAAGGAGTGCTCTGACCACTGAGCTATCCCGTCCCCATAATGTAAGTGACCTATTCAAAAATTCGATCCAGTTACAGCTTTGCCAACCTTAGAGGTTATAATATCAAAACTGCCACCCCGTTAAAAAACAGAGGTCAAATTAAAATTGTACGACTAGAACATAAAAAATACCCCCATCCCCCCAATAAAACCAAATACTTGGTTGTTCCTAGTCTCAGTTTACGCCCTAGTCAATCACAGGGCCTAGGGTCCACACCAAAGCAATCATCATAATTTTTGAGAGAAAAAATATCCAGCAACCAGTGACAACTCAAAACAGAATTCATAACAAGTATCTCGGACTTGGAACTATCACAACACCCGTTCTCGAAGGCTTATAGCGGCGACACTGATGTACAGTTTTAACCCCCCCCCCCCCCCCCCCCCTCAACACACACACAAAAGCAAAAAAAAACAAACCTTATCACCCCACTCCACACTCTCTCCCCCCCCCCCCTGCCGCCCCCCCTCCCCCCCAACAAAAAACGTATGAATAATACTGATATTTTTTTCAAGACATTCAAAACAGTGTGTGGCAGAACACCGTGGTTTTTAATTCAAGAATCTGTAGTAGAGTGAAAAATATTAAACTGTCCGATCACCAGGACATCTGGGCACTACAGCATCAATACAGGCACAGGCCTACCCACCTTCGTCCGATTGGCCATTGGGGGTGGTGGAGACGGGTGGCAGGAGGGGAAGGAGGCTGACAAGGAGGAGGATGTGAACGCCAAGGATGCCGACCCCTCCTCTGATCTGCAACACCTGCAGCAGCAACAGCAGCAGCTAGGGACATTGATGTTGTTGATTTCGTTGTTGTTATTGGTGGTGGTGATAGTGGTGGTGGGTGGTGATAGTGTGGTAGTGGTGGTGGTGGGGTTGTGGTAGTGGTGGTAATAGTGGTGATGGTGGTGGTTGTGTGGTAGTGGTGGTACTAATGGGAGCGGTGGGGGAGGGGTAGCTTCCTTTCATTTAAAAAAAAAAATTCATTTCCATTTTGTCATAAGTAACACACTGCTTTATCACACACACACACACACACAACACACACACACACACACACACACACACACACACACACACACACTTCATTATAACAGTATGATAGGCCACTGCGTGCTGGTGGGAACAGATGACAATTTTTTTAAAAAAATCCCATGCACACAGGGGCTGGATGAAAAACAAACACAGGGGCTGGATGAAAAACAAACAAAATAAATAAATAAATGCTTATTCATTACCATCGTAATAAAAACAATCTAAATATAAAAAAAAAACAAATGAAAAACAGAAATATTTATTTCTAGAACATGGTTTGTATTTTTTTTTTTTAAAGCACAGTTGCTTGCAAAGATGTATCATTTCCTGTAATCCTGTGGGTAAAGACAGTAAACTGAACATACCTACTTCAGCGATAATCTGAGCATAATAAGACTTATCCTGACTCGAACCAAAAAATCCATTTTTTAAGGCCCACCAAATTTGCAATTATTAAGTTGCCCACTACAGTATTATGATAACTAGTTTCTATAGAAAGGCCTTGGAATCACTGCAGCATTGAAAGCTGCAAAAGAAGGAAAGGTGAGAGCGTTAGCTGTGTGTTGAAATGGGGTGTCACTTGCCCTTCTCATCTGCTGTCACATGCTGTGCTTCCAGCTTCGTTGATCTCTCACACCATGAAGAAATAGGACCTCGTCCAACTATAAACGGCAAAGAATAGCATGTCGAGCAAGACAGACATTACATTTCTGACGTCAACTAGAATGGTGACGTTTAACACAAGCGTCTAAAAACAATCTTGACGTCATTTGTGTCAGCCTCGGTAGAATGTGGAACGTGACACCCTTCGTCTTGTGTCGTTCTTTCTGGAGATATACACATTTTTCCTAGCTTTATTATTATTTTTTTTTAGGTGAATATATATGTGCATAATCTCTGAGTGGATAGGTCTAGTAATTATTTATTATTGAAAATTATGCTTTTTATGTTATAGCCTACTTGACTCTATTCCAGAGCGGCTTTGACATTCAACGAATAAAGTTTTGTAGGCTATCGCAATGTGTTACAGTAAAGTCATTGTATTGTGTTGTATTGTACTGTATTATGTTGTGTTCTGTCAGACATAATAATTATGGCTTGACATAAAATTGCGGCTGAGAGAGAAAGAGAGGGGGAGAGCATCGTCACAACTGCAGCAGTGCCAAGCGATCATAGAATAGGCTAATATAATCTGTGCAGGTTTGCTTCCCAATAGTGACAACTGATTTTTCAGTCTGTAGAACTTTGCCAGGAACAATCGTTTGTTGCTCTGCTATTGGCAGGTTCCTTTCACGTGCGCTGATTAATGTTTGTTGCTTGTGGAACCTTAGTTTATCATTGTCACCCGAAAGGCAAGCGCCCAAACCACCGCTTAAGGTGTAATAATGGATCTAGGGGAATAGTCTGACT
>CM060318.1:75325440-75340440 GCA_030674155.1 Stramonita haemastoma
CCTCTCCTCCTCCTCTCTCTCTCTCTCTCCTCCTCCTCCTCTCTCTCTCTCTCCCTCTCTTCCTCCTCTCTCTCTCTCTCTCTCTCTCTCTCTCTCTCTCTCTCCTCTCCTCTCTCTCTCTCTCTCTCTCCTCCTCTCTCTCTCTCTCCTCTCTCTCTTTTCCCCCTCTTTTCTTGCTCTTTTCAACTCCAACCCCTTTCTCTTTAATCCTAGAAATACTTACAAAAAGGTGCTGCTGTTCTTTTTTCTTCTTCTTCTTTTTTGGGGGGTCTATTTTTCAACTTATTGAAGAGATGATAACTAACTTATTATGTTGCAGTGCCTGAACCTAGATGGTGTGCCCATCAATGTGGACATCTCCTTTCAGTTCAAAGCCCTGGTGAACTTCATCCGAGAGATCGTCTTAGACTTCAAGGACTTTGATGGCTATAAAAAGATTCTGAAGCAATCAGGTAGAAAGGAGAGAAGAAAGAGGAGAGAAGAGAGAAGAGAGAGAGAGAGAGAGAGAGAGAGAGAGAGATTTGATTTGATTTGATTTGATTTGATTTATTCTTTTATATCAAGGATAATGGAATAAGCACTCTTGTGCTTTTTTACATCCAGTCCCTGTGTGTATGCTGTTTTGTAAATGTCATCTGTTCCCACGGCACACGATGGCCTACTCTTACGAAAAGCGGAACAGGATTTAACGTGTGTGCAAGATGTTCTGCGTGCATTCGCACACAGGGCCTCGGTTTAAAGTCTCATCCGAAGGACTTAGTCTCAACCGAAGGAGACAGAGAGAGGGGGGAGGGTGCATATGTATTGTTGTTGTTGTGTGTGTGCGTGCATGCGTGCGTGGGTGAGCAAGCACATGTGTATGTGTGTGCGCTCGTGTGTGTGCACATGTGTGTTGTGTATGTATGTGTGTGTGTGCAAAAACCTAAAAAGAGAGTGCATACATATGTAAGTGGGTCTGTTTACAGGTCCAGAAACAAGATTTTGATTCCTTCTTTTTCGTTGTGTTTTTGTAGTTGAATCGTATTTTCTTTTGGTTTAATCAAGATAAAGTTCACAATGTAACGAATGTGAAATTCTGCCTGCAACTTTATATGTTATGTTATAAGTCCACAACACAGACCTGTTTGCAGAATTGAAGTGTTCATGTATGAATCAGTAGAAATGCGTGTGCAAGTTTTGTAAGTGTGCTTTTGTAGATCTATATGATATGACTGCATTATTCTCATGTCATCCCTGAAGTTGGGATGTGACTGCATTAAAGGTGGATAAAAATGGTCATATATGCAAAGTCTCACCTTTGCTAAAGCTAGAAGCTCTACCTGGGGAACAAAAAAAAATTATGCCAAAAATAAGGATAATGATAATGATAGTAATCCTACAATAATAATAATGATAGTGATTATGATAATGATGACGATAACAGATTTGACAACAATACCAATAACAAAACCAACAGCAGACCACCACCAGTAAACAGTGACAAAATGATGAGGAACAACAACAACAAAATTATGCCAATAACACGGATAATGATAATGATAGTAATACTACAGTAATAATAATGAAAGTGATTATGATGATGACGATAACAGATTTGACAACAATACCTATAACAAAACCAACAGCAAGACCACCACCAGCAAACAGTAACAAAATGTTGAACAAAAAGAAAAGGCCAATAATTAGGATAATAATAATGATAGTAATACTACAGTAATAATGACAATAGTGATTACGATGATGATGATAACAGATTTGACAACAATACCAATAACAAAACCCAACAACAAGGACCACCACCAGCAAACAGTGACAAAAATGGTGGTGGTGGTCTTGGTGGTGGTGTTGGTTTTGGTCAGTTAATGACGATAACTGATGATGACATGACGACAGTAATGCAAATCCCCGCGTGCGTGCCATGTATGTGTGTTTTGGTCAGTTAATTACGATAACTGATAATGACATGACGACAGTGATGCAAATCCCCGTGTGTGCCATGTGTGTGTGCTTTGGTCAGTTAATGACGATAACTGATGATAACACGATGACAGTAATGCCAATCCCTGTGTGTGCCATGGTGCCTCAGGGTCGGCGGTGATTCACGAGGCGTGCAGTCAGTTCAACACCTCCCAGTTCCAGGCGGAGAGAGGCAACTTCCAGACCACCCTCTCCAACATCCTGAAGCAGCGCTTCAACGCCCTGCATGCTGATGTCACTGACCTACAGGTCAGGTGCTTTTTTTACTTTACACGAGTGCTGCTGCTGTCTTTTGGGGATTTTTGGAGAAGGGTGGTTGAGGGAGAGGGCTGTGGGGGAGGGGGGGGGGGGGTCATGGGAGGGAGGGGAAAGGGTGTTTTTATTTTTTTTTTTTATATCTAGGATAATGGAATAAGCACTCATGAGATTTTTATTTACATCCAGTCCCCGTTTGTATGGAATTTTGTAAATGGTGTCATCTGTTCCCATCGACACATGGTGGGTTACTCTTTCAAAAAGTGGAACAGGATTTCTTTTGTTTTGGGTAGGGGGGAGAGAGAGGAGAGAGAGAGAGAGAGAGAGAGAGAGAGAGAGAGAGAGAGAGAGAGAGAGAGAGAGAGAGAGAGAGCATTGTACTGCTGTTGAAGGGAGAGCACTCGATTTCATGGGTTGCTGTTGTTATGTGTGTTGGTAGGTTTTTTTTTTTCTTTTATTGTTGTCTTGTCTTTTATTGGGTTTAGTATCATGTTTCTGCTTTGTAAGGGGTACCTGGGAAGACTTAGTTTGACTGTGGCTTGTATCTTTCCTTATGGAACATTTTGCTCTCTTTTGAATTTGCAACAGAAATGCCCTAAGCTTGTTCATGCTCCCTGGTTTTTTAAAAAAAAATTATTATTCTTTCCAGCTTATTTTTTTGTCTTTAAAGTACTTATTTGTGATCCCTTTGTGTCATTTTTGCTTGTTTATTTGTTTGTTTGCTTGATTTCAGCATTTTAATCTTCTCTGTAATAGGACATGTGAATTTTATTTTTGTTTGTTTTTGTGGTGCAAGACATACCTTTGTGTGGTTAGATGTTTGCATTCCATTTTCTGTGTTTATTTTTACTCATCATATTTTTTCCATTGTTTTGAACCCATTCTTTTGAAATGCGAGTTTTGACAAAACTCATACCGTTACGAGCATGATCTGAATTTTTTTTTTCTGGATATTAGCTGCTGTTTAGCCGATTTTCAATTTCTATTTATGTGGTTCGTGTTTGTGTGTGTGTGTATGTGTGTTTAGTTGTGTTGTTGTTTGTTATTGTGTGTGTGTGTGTGTGTGTGTGTGTGTGTGTGTGTGTGTGTGTGTGTGTGTTGTGTGTGTGTGTGTGTGTGTGTGTGTGTTGTGTGATGCTGTTTTGTGGTGTGTGTGTGTGTGTGTGTGTGTGTGTGTGTGTGTGTGTGTGTGTGTGTGACTGTGTGTGTGTGTGTGACTGGTGTGTGTGTGTGACTGTGTGTGATGTGTGTGTGACTGTGGTCTGTGCTGTGTGTGTGTGTGTGTGTGTGTGTGTGTGTGTGTGCATGTGCGTGCATGCGTGTTCGTGCATGTGTGTGTGTATGCATGCATGCGTGCATGTGTGTGTGTTTGTTTCCTTTAAGCTTTAAGGGATTGATTTGACATGACATGGTGAAGATTTTATCAATCTAGGCTAGTTTTGAGCAGTCAGAAGGATTATGAGGAAGAAGAAGAAAAAAAGAACAGGAAATAAATTGACTGAAGTGAAATGGAAAGAGCAAGAAAGAATGAGAAGGGAGGAAGGAAGGAACAAAATAAAAAAAAAAAAGAAGGAAAGAAAATAATACTGTTTGTGGGGAAAAGGGAAGGAAGGAAAATGTTGTATCATGTTCATCAAAATTTGCGGGAGTTTTACTTCCTCTTGGCTTTCAGATCAGTAGCTTTTGTAAAGAGCCTTTGATGAAAACTAGACTGAGGACATGAACAAAAGTTTCTCAGGGTGTTTTGCATAAAACCCTGGCCCATGGTTTGCCTTTATTTTTATAGAGCTATTTAGATGTTGTTAAATATTGATGAAAAGATCAAGAAAGAAAAAAGAGAAGCAGAAAAAAGTTATGTCACGAGTGTTTGTAAATCATCAATTTGGTCTAATTTTTTTCCCCTTTCAGTTTCAAATAGTGTGGTCTCAGTAATGTGACTAATGTTTGTTGTATTCCAGACACATAAGCTACCTTGACTAATTCATGT
Organism: Stramonita haemastoma; assembly: GCA_030674155.1. NCBI lineage: Eukaryota > Metazoa > Mollusca > Gastropoda > Neogastropoda > Muricidae > Stramonita > Stramonita haemastoma. Next base: position 75,329,660 of record CM060318.1, read on the forward strand.
CATTATGCAGTTCTGAAATAGACTGTTTTGTGGTGAGGGGCAAGTTTAAGGAAAAACAAAATGCTCTCTGCTTTTTAATCATATTTTAAAAGAAAGGAGAAGAAAAAGTTTTGAGGTACGCATAAAAAAGTAAGTTGCAGGAAAAAAAACAAATGCTGTACGTATCATATGATGTTTGAAAGAAAGAGGAAAAATTACATTGTTAGTCGGAGTAAGATATGCTATTTGCAAATAGAGAAAATCCTAGGCTTTTGTGGGTTTTATTTTATGTTCTTTTGTCACCACTAAGAAAGGAGGTTTGAAGTGTTGCTGTATACTTAGTCTCTTCTCACCACTTCTCTTTATGAAAAATATCACAGTTTGGCAATCTCAGTGTATACAGGTGTGTTTGTATGTACACATGCACACATGCTCACACACATGCAGTGATGCACACACACACACACATGTACAGACGCACATGCACGCGCACACACACACACACACACACACACACACACACACACACACACACACACACACACACACACACACACACACACACACACACACACACTGACACATACACATGTACAGATATAGATGCACATGCAAACACACACACACACACACATACATACACACATACACACACACACACACATTATACACACACACACATGAAATATGCCATTGTGACCAATAAAATAAATTGTGATCAATAAAGACATGTTAACATAACAGTCTGAATTTTGAATGTTAAAATATATGCTGAACAGATAAAAAAAATCAACCCCCCCCCCCCCCCCCCAAACAATGACAGCAAAAAAGCCCAACAGTCTGAAATGCAGTATGTCTGCTGTGGTTTCTGCAGGTCAACAACATCAGGAGACCCTCTGTCTATGAAGGCGCTATTCGCAGCAAGGAACGAGCCAGGGAAGACATCAAGGTACTGCCTAAAGACACCAACACTGGGGAAAAATTTAAAGGGATATCATATTAGCTGCATAGCCGCTGTAGTCTAGTGGTTAGGGCGTTGGACTCGTAATCTAAAGGTTGCGGGTTCGATCCCAACTTTCGGCTATGGCGTTGTGCCCTTGGAAAAGGCACTTTACGGCTATTTTCTCACCCCACCCAGGTGTAAAAGGGGTACCAACCTTGTGTAGGGGTTAACCTGCGATAGACTGGCGTCCTATCCAGGGGAGTCTATGACTCTCAGTCGCTTAACACCACAGAAACGGGATAAGCACCGGCCTGATGAGCCTTAGGCTCGGGACAGACTAACTTTAACATATTAGCTGCAGTCACTTGAGAAAGACAATAGGTTAAAACATTTTTTATGAGCAGTAATACTAATAGTGCATAGTGTATGCACATGGAGATGGGATAACTCAGTGGTCAGAGCACTCGTTTTCCTCAAGCTAATCTTAAGGAGCATCAAGCATAGTTACCAATTGGATGGGTGACCATTTGCACACCTTGGCTTCTGTACAGTCCGCCCAGTTCACCCAGCTGTAAATGGGTACCTGCCCTCTTTAGGGTCAGGGAAGATAAAGCAGAGAGGGAGAGGAGATGGGCGCCACCCTCAATATGCTGGTCCCTGGAAAAGCTGAGGTCTCTGATGCTTTGTTTCCCTACGACCACATAGGTTATGGGACACATTTACCTTTAATAATGCATGCTTTGTGTTCAGTTAATTATATGGATTATTAAATCTTGTAGGAATTAAGCTACTGCAATTTTGTATTTGGGAAAGGAGAGCTAAAGAATGTCTGCCTTCCTTTACTTTTTGTTTTCATTTTGACTCTCAGTGAGTCAGACAATATTTGGATGTCTGTAGGCTTTTTAACCTATTATTTCTGAAACACATTTCTCAATACAATCCCAGCAGTTTTTAATTAAACATGGGAGCCTCCAGCACCAAATGAGCCTCATTGCACCTGATCTGCTTTTGAGCTAGGAGTGATACTAGACAGGTGGAGGTAAGGTTGTCAATTTCTCAATTGGTTATCAAGTTTTAAGTTTTGTTCTACCTTGTAATGAAAGTATCAAGGCGCAGTTTTGTTTCCTTTTGCTTTAAAAAAAAAAAGTATTTAAAAACACCAAACTCCTCCCCACCTTTTACAGTGCAATATTCATGAATGTCTTTAATTTTCAATTCCCTACGCAGGTGGCCACAAACGAGCGACCACGTATGATCACAGAAGCCAACACCACTCGCCTGGAGGCCCTGTCTGAAGCCAAAATCATCCTCAACAAAGCCGAGTCCCAAGCCAGGATCCTGCAAAACAAGTAAGGGCACCAGAAAATAAAGTTCCCATTTTCAGATTCTTCTTCTTTCCTTTCTCTTACTACTTTCTACATTGTGAAGATTCTGTAGCTTCAGGGTGTGTGCTGGGTATGTTCGTGATTCCATAACCCACCAATGCTGACATAAGTGACGTGAACTTTATTGTGCATATTTGATCTTCTGCATGTGTATACACACGAAGGGAATTAAGGCACTGGTAAGTCTGCGCTTGTGGTTGACCTGGAAGATCGTAAAGATCCCCACCCTTATTTCACCAGATGCAACCAAGATTCAAACTGACAACTTCATGACCCATGGGATTGAAGTCGAATGGTCTTAACAACTTGGCTATAACATCCATCAGGCTCAGGGCTGTATTTGACATTCCTCTAGAATTGTAGACAACATTTTTGTAAAAAAAAAAATCATTGATAAGCCGCATTTGGATTTAAAGCCACATAGAAGCAAAACCGCAAACCAGTGTGTGGTTTAGAAGAGTGTTGGTATGCTATCAATTGTGTTGTTTTATCATTGTAAAGTTTTCAATGTGGGCAGTATGTGTGTTTCCAAAGGTTGTTGGTATGCTATAAATCACGTTGTTCTATCAATGTAAAGTTTTCAATTTGGACCGTATGAGTGTTTTCAAAGGTTGTTGGTATGCTATAAATCATGTTGTTCTATCAATGTAAAGTTTTCAGTACAGACAGTATGTGTGTTACCAAAAGGTCCTTTACGTGTTAGGAATCTTTGTATTGTCATATGTTTTTGGTTTGTTTTTAGTTACAAGTTTTTTTTTAAAGTTCCTGTTCATGTTAGTGGTTTGGTTTGTTTGGGGTTTTTTGCTGTCTTTCCTTTTGATCACTAGGACCTTTTTTTAAACTAAAAAACAGTCTACAAATGACTTGAGATTTTTAAAATTTTGGACAATTTGTGGGCAAAGCACTTCCACTGTCTTTTGAAGCATATCTGAAGTGGTACAAAGTGACTCCATTCTTAGTGGAAATCTGAAGCATAGATTGGATGGGGGTTGGCAGAGATGAACCCTTATCTTAGCATAGATACAACCGCCATAAATTTCACTGATTCTTTTTTTATATTTTTTTTATAGATATTCTGAAGCAAAGAGCTATGTTTGCATGTCTTATGTATCACTAAATAATGAAGAGACGTAAAACAAAAAGGTGATGACAACCCCCCCACAAATAACTTAAAATACCACAAATGCCCTCAACAAGGATATTTTGGAGAAGTGTACACAAATGCCCTCAACAAGGATATTTAGGAGAAGTGTACACAAGTGCCTCAACAAGGAGATTTAGGAGAAGTGTACACAAGTGGCCTCAACAAGGAGATTTAGGAGAAGTGTACACAAATGCCCTCAACAAGGAGATTTAGGAGAAGTGTACACAAGTGGCCTCAACAAGGAATTTAGGAGAAGTGTACACAAGTGGCCTCAACAAGGAGATTTAGGAGAAGTGTACACAAGTGTCCTCACAAGAGATTTAGGAGAAGTGTACACAATGTCCTCACAAGGAGATTTAGGAGAACAGTGTCACAGTTTCATCCCCCCTCTGTTGCAGAGCCAGAGCGGATGCGAGGCCATCGTCACGCAGTTTGCGAAGGAAGCTGAAGCGTACGAGAGCATCGTCAGCTCCTCGGGGCTGCAGTTCACTCCGGAAGGCTTCATCTCCTACATGGGAGTGCGCGTCATCTCCAACGCCAAGAACCCTGTCTACATCGGCCTGGAAAGCCCTGCCAAGACCAAGTACACCACGACGTAGTTTTTCCCCGGTTTTGGTGGTGTTGTTGTTGGTGTTGTTTTGTGATGGAGCGGAGGATAGGGTTGGGTATGCGTTGTTGTTTTAAATCAGTTTTTCTCCTTCGTGATGCTTCTCTGTGTTGCTGTTTGTTACAGGTTTTTTTCTTTTTTCTCTCCTCATTTCTCTTTTATATCTTCCTTCTATTTATTCTCTCCTGTCTCTCTTCTCTCTTGTCTCTCTCTCTCTCTATCTGTCTGTCTGTCTGTCTCTGTCTTCTGTCCTGTCTGTCTGTCTGTCTTCTGTCTTTCTCTCTCTCTCTGCTCTCTCCTCTCTGTCTCTCTCTCTCTGTCTCTCTTCTCATCCTCTCTCTGTCTCTCTCTCTCTCTTCTCTCCTCTCTCTCTCTCTCTCTCTCTCCTCTCTCTCTCTCTTCTCCTCTCTCTTACTCTCTCTCTCTTCTCCCCTCTCTCTGCTCTCTCTCTCTCTCTCTGTCTCTCTCTCTCTCTCCTCTTCTCTCTCTCTTCTCTCTCTCTCTCTCTTCTCTTCTCTCTCTCTCCTCTCTCTCTCTCTCTCGTCTCTCCTCTCTCCTCTTCTGTCTCTCTCTCTCTCCTCCTCCTCTCTCTCGTCTCTCTCTCTCTCTCTCTCTCTCCTCTCTCTCTCTCTCTCTCTGTCTCTCGTCTCTCTCTCTCTCTCTCTCTCTCTCTCTCTTCTGTCTCTGTCTCTCTCTCTCTCCTCTCTCTCTCTCTCGTGTGCTAACCGCTTTCTCTCAAAGTCATGCTGAAAAAAAGGAAAAGAAAATCTTCCTTTAGAAGTCTTTCATGAGGTTGGTCTGAATTAAATTTGGGGGGGTACAATTTCTCCTTGCTTGTTTCATTTTTTTTAATTGTTTGGATTTTGCATTATGTGTTTTTATCTAAAAACGAGAACAAATTTTGCCATTTTTATATGAATGTCTCCTCCACATGGCTGAAGGATTTGGTTTTTTTTTTATACAAACGCTTCACACCTCACTGCTGAATAATGTTTAAACTGGCAACTCTACCATTTCACTTTTTTTTCTGTAAAAGTGTTGGGGCATAAGAGGTGTAGACCCTTCAACTCTGGGATATTGAGATGTCATTTGTTAAGCTTTGCGTCATGATGAATGCTATTTAGACTTGGAGAAACAACATCGATCAAATCGCTCGCTACACACGGGATCTACTTCATGCATTTTCAGTGGAAGAGCATGATAAGGCTTGGCTTAAAAAAATTTTGTACTGCAGCAAAAGGAAATTTGGGATGGTGGTGTTTTTTGGTGTTCCCCAGCTTAACACTTTGGAATTCATCCAGAATCTTTATCTCATTTTTCATACCTGGGAATCCACATGAGACTGTAGTAATACACTGGATGATGAGTTTGTGTGAGATAGTTTTCAAGTACTTTGCCATGTAGGCATCCATGATTTAGAGTTTGTTTTTTTTCCTTTATTAATGGAGAATGCAGGTAGTTGTGTTTCACATGGATAAAGACCATCCCTGCATAAAATTTCAAAGTATGACAGTCTAATCTTGGGAAATGAAATGATCCAGTCTTGTTCTCAGCCACTGAAAGAAATATAGCTGAAAATTGTAAATCTGTGTTATGATTCATTGCTTTTCTGCTGTCATTTGTTTTAGTTGGTTTGGATTTGGGCTTCCTTTTCCATGATTTGGGTGATACTGTTTTTGCTCATTTTACTATGAATTCCAATTATACATTTTTTACCTTGAATTTCCATCTGACTATCACACAAAATAATGTTAAACTATTTTTTGCATTCTGCTTATTGCTTACTTAGTACATGCTTTTGACAATGTTATGTGCAGTCGGATGTTTACTAAAATACTGGAACCCCCATATTTCAAGGTTATCTGTCTTTGTGCTTTTCAAACTGATTCCCAGTATTAAAAATATGCCTGGAATAATCAACATACTTAATTTTGAGGTTTTCTAAAAAATGTGGGATTTTTTGCTCATCGACTTGGAAAGCAAATAATGTACTTCAGTGATATTTATTTCGGTGTTTAATGTTAACAATAATAGCTGGATCAACTGTGTGGTAACTGTTGTGTAAAACTTAAGTGCCATTCGTTTTACAAATGGCCAAAAGTATGACAACTAACCTTGCCCTATTTACAACCTTGTTAGGATTGGTGAAGGTGGCTTTATTTTCTAACATAATATGCCATTGATATATGATGGCACATTTTGGAATGGAAGCACACTTTACTCATAAATAGCATGAATGCTTTTGTAACACATGTATTTATTTTTTAATACAGTTTACAGTATGCTGTGTGCTTTTGATTGAGTTTAGAGTTGTGTGGAATCGCGTGGAACTTGCTGCTAGTTTTTATTGAAACAGATCAAGTGTATTATTTGTGTGCAAATGATTCCTGTTTGTTTTAGAATTAATTTTTTATTTGTCCATTGCACACCAAATGTGTGCAAACCTGGTCAACAAGAAAGCTGATGATAATGTAATTATGCAATGACTACACAATTACTGACTGGACGAGGAGAACGAAAATATCACAAACCCTTGATTAATGATGGTTGTGCAAAATTTGATTTTAAGACAGCTTGTGTACACATGAGTGCATTGATATGTGGAAGGGTTTTTTGCTGTTTTTAGATGGTATAAAATGATTTTATTGAGATGCTAATGAAATACATGTCGGTTTTGTGCTGGATTTTAATGTTATGAGTATGGAATTCATTCTCAAAGATGTGTTGTACTGTGATTGTCACATCACTTTGCAACCCCTACCCCCTCCCTCCAAAAAAAGAACATGAACAGTGTACACTGCATCCCAAGAAAACATAATTATAGCAAGATGTATCAGTTTTGAAGATTGATCAGCCATTGTCAGCAAAGAGATGAAGATAATATCTAGAAATAGCACATATTCCCCCCCTGCCCTCTCTCTCTCTCTCTCTCTCTTGGATTACTAGGAGCTTTTTCAATAAAATCAAACTTTTCATCTTCTGAAAAACCTGTGTCTGAAATACCCCCTTTTCTAGCTCTCTCTTGGTATCCATCTTTTTTTTTTTTTTGGGGGGGTGGGGGGGGGGGAGATGTTTGCGAATGGGGGTAGTGGAGGGGGACTTGTGGATGTCATCTTTTGGGGGGAAAGGGGGGGGGGGGAGGGTATTGCCATTGATAAAAAATTCTTGTAAGAAATTCTCTCATGAGATCTGTCAGGAGCAATTTTACTGTTTTTTTTATCTGGATGCGTGACTTTTTTTTGTTTGTTGTTGTTCTTTTTAATTTTTTGTTGTTGTTGTTGCTTTGTATGCCGTTTTGTACACATTTGTACATACTGTGAGTAATCTTTGCTTTTTTCCCCACCTTGGTGTGTTGAAATAAGCTTCTCCAAGAGCCATTTCTTAAGGGGTTTTTTGTGCCTATTGTTACATTTTGATATTTTCCATCTCTTTGTCTAGATCTCTGTTACATTTCTCAGTGATGCAAAATTTATACTTTTTAATTAATTAATTTAAACTTTTAATTTATTTATTTATTAATTCATGTCATTCTTTTTTTGTTCCTCGGCTGAAGCTCCTAGATTCACGTTGTGTGACTGTTTTTATCCATCAGTAGGGTAGCCGCCACATTCCAACCTTTCTTTTTGTCTTCACATTGACAGAAATCAAAATCTGTCTGTATGTCTGTTTACTTGTCTGTCTGTCGCTCTCTCCCTCCCCCCCCCCCCCCCCCCCTCACTTCTGTGCAAGAGCATGTACATAGTATGTATATATGTGATGCTCCACCATGAAATGAGTCGCTTAGCACCTGGCCTAATTTTCCGCTAGCAGGCATTAAAAGCAAGAGGGGGCAAGTTGTCAATTTTAAGATTTTGATTGATTATAAAACTATAGCTTCTATTCTACCTTATCATGTTTCCTTTTGCCGTTAAACATATTTTTAAAATACCTAAGCCTTCATTCTGACTACCTGTTAGGACGCTCAACTTGTCGATTTCGCATTTTGTCATTTCCTGCAGTCAATCATTTCAAGTTGTAATAACTTTTGATATAATTGTCAGATTTTCAACCTGTTTTTTGTACTCTGTAGCCCTGATATTGCAGATTATAACTTGTCAATAACTAAAAATTGATCTCATGTGCATGCGACTCCTTATGTGGTGGAGCGTCACATATATGGATTCACTATTTCACTCAACCGATTCATTTCACTCACCCTGTTCACATCTGATCCCCTCATGTTCAATTCTTGTTACCCATAATCATTATGTGTCAGCATGCTCATTCTTCAAATTTGTGTTCTGAAAATTGCTCACAAAAGGTTTTTTACGCATTCGCTAACAAAAATGTTGAAGAGTGTTTATATTTTGTATCTCGCCTTGATTAATTTTGGACTATGGTAACTAGATTTTTGTAAGTGTAACATCATTTTGTAATATAGCGTTATATGTTTACTGATAGTGATTTAAGAGATAATCACCATCTGCTAACTGTTGATGACCCCCTACACACACACACACACACACACACACACACACACACACACACACACACACACACACACACACACACAGAGTAACACTAGTTAAAAAGACCTAGAGAGTCAATGTAAAAAATATCAAGTTGTTGAAGTCTTTCCAATTTGTTTGGTGACAGCTGCTTGTTGAAGAAGAGGGAATGAAAGTGTATTTTTGTTACTTGTTAACATACATATCTGAAAATGTTTCAACCTATATATAAAATATGGTGAAAGAATGTTTTTTGCTATTATTAATGAACATGCATATCCCACAATAATGTCCAACTACATATCATTCTCTTTTTTAAAGATTTTCTCCCCTTATGATATGTACATTTTATTTATCTACTTTTTATATGTGTGGTGATGAGAATAAATTTCTGGGCTTTTTGCTGAAAGTGTTATTTGTTTGAATTATGTGTGAGAATGAAGGAGAATGTAATGAAAAACACTGCATAAATTTGAGAAGGTGATGATGATGATGATGATATGATGATGATGATGATGATGATGATGTGTGCATGCAGTTTTGTCAACTTTTGTCATCTATTCCACCAGCACTCACTGACCTACTCTTATGAAAAGCAGAAAGAGTTTTAATATGATTGCTAGATGTACCGCGCACGTTCACACTTAGGATTTATAGTCTCATCCGAAGTACAAAATAGGTGAAAAGAAGAGTACCACCATTTTTCAGGGATAAAAAAAGGCAAAAAACAAAGATGCAAAGAGAATACCCATCACTCTTCATTAATACAGAAGATCAGAGCACATAGCAAACTGTTTTTTGTTTTTTTTTCGAAGAAAATAGAAAAAGCATTCATGTGCTTTTTATATCAGTCCTATGAGCATGTAGTTTTGTGAAAATTTGTAATCCATTCCCTCCAGCTTACAATGGCCTACTCGTCTGAAAGACAGGAGGGGTTTTATATGTATATGCACAAGATATTCTAAGCATGTTTGCACACAGGACCTTGATTTATAGTGGCATCTGGAATGATACTTAAAAGAAAACCATCACTCTTTATTGATAGAGAAGAGCACAAACAAAACTTTTTAATTTTGAGGATAATGGAATGAGCATGCATGTACTTTTCTTACATCCAGTCCTCGTGTGTATCAGGTTTTGTACATTTTGTCACCCTTTCCCACAAAGCACAAAATGTCCAATTCATCTGAAAGGCTGAATGGGTTTTAACATGTGCACAAGATGTTCTGCACATGTACGCACACAGGACCTCGATTTGTAGTCTAAAGGAAAAAATATAAAAAAGAATGCTATCACTCTATTTTGATGGAGAAGTATACAAAGGCAGATACAGAGAGAATACTCACACTCTTTTCTCATAGAAAAAAACAGATAACAAAGATGCAAGAGAATAAAGACCAACACTGGACACTAGTAGAGAAGAGCACATAACAAAGAGAACAGCAACCCCTTTCGTCATTAGTGACCCAAGTGAACACTGTCATGTCTTGACTATTCCAATGTAGTTTACATTAATTAAGTGAAAACGAAATGTAATGGTCATTATTTGCCAACAAAAATCATTTACTTGTTTCTGTCCTTTAAAGTAGCAGTAATGGAGTGAAACCTACTAAGATCATATAGTTGGAATGTGTGAGCTGGTTGAATATTAACTTTATCTGAGTATTGAATATGCCAGATATAATCCAGTATTGATTCTATGGATGAGACTGTGTTTTTACTTGTATAGGTATTTTTTTCTTTCAATTTTCAAAAGCATATAAGCAAAAAATTCTGATTACATCAACATACCACTCTGCATGTTTTCCACACACACACACACACACACACACACACACACACACACACACACACACACACACACACACACAACCCGATCTTTTTGCACACAGAAGATAACAACTTCCATAAAATAAAATGAATCCACCGACACCATCAAACTGATGTTTTAATTTCATTTCAAAAGCATCACAGCAACACTGAAAAAAATAAAGTCAAACAAAATACTGTATACCTAGTACTTCCTGTCACCACTTCATCACTCACTCACTCACTCCTCACTCACTCACCATCACTCACTCACTACTACACTCACTTAACTACACTCATCCACCCCCCCCCCCCCACACACACACACACATACTGACAAGCAGAATATACTGGAAACGTCTTACATCTTGGGAATAATTAAATGACTAGGGATATAGCTCTACCAACCTCTGATAATCTACCACAG
>CM060318.1:75342940-75345440 GCA_030674155.1 Stramonita haemastoma
CTAACATTGATCGTGGCCATTTTATTTTGTACAGTGACAAGACAGCAGTAGACAGTCTCGTTGTCCTCCTATAGGCTTGACATAGTTCCTGTGCCTGCTTTTTGTTTTGTTCACTACTCCATGTGAACAAAAGAGCAGCAGACAGTGCTGTCAACTCAGAGCTTCCAGTCCAGGTGTGCATGTCTCTACAGCACTGATGCTGCCTGCCTTCCATATCAACAAGACAGCAGACCACAACTTTCCAGCTTTTTTTGTTTACAGACCAAAGCCCCAAAAGCATTCTGACGTAAAAATACATCATCAAAGACTTCCACTATCTCCCTGACCGAAAAACTTCCACACTGATCTGATAGAACAAAAAAATGCAACTGTACTGTGTGCACCTTCAACCATTTCCACCCTGGACTTCAGCGAAGACTTCTGCTGTGTGCACAGCTTTGTGACCATGACTGGGACAGACAACAGAACTGGACACTACAGCTCCCCTCGCCTTGCTCGTCCACCAGTGAGACTGACAAGAACTTGGACTGTACAGCTCCCGCCAGTTTGTACGTCTACGTTTGCTCTTTCCATGCCTCCACCAATAGGACTGAACATAACCGAGGACTGCACAGCCAGCTCCCTTCACTTGCCTGTCTACCCTTGCCTTTTTTTCTCCATCAATCAGACAGATACCAAAACCCAGGACTGCACAGCCAGCTCCCTTCACTTGGCTGTCTACCCTTGCCTTTTTTTCTCCATCATTCAGACAGATACCAAAACCCAGGACTGCACAGCCAGCTCCCTCCACCTTACCTGTTCACCTTTGCCTTTTCTCCATCAATCAGACAGATACCAAACTCCAGGACTGCACACAGCTAGCTCCTCCACCTTACTGTTCACCTTTGCCCTTCCTCCATCATTCAGACAGATACCAACTCCAGAACTGGGCAGCTGTCCCCCCCTCACCTGGCGTGCTTGCCTTTGCCCTTCCTGCCCTGCTTCACCATGTCAGCCATGCAGTCCATGGCCTCGCTCAGCCCCTCTCCCGTCACGGCACACACGGGCAGCACCTCCATCTGCTGGTAGCGGCACAGCTCGGGCACGGCCAGAGCCTCGCCCACCTCCCGGGCAGGCAGGGCCTCCAGCAGATCCTGCTTGTTGGCCAGCACCAGGATGGGAAGACACCCCGGGTGGTGGTGGTGGTGGTGGTGATGATGATGGTGATGGGGGTGGGTGGCTCCTTGGCTAGGGGTGGTGTGACCTTTGACCAGCTTCTGGAGCTCCATGCGTGCCTCGTCCAGCCTCTCCTTGTCTCTGGAGTCCACCACAAAGATGACGCCGTGGGCTGACCTGTAGGCACGGGAGATCAGGCACGTGGAGGTCAAGGTCATTTGTTATTTAGACAGAAGGAGTAGGAGAATGAGAAGGTGTTGGGAATTAAATGGATGGACAGGACTGGTAGGTAGAAAAACTTGTCTTCTTTTAAGTGCGATTTGTGTTTTATAATATTGCGATATCTTGTAATGTAAAGTTTAATATCTATCATTTGAAAACACAATCAAAATTTAGTTCAGGAGTTTGCTTTTCTGTTTCCAGTGTCTGAAGATTATGTGCTAATGTATGTTGCCAAAAAAAAAAGATGAATAATAATAGATGAAATGTATATCGTGCTGTATTAATTTTTGTTACAACAAATCAAAGTGTCTATATTTGTGTCTTACGAATTATGATGAGAGTTTGTTTGAATGACTTATTGTCTTATCTTATCTTGCCAGAACTTGTATCATATGATATTCTATTTGTATTAATTTGTAACAATAAGATATAGTTGTCTTGAATCTTAAATGTGGAAAAAAACACCGATGTGAAGGAGGTAGAAGATTGCAAAAATGTAGAAGGATAAAAAAAAGAGAGCAGAAAATAAAGAAATACAAAATGTGTAGAAAATAATGTTAGAATACAAAAATGAAAGCTAAGCGACAGCAACAGCAAGCAGACATTGACGAATAGGAGGGCGTATAGAGGTTTTAAGAAAGAAAAGAAAATAATTTATAAATGACAAAATACAACTTGAGCACACAAACACACATACACACCTACAAATTCACCCACCCACCCACCCACACATGCACACACAGCCACACAAACACACACACCTGCACCCCCCCCACACCACACACACACCCCCCCCCCCCCCCCCCCCCCCCCCCCCCCCCCCCCCCGCCCCCCCCAACTCGAACACCATACCCAATCTCTCACCCAAACATACACAAAACTACCCCAATAATCTACTAATCCACCAAACTACTCTCCTCCCTACCCACCACCCACCACCACCACCACCCACCACCACACCCACCACCACCACACAACCATACCACAACAACCACCACCACAACCCTCACCCACACCCTCACCCACACCCACACCACCATCACCACTACCATCCTCTCCATTTTGAAAAGTCACCAACCAACCGACCTGAGGTAGGTGTTCCACAAGGGTCTCTTGTTGTCCT
>CM060318.1:75350440-75360440 GCA_030674155.1 Stramonita haemastoma
CTGCTACACTCCAGCTCATTTTTGTGGACATGGTAACACCCAGATACTTGTAAGTGTTAACGACCTCCATTCTTTCCTTACCATAAAACCACTTTTCTTTTGATGACAGAAAGCCACCTTTCCTGAACACCATCACTTTGGATTTTTCGAGGTTAACATTTAAGTTTAGTCGGCTGGATGAACAAAAGAGAGCATTTAGTTGACTTTGCAAACCAGTGATAGAGTGGGACATCAAAACAATATCGTCAGCAAATAACATGATAACCAGTTCCATTTCAGTTGGTGAAAGACGTATTCCGTGCTTACCTTGACTTAATATTTCTTGGGTGAGTTCATTTACAAGGAAGGAAAAGAGCACTGGTGACGCTACACAGCCCTGTTTTAAACCCTGCATGCAGTCAAAGAAATCTGAATATTCGTTACCATTTCTAATGCAAGTCTTTACAGTCCCATACATGCTCTTCAAAATTTTTAACATTTTACCTTGTATACCGGTTCTCCACAAAACTGACCACAACACAGGACGTTTAACTGTATCGTATGCTTTGCAAAAATCTATGTATGCCACATACAGTTTAGCATGTTTTTGAAAATTGCCTCTGGATGCAAGCATGAAGAGTAAAGACATGATCTATTGTTGAATAGTTTTTGCGAAATCCAGCTTGGCTCTCATCTATAACATTATTGGATTCTGCCCATGTGTATAGCCTTTTGTTTAAGATAGCAGTGAAAACTTTAGACAATGTATTGAGTAGGGATATTCCTCTGTAGTTATTCGGATTGTCGGTACTTCCTTTCTTATGCAGAGGTATAATGACGGACTTTGTCCATTCAACTGGATACACACTATTTTTGAACAAGTAATTAAATAGCTTAAGAAGAAAAGGTACAATAATATTTTCTGCTGCTTTAATAATCTCATTTGGAATACCGTCAAAACCAGCTGCTTTCCCATCCCCTAGCCGCCTAATGGCTGCTCTGACTTCGTCCTCTGTTATGTCACTGTCTAAGTAGTCATCTCCCATACCTTCCTCTGACTGCATGTCCTCTTCTTCTATCTCACCAACATCAGCACCTGCATTTAGTAGGGACTTAAAGTGCTCACACCATTCTTCTGCTGTTATCTCAGTGTGGTGTAAGGTTCTGCGCCGGGATTTACGAATGATGGACCAAAAGCGCTTTGGATTTTTAGAGGCGTCTACAAGCTCTTCAACTCTATTCTTTTTATATTCTTGTTGCTTCTGTCTAATTGTGGCTTTATATTCCTTCCTCAGTATGATAAAGTGTGCTTTGTCTTCACCTTTTTTACTTCTTTTATACTTTCTCAGTTGCCTTCGAGCAAGTCTTTTCTTTAGTAGGCATTCCTGATCAAACCACTTGGATCTCTGAGTCAAAGTTCTGCTGTTGCCCCCAACCTTCCTAAACATACTCTGTGCAGCGTTGTTTAGATGTTCATTAAACATGTGCAGTGCTCTGTCAGCATCGTAATCGATCAGAGAGAGAGAGAGAGAGAGAGAGAGAGAGAGAGAGAGAGAGAGAGAGAGAGAGAGAGAGAGAGAGAGAGAGAGAGAGAGAGAGAGAGAGAGAGAGAGGCAAGGCAAAGCAAGGCAAGGCAAGGCAAGGCAAGGCAAGGCAAGGCAAGGCAAGAGAGAGAGAGTAAAATGTTATGAATCTGAGGGTGGGATGGTGACTGAACTGTATTGTATTGTATTGTTTTGTATTGTATTGTGTTGTATTCTACAATATTGTGTTGTATTGTGTTGGGTTGTGTTATGTTGTGTTGTATTTTATACCACTTTCAGTTACTTTAAAGATTTCTCTGCATGAAATTTGGATTGATCCCCTCCCTCTCCCACCCTCACTCCCACCCCCTGCTCTCCCGGAAGAACAAATCGCCACTGATGTAGCGGCACCCATTTTGTTCCAAAAATAATCTGCCGCAATTGTATTTCCTTCCTTTATTAATAGAATGGGTTTGGGAGGTGGGGATGGGGTTATTTTGTTGCTGTTAAAAAAAACACAACTCAACTAGGGCCAACTCTCTGGTTATCGTGGGTGGTTATCTTGATTGCCTGTGATTTTGTTTGTGGTTTGTTCTTGGTATGTTTTACTCTTTTTTTTCTTTCTTTCTTGTGCAAAGGACAGATTGTAAGACTAAGCTTGGCCTAAAATCTGTATCTTGTGTGTTACAGCTCTCTCTCTCTCTGTCTCTGTCTGTCTGTCTGTCTGTCTGTCTGTCTGTCTGTCTGTCTGTCTGTCTGTCTGTCTGTCTCTCTCCTCTCTCTCTCTCTCTCTCTCTCTCTCTCTCTCTCTCTCTCTCTCTCTCTCTCTCTCTCTCTCTCTCTCCTTGCCTTGCTTTCTGTCTCTGTCTCTCTCTCTTCCACTCTCTCTCTCTGTCTCTCTCTCTGTGTCTCTGTCTGTCTGTCTGTCTGTCTGTCTGTCTGTCTGTCTGTCTGTCTCTTTCTTTCTTTCTTTCTTTCTTTCTTTCTTTCTTTCTTTCTTTCTTTCTTTCTTTCTTTTCTTTCTTTCTTTCTCTCTCTCATATATACAACCTATCCCAATCAATTCTGAAGCAAGCATTATCGATAGTGTTCACTTTCCTTTGCACATTATAACGAAACTGGTCTGGGCAGGTCTTGCCTCTTTTCTGTTTCCAAATTTGGCTCGGGGTGAAAGTAAACTGTATTACAGCTCTGTGTACCCCTCCCCCCCTCCCCCCTTCCCCTCCCTAACCCTGGTCACACTCCTCTGCCTCTCATATTCCCAATGTAATTCTAAAGTAATCTAAGTGCTGCTCATTAGAAAGAGAAAAAAAACCAACCTCGAGATATACGTTAAAAAGATACTGTTTACAGTATTCATGAATTTGGTGTAGCTCTTTGTAAACAAAACAACAGATATTTTGGTCTCATAAATGTTTTAAGAATGATCTTTAAATTAGGTGGAAGACGAAATCTTATGAATGTTTTCTTTCAAGAAAAGGTTTTCAAGATATTCGTTGTATTTGCATTCCGAGTGTCCCTAAGTGCTGTCTGGGTGATTCTGAAGTTTGGAAAGTATGAAAAAATTGGTAGTTAAAACATGTAGCAGAAAAAGAAAGAAAGAAGGAAGATAGGAAAGAAAAAAGAAATACAGAAAGAAAAAAGGCATAATGAAAGAAAGATTGAAAGAACAGAAAGACAGAAAGACAGAAACGAAGACAGAAAGGAAAAAATGATGAAAAGCAGACAGACACAAAGGCAGAAAGAAAGGCCAAATGAAGAAGTGAGTGAATGAATGAAACAAAAGGAAAAGAAAGAAAGAGAAAAACAAAAAAACCAGAACAAAACAGAAAAAAAAAAAAAAAAAAAAAACGATAAAAAGGTTGAAAGGAAGAAAAAACAAAAGTTATCTTGGGACAAAAGCCAGAATGGTCTGGGGCAAATAAACCAAATTTGCTCTGTATAAACGAACCAATTTGCTCTGTAGTAAACGAACCAAATTTGCTCTGTAGTAAACGAACCAAATTTGCTCTGTAGTAAACGAACCAAATTTGCTCTGTAGTAAACGAACCAAATTTGCTCTGTAGTAAACGAACCAAATTTGCTCTGTAGTAAACGAACCAAATTTGCTCTGTAGTAAACGAACCAAATTTGCTCTGTAGTAAAACGAACCAAATTTGCTCTGTAGTAAACGAACCAAATTTGCTCTGGAGTAAACGAACCAAATTTGCTCTGTAAGTAAACGAACCAAATTTGCTCTGAGTAAAACGAAACCAAATTTGCTCTGGAGTAAACGAACCAAATTTGCTCTGGAGTAAAACGAACCAAATTGCTCTGGAGTAAACGAAACCAAATTTGCTCTGGATAAACGAAAACCAAATTTGCTCTGGAGTAAACGAACCAAATTTGCTCTGGAGTAAACGAACCAAATTTGCTCTGGAGTAAACGAACCAAATTTGCTCTGGAGTAAACGAACCAAATTTGCTCTGAAGTAAATGAACCAAATTATGGGGAGACAGAGCACGGTTTGACAGATGCTGGAATCAGGGTGTTCAGGGGTCGACAGCTTTGTGTTTTCCACAGTATAATCATTCCCTTGCATATATTTTCTCCTTTTCTCTTTCTATCAGATGTTACATTATCATTTTTCTCCTATTTCTGCTGAACGGTGCTGAGAACGTAAGACAATATTATTCTACCTTCAAAAACAGCCTTTTTAAAATCCCCTTTATGCTCAAAATATCCATACGTGACGTACACGCTTTCTAATATCAGAAAAGCAAGATATCAGAAATCATACATCATGATTAACTAATTTTACTTTTTAAAAAACAAAACAAATCAACTTTTTTATTACTTATTTCATACAAAAAATCCTAAATATCCACATTTGGCATCCATAGCCTACTTTTGCTTTAAAGTTTTAGAGAAAAACGATACCAACAATTGTAAACTCATCACGAAAATCATCAAAACTCTTCTCTGCTTTGCTTTGTTTGGCTCTAATATTCTTCAATCCAAGTTATCACTATCACTGGAGAATTACAGCGGTGTCACTCATTTTAAGACGATAACTAAAAAGAAATTTTTATGTCGCAACTGGTTTTTGACTGTTACACAAAACCTTTCACATTTCACTGAAAGCGATTTCAACGTCAAACTTTCATAAAACAAAAATACCTTGAGATGTCTGCACAGCATATCCGATGAGAAATATGTTTCATGTTGACACCAGTCGTTACCGTTACCTGACGCTCTTCACATTTTTTTTATTTTATAGAAATATCATTTCAGAAGCAAATATCACATCACACACCTTGATAGGTATTTGATGAAACATAAATTTCATGTTGAAACCAGGCGTTTGCATTGCTTAAGACCTTCACATTTCGTTGAAAATGATTCCAGAGGCAAAGATTACAGACCAAACACATTTCTTCTTTTTCTCCTCCTCCTTCCTCTTCTTCTTTTCTCTTCTCCTCCTCCTTCTTCTCTTCTTCTTCTCTTCTCCTTCTTCCTCTTCTCTACTTCTTCTCTTCTCCTTCTTCTCTTCTTCTTCTTCTTCTTCTTCTCTCTTCTTCTTCTTCTCTTCTTCTTCTTCGAAAGCTCAGATAAAACACATATCAATATGTCCACGCCACGAACCCGGTGAGAACTATATTTCGAACTGAAACCAATTGTTAGTGTTACCTAAAACTCGGCACATTGTATTGAAATTCATTTCAACGGCAAAGATTGCCGAACACTGTCAATTAATTGTGCACACGACATAGTTATCCGAGTCCTTTGTTTCCTTGTTGGTGTTTTAATTTGACAAAGTTTTGTTTGTGTTGCTAATAATTTTGTTAATCTTCTTCCTTGTTTGTGTGTGTTTGTTTCGTTCGCGTTGTATGCTGTTTCTTTGGTTTGTGTTTAAGTTCGTTTGTTTTGTATGTGTTATTCAATCATTTATTTATTTGTATTTTTATCTACTTATTCATCTATCTATCTATCTATCTATCTATCTATCTATCTATCTATCTATCTATCTATCTATCTATCTATCTATCTATCTATCTATCTATCTATCTATCTATCTATCTATCCATCCATCCATCCATCTCTGTCCTGTCTGTCTGTCTGTCTGTCTGTCTGTCTGTCTGTCTGTCTGTCTGTCTGTCTGTCTGTCTGTCTCTCTCTCTCTCTCTCTCTCTCTCTCTCTCTCTCTCTCTCTCTCTCTCTCTCTCTCTCTCTCTCTCTCTCTCTCTTCTCTCTCTCTCTCTCTTTCTATTTGTATGTATGTATGTATGTATGTTATGTATGTATGTATGTATGTATGTATGTATGTATGTAATGTATGTAATGTATGTATGTATGTTGTATGTATGTATGTAATGGTATGTATGTATGTATGTATGTATGTATATTGTATTCATAAACTAGATGTTTCTTATTTTGTATGCCTTGCTGCGTTTCGTTGTCTGTGTTTTGGTTTGGTATGGTTTTGTACATATTGTTGTTGTTGTTGTTTTCCTGAATCCTTGCATACAGATCAAATAACATGCCTGATGGAGCAAAAATCAGCTTTCCATTAGCGGAGCAATTAACTGCAGAGAAGAGGGAGAATGTGAAGCTATTGATTTCCTTCCTCCTCCTCCTCTGCTCAAAGGAGGGTGGGGGTGGGGAGGGATGGAAGGGAGAGGAGAGAGAGGAGAGAGAGAGGAGAGAGAGAGAGAGAGAGAGAGAGAGAGAGAGAGAGAGAGAGAGAGAGAGAGAGAGAGAGAGAGAGAGAGAGAGAGAGAAGAGACAGACAGACAGACAGACAGACAGACAGACAGACAGACAGACAGACAGACAGACAGCAGACAGACAGACAGACAGACAGACAGAAGACAAGACAGACAGACAGACAGACAGACAGACAGACAGAACAGACAGAACAGAGAGATACGAGAAGAAAACAGAAGACAGAGAGAGAGAGAGAGAGAGAGAAGAAGAGAGAGACAGAGAGACAGAGAGAGAGAGAGACAAGAGAGAGAAAGAGACAGAACAGACAGACAGAAAGACAGACAGAGACAGAAGAAGACAGAGAGACAGAAGAGACAAGAGGAGAAGAGAAACAGAAAAGACAGAGAGACAGAGACAGAACGAGACAGAGACAGACAGACAGGACAACAGACGAAGACAGACAGACCAGACAGACAGACAGACAGAAAAACAAACTATTCAGAACAATACAGAGACATAATTCATCCTCCACACGAAAGTTGAAGCTGTTTTTAAATCGTATTGTAAACAAATATCTTTGATTGCTTTTTTGTTTTTTTCTTTGCTTGTGTGTCTGCTTGCTTGCTTGTTGTTGTTGTCGTCTGCTAAGCCACATTTATAAATGACATTTTCAAGAAGACACAACGAGTACATAAAGAAAGAAAGTCAAAAGAAATGAAAAGAAAAACAAACTCTTGCCATCTTGTCTTTTGTAAGACAAAATAAGTAAAGATGTCGCTCATCCATTAACTAGCATCCTTTTGTGAGGTGAAAGAGAATAAAAAAATGCTTGCACGATACGTTTCATAGTGCCGCCTGTGATACATCAAAACGTAATATGTTGAAAATAATGGACATCAGCCCAGCATATTCAACAACTGTCATTAAGTAACGTTAACATGGTCAGCGGTCTAGAGGTAACGCGCCTGCCCAGAAACTGAAAAGTCCGCGTCGGAGTGTGCGGTTGTTTGAATCCGTTTTGGCCCAAAACTTTTACCCCCATCCATTAGACCATGAGTGGTTGTCTGGGTACTAGTCTTTTCGGATGAGACGATAAACCGAGATCCCGTGCGTTAACCATTATTATTTAACGCACGTAAAAGAACCACAGAAACAAAAGGGTTCCCTGGCAAAGTTCTGTAGAAAAAAGCCACTCTGATAGGGAAACAAATACAGTTACAGACAGGAAAAAGAACCAAAAAAAATTGGGTGGTGCTGCACTTGTGGTGATGCGCTCTCCACGGGAGAGCAGCCCGAATTTCAAGCAGAGAAATCTGCTGTGACATGAAGTGGTATAGAATAAAAATAAATATGAAATATAACTTTATTAACTAACGTATCTCTCAAGGACGCGTGCTCTCGTGCCTTTAGTCTGTGTCACTGCAGTCATGACGTGACCCACAGGGTTAATGATAATCGCCCATGGCCATGATGGCTGACCCGACACATTTTCTAATCAGTATTCTAAATCAAATCAATCTCTCGTTTATCAGACTTCAGATCACAATATTTAATTATCATCAGCCTGATTCTGTTTGAATTTTTACACTCTTCGTGGAAAATGTGGGCTCAAGCTCTTCAGGACAGGTTCAGACAGAGAGAACCATTCCAAAACTGCTTTTCTTCTTCTTTGTCAAACGCTCAGACAGCAACTGATGTTGTCTGCGCTCGCAATCTGACGACCCCGGGTTCGAATCCCGTTCAAGGGATTTTTCCCCCCGGAAGTTAACATTAGTGCCGACCCCCCCCCCCAAAAAAAAAAAAAAAATCATTCGGATGAGACTATAAACAGAGGCCCCGTGTGCAAACTCACGCAGAATATCTTGCTAACGTTAAAACCTGTTTCGCTTTTCGGAAGAATATCCATTGTGTGCCAGTAGGAACAGATGACAAGATTTACAAAACCAGATACACACTGGGACTGGATGTAAAAAAAAAAAAGCACATGAGCGCTTATTCTGTTATCTTCGATATAAAAGAAACAAAAAAAATAAAGATAATCAACTCAGAGACCTAATAATATGCAAGTGTGTGCTGTGCACCAAAGTAAAACTGTGCACGACCTATGACAATCTTATGTACAAAATGTACAGATGTGCATGTACTGTCTTCAAATTTATTGCCCATCATGTACCCAAAGAGTCCGACATGCACTTGTGTTATTTTTATTACTGTGATGAGGAAGAAAATAGTGCATGCACTGTATCAAAAATCAAATGATGAATAAGTAAACGTAAAAAGGTAAAGGCTGTCCCATAACCTATGTGGTCGTAGGGGAGCGAGGCATCAGAAACCTCAGCTTCTCTAAGAGCCAGCATACTGAGGGTGGCGCCCATCTCCTCTCCCTCGCTGCTTTACCTCCCATGACCTTACAGAAGGCAGGTACCCATTTACAGCTGGTTGAACTGGGGGACTGTACTGAAACCAAGGCGCGGAAACGGTCACGCATCCAATAGGTAGGCTAACCACACTCGATGCTGCTTAACCTTGGCAGGAGGGGGTGGGAGGGGGAGGGGAGGGGAGAGGGGGAGCGAGTGCTCTGACCGCTGAACTATCCGTCCCCAATGACAAAGAGGAGAGAAATACAAACACACCAACAAACAAACCGAGTATGGAATAAACTGCTCGCACAGACAAACACACAGGACACATTGATTTTCTGCCACACTTCTCTCGGACCTTGCTTTTCTACCAGTCTGTCTGTCTGTTCTTCAAAACCCCTTTAACCCCCCCCCCCCTTCCTACTCTCTGCTCTCTCTCTCTCTCTCTCTCTCTCTCTCTCTCTCTCTCTCTCTCTCTCCCCTCTCTCTCTCTCTCTCTCTCTCTCTCTCCTTCGTATGAAACTATAAACCGAGGCCCGTGTGGGAAAAGCACACAGAACATCTTGCGCACACGCTAATTCCTACTCCGCTTTTCGTTAGAGCAGGCCATTGTGTGCCGGTGGGAACAGATGACAAGATTGACAAAATTGCATACACACGGGGACTGGATGTACAAAAGCACATGAGTGCTAATTCTATTATTCTCGATCTAAAAGAATAAATCTCTCTCTCTCTCTCTCTCTCTCTCTCTCTCTCTCTCTCTCTCTCTCTCTCTCTCTCTCTCTCTCTCTCTCTCTCTCTCTCCTCTCTCTCTCTCTCTCTCTCTCTCGCTGTGGCTGCCAATCTGGATATCTCTGCCCTGTCTGTTGTTCTTTATTTCTCTTTCTTCCTCCTGTTCCGGTGTCTCTTTCCCATCCCCTTTCCTCTCTCTGTCTATTTGCTCTCCGCTTTTTCTTCCTTGTCTTCTTTTTTCTCTCCAGTTCAAGTTCTGTCGCTTTTTTTTTTTTTTTCTCCCCCCCCCCCACCCCCTTTCCCCCTAAATTCTCTCTTTCTCTCTGTCTGTTTGTCTGTCTGCGTGCGTGTGTGCCTGCCTGCCTGTATGTCTGTCTATCTATCTATCTGTCCGTCTGTCTGTCTGTCTGTTTCTCTGTCTCTCTCTATGTCTATCTGTCTGTCTGTTTCTTTCTTTCTCTCTCCTTTTTCGTCACAAATTCATAATGCTTTTATATTTTTCTATGGTATCTTTCCTCACTTTTTGTCATAACCATGGCTGTGTTCTATGTATCACGCAGACACAGACACAGACACAGACACAGACACACAGACACACACACACAACACACACACACACATGTACATAAAGTGTATATATTAATCTCCCAAAAGAGGTCAGGGATTAGATGTAAAAGAGCAATAAAACAAAAAGCAAAACAATACTCATGTCTTGTCCAC